>CM065682.1:82253409-82258409 GCA_017654935.2 Phymorhynchus buccinoides
TCAGGACTGTCACCGCATAAAGTTCTTGTTTTTTACACGTATAGCAAAACACAAATCCATGAATCTTAACAACGTACAAAACCTGAAAACAAAAAATGTAGTACAATTCATAACATGACACTTCCATCATTATACCCTGTTTTTTTTAAGTCCACACAGTGCTGGAAACGTGGAGCCACGCTACTCTCATGTATCGGATCCAGGTTAAAAAAACAGTAAAAAAGGATAACAAATACATACTAGTAAGCTAAAATACATTTTAAAAAAGGCTATATAAGCAAATATGCACTGCAGAATGGACAACAGGTGCCCACTCAAGTGCGTAACGTCTCACGCGTGGACGCCAGTGTACAACTAAAAAACCCTGGCATGTCATAGATTGTAAAAAAGGAAAAACGTGGAAGGGTTTTATAAAAATTAAAAAAAATGCAGGAGAATGGACCAATAAGGCAGAAAGAAGTAGACGCCAGAAAGCGATGATGATGATGATGATGATGATGATGATGATGATGAATAGTTAAAATCTGTATGAGGGCAACAATTTTACGCGCTCAAAACTAGTGTTTGGTGCTCGTGGACAAAACGTATTGTGGTGAACCCGACTATCCTGGTTGGCCCGGTGTACACCTCGTGTGCTCGCAGCATCTGTTTTGTTTCATTCTGTGTTTTTCTCTATTGCCATGTCATTCACACCGACTGGCGTGCGTTGTGTACGCATTTGATCCGCTGTCGCCCATGTTGTTTGTGTCTTTGTTGGAGTAGAGACACGAGAGGGCAACAGAAACACCTGCTTGTGTGTATATAACCTGTCAGCAAGTCAAAAGCAACAAGGCGTGTGCTACCTGTCACACGATTGTCAAACATGCTGGGTCCTGGGTACAGCACAGATGGACACCGAGCATCATAGCAGCCGGGGCCTCAACCTACACTGAACTATACCATCATCAGCATCAGCATCAGAGGCTGCTGGCACAGGGCCACAGACACACGTCGCCTCTCGACCAACGCCTCAAACACACACAGACTCCCTCACGCCGCCAGACAACTACCTGGCGCCGACACCGCACCCTCTCTCTCTCTCTCTCTCTCTCTCTCTCTCTCTCCTCTCTTCTCTCTCTCTCTATCTCTCTCCTACTCTCTCTCTCTTCTCTCCTCTCTCCTCTCTATCTCTCTCCTTCTCTCTCTCTCTCTCCCTCTCTCTCTCTCTTCTACCCTCCTATCTCTCTCCTCCTCTCTCTCTATCTCTATCTTAGTATGGCTCGTCAGTGTCCTCTTGTAGACTCTTTGCTAAACGTCGTCTTCGGTTTCGGCGTCAGTTTTGAAAATCAAAGCTGCTCTAGTGCTTTGATTAACCTCTCTTCTTCTTCTTCTTCTTCTTCTTGTCTCCGGCTCCTTACTTTTGGCGCCTGTTTGAAACTCAGGTGGTTGTTTTTTGTCTTTAGATGTCGGTCTCTGTGTGTGTATGTGTTTACCAGCCCCTTAAAAGTGTAAGGTCACGTGAGATCGACGCGTGCATCTGCATAGTTCAGAGGTCAACAGTGAAGGCACGACCTGCGCGTGAGCTCTGTTTCTGTGTGTCACTGTTTCACTGTGTGTTTCATTCTCCATCTTGACTACCTGCCTGCCTATCTATTGCTCTCTCTCTCTCTCTCTCTCTCTCTCTCTCTCTCTCTCTCTCTCTCTCTCTCTCTCTCTCTCTTGCATGTTTTCCTTCTTTCTTTTACTTATTGATTATTTCCGCGCGGAAAACCCGGATGTGCTGTGTACGCGCCCTAAAAAAAAATCACTCGTTCGTTCGTTCTCTCCATCATGACTTTCTCCACATTCCT
This sequence comes from Phymorhynchus buccinoides, assembly GCA_017654935.2. Lineage (NCBI taxonomy): Eukaryota > Metazoa > Mollusca > Gastropoda > Neogastropoda > Raphitomidae > Phymorhynchus > Phymorhynchus buccinoides. Next base: position 82,255,239 of record CM065682.1, read on the forward strand.
GCATCATGGCGGAAACGCAGACCGGAAGACGATCTCATCTTCAAAGGGAGACCACCGTGTAGGGTTCATGGAGGGCGACAGGGGAGACAAACTACCTGTCTGCCCCTGCAAAACACAGGTGGCAGGAATCAAACGACATGTATCTTCCCTATGAGGGACCGAGGTTGTGGAGGTATGAATGACGGCGTAGACCAGGAGATAAGGCAGAGAAGTCTATCGAGACTCGATGAGCGAGAATGAATAGAGTAGACGTAGCTATCTCCGCTAGCGGTAGAGATATTCTCGCCGCTAGAGAGCGATAGATAAGCGCAGAGAGAGAGATAGAGCGAGCCCGCGTAGACTCACGAGAGAGGCTGCGCGATGAGCGAGAGCAGACAGAAGCAGATAAGAGAGAGAGAGAGAGAGAGAGGCAAGAGAGAAGAAAGAGAGGAGAGCAGAGAGGAGAGGGGGGGAGAGAGAGAAATAAGAGACCGAAGAGAGAGAGAAGAGGAGGCGAGAGCGAGAAAAAGCTCCGCTCTCTAGGTCGAGAGAGGGAGAGAAGGAGAGGGGGGGATGGGAGAAGGAGAGCTAGCTCCAGATCCCAGCTCGAAGAGGGGCTCGGGTCGAGAGCAGAGAACGATCCTCACGAGTCCGAGGGATGAGAGAAAGAGATACGAGAGTATGATCTCTCTCGAGAGGTCTCTCCATATTAGGAGGAGACTCTGCTCTCACGTATGTCTCGGCCCTCTCTATCTTTGGTCCCCTCCCTCTCTAGAGGGCGTAGTCTCGGAGACTCTAAGCACTCTAGAGTCTTGTCTCTCTAGCTCGATACCTATCTCTCTCTCTCTCTCTCCTCTGCTCTCGCGATCTCTCTCCCTCCCTCTGTCTATCGGACTGAGAAGATTTCCCCCTCCCTCGACTCTATCTCTCTCTCCTCTCTCTCTCTCTATCTCTCTCTCTCTCTCTCTAGATTTACTACTCTCTCTCTCTATTCTCTCTCTCCACTCTCTCCTCTCTCATCTCTCTTTCTCTCTCTCTCCCTCTCTCTCTCTCATCTCTCTCTCTCTCTCTCTCTCTCTCTCTCTCTCTCCTCTCTCTCTCTCTCCTCTCTCCTCCCGTATGTCTGTGTGTGAGTGCGAGCGCGCGCGAGCGCCGCGTGTGTGGGTGTGTGTGTAGTGTGGTGATGAGTGTTGAGCGCGTGAGCTTGAGTGTGATGTGTGCGCGTGTGCGTCGTGCGTGAGTGGGATGTGTGCGCGCGCTCACATGTGTGTGCATGTGAGTGTGACTGTGAGAGAGAGAGAGAGAGAGAGATGAGAGAGACGGAGTGAGAGAGAGAGAGAAAGAGAGAGAGAGAGAGGACGAGAGAGAGAGAGAGAGAGAGAGAAAGCTGGAGAGAGAGAGAGAGAGAGAGAGAGAGAGAGAGAGAGAGAGAGAGAGAGCGAGAGAAAAACAAAATAGGAGAAAGATGATGATGACATAAACATTTTTTTTTTAAATAAAGATGAGGGGGGAGGGGGGAGGCCCTTCATATCAGATTTGTTGAAAGAAAATCTCGTATCATCCTTGAGGTCACGTGGGGGCAGACTGAGTGCACTGACTGGGGACGGGGGGGGGGGGGAGTTCTGAAATAGCTCCGGACAGGCAGGTCTGACGTAGCCGCCAGACACAATGTTTAAAATATCAGAGCTATGATAACCTACGTGCTGACAGGAATATTTATAATACATGCGTTATTACGTCCGTCACGTGCTTGGCTGCAGTTTCAGACAGTTTATAAACCCGGACATTAGGTATGCCCAGGGGAAACAATCAGCCATGACTTGATGACGTCACTCATTACATGCTCACTTCCGGTTATGTCTGTGTGGTGTATGCTAAAGTTGATGTTGTTTATCTTCACTTTCATGCTGCTGCTGCTGCCGCTGCTGATAATAACCATGGCGATGATGACGACGATTATGATGATGATGGTGCTGCTGATGATGATGCTGATAAAATGATGATATTGACAATGACGGTGATGATGATGACGACTATGATGGTGATAGTGATGATGATGATGATGACAATTATGATCATGATGGTGATAGTGATGATGACGATTATGATCATGATGCTGCAGCTCATGCTAATGATGCTAATGACAATAATGACAATGACGGTGCACGGTGATGATGATGATGATGACGACTATGATGGTGATAGTGATGATGATGATGATGATGAGGATGATGACGATTTTGATCATGATAGTGCTAGTGAGATGATGATGATGATGATGATGATGATGACGATGACGATGACGACGACCATTAAGATGATGAATGTGATGATGATGATGATGGTGATGATGATGATGGTGGTGACGATAACGATGACGATGACGACGACGACCATTAAGATGATGATGATGATGATGATGATGATGATGAAGATGACGACGTTGATGATGATGATGATGATGATGATGATGAAAATGATGCTGCTGCTGATGATGATGACGATGACGATGATGTTGATGGTGATGATGATGATGATGACGATAACGATGATGATGATGACGATGATGATGATAAAGATGATGGTGACGTTGATGATGGTGGTGATGATGATGAAGAAGATGATGATAATGATGATGATGATGTGGGAGGTTCCACATGGTTGTTCTCGCTACACACTCTGTGTTCATATTACCCATATATTTGATGAATTTCTTTGACTTCCCCACAATGTTTGAAGGCTCGTCACCCACCCAGCCAGAGACAGTAATACTAAAGAAGAAAGAGACAGACTGAGAGACAAAGAAAGAGACGATTGAAGAACGGAGACTAGACATGGAACTCCAACGAGCAGCAGTCAGCCGTTGTAAACGAGAAGCGAGGAGCTTTGTTAATCTCCCTGACGCCAACCTAGCAACCCCTAGACAGCGCCATGACAGCAAAGGGAGGCAATTGAGCTGAGAGCGCCACCTACCGACAATTAACGACAACTCTTTCCGCCCTTGTGGTTTCCACAGGATGTAGTCTAACCGCCATAGCTACGAGTGCCCTAACGATCTCTGCCTTTTTCTCTCTTTTCACATTGAAGAGCAGCAAAGGAAAAACTATTCTGTCAAACATTTGTTCAGCATCTTTTATCATCGTCTTCTTCTTCTTCTTCTTCTTCTTCTTCTTCTTCTTCTTCTTCTTTCTT
>CM065682.1:82270909-82348409 GCA_017654935.2 Phymorhynchus buccinoides
ACATAACTAATACCATAAATGAACATTGAAACATTGAGACACAGGAACATCGCCAACAGAAACAACAACAGTAAAATAGCACTGACATGGTAGGCACAGAGAGAGGGGAGGGAGGAGGGCATAGATTTGTGGGATAAGGAATACAGCCTCACAATAAAGACAAGCCTGTCAATTGAGAAACGATCATATATTGATGCAGAAACAAACAGAACAATACAGTGGCACCTCCCTTATAAGACCTTCAAAAAGCATCTAAAATGAGGTCTTATAAGGGAGGGGTCTTGTAAGGGAGGTGATTTTAATACTTGCAAAGAAGGGCAATGTCTCAGAGAAGTAGGTCTTATTATGAACAAACTATACCACAAAACACTACCAACCCTCCATGCACTGTACAAGCGTGGCTTGAAATGGCTTTATAGCTTAAAATGCCACTGTTAATAGTGGTGGATCCATAAAGGATGCCAGTGGTTCTCACCATAATGGTGGGAGATAATATTTGATCAAAGAAACCACAAACACCACTAACTGTGTACAATAAAAGTACTGACTTTCCAGTTCTTTACATGTTGGGTTCAGGGAGTAGCTACACTACAAGGTTTACTTGCACCCCTTTAATTAGAGGATCACCTCAGTGGTCGGCTCTTTCTACCCACATGTATTACATGTTTCAAATCGCTATTTCCGCATTTTAATAACATCTATTTTACCCAAAATGTTCTTCATTTTTCTTTTCACCTTGCGCTGGTTTGCTTAAATTGTGGACTTTTCGGCCTAGTACAGAGAAGACACCATTCTTTTATCAGAAATGTCTTCCTGTTAGGGTTGATCCACAAGATAGTATATGTTAGCAGATAATACTGACGAGAATTTCATAAATTTGAAAGAGATCTCTCTATGTACTTGATCATACACTGTCTGTCCCCCATTGGGACAAAAAGTAAACCAGCACAATCTTTTACTTTTATTTTACACAGTTCTTTGATCCCCCCAAAAAAAGTAGATCTTTTTGGGAGGGAGTCTTATAATGGGAGGTCTTATAGGGGAGGTTCCACTGTAGTGACGTAGCAGGATGAGGTACTTTGGTGGGATTATCACCACCATTGTCAATCCTTGGATTTATGATGAAGCTGCCAGTGACGTCATAAGTGTGACAGGCATTCTTCTAGCTGCCCTGGTAGCTAAGGAACATGAAAGATCTCTCCATAAGAAACAAACAATTCATCCTCTTCCTCCTCTTTCTCATCAGCATCTTCGTCATCATCATTTTGAAGAAGAGGCTGTTATCTAATAAAAACTTTGTTTTAGACGGTATCCTCCTCCTCTTTATCATTCTCCTCCCCATCATCATCATCCTCATCCTCATCATCGTCATCCTATCAATGGCTGGTGTAGACAGGTTTCTAGAGTATCAAGAGCTTTCAATTTCAACAAGTTTCCCCCTAAAAGCAGAAACCCCAAACTCAAGAGGTTTCAAGTGAGGCCGGGAGCCTTGGTGTAAGCAGCGGCAATTTAGAGCATTTCAGATGTAGGCGGTGACAATTAAAACTGCCGACAGAGTAGAGACGACATCTTCTATCTAATTAACATAGTTATTAACCTTCCCATAAGAGCTTCTTCTTGCGTATCGCTTTCGCCCAATTTCTGTGAGGTTTCGTCAGTGGTTTATGACTGGATTGCATTATAGCAATGTTAAGCTTTTTTTTGTACAAAGTCATTCAAGAGACGGAGCAATTTCTATCTGTCTGGTGGAACTAAGTGGGGGGGGGGGGGGGGGGGGGGGGGGAGGGGGGGGAGGGGGGGGGGGGGGGTGTAGTGTGATGGGGAAAACAAGTGCAGCTTAATATTTCCTGTCATAAAGAGATGATGGGTTGGCAAACATGGTAAGGTATGGAGGGGAGAGGTAGGGAGAAATAGGGTGCCTTGACTTCGGCAGCAAAAGAGATTGATTAATTATGGAAGGATGCTTGTACAATTGGTACATATGCGTGCACACTCGCACATATGTGTTTGTGTGTGAGTCTGTTTGCTCGCATACAGTGGGTGTGTGGTGTGTGTGTGTGTATGCATATGCGTATGTGTGTGTGTATCAGTCTGTTTGCTCACATGCAGCAGGTGTATGTGTGTGTCTGTGTGTGTGCTTAAAAAACTGTTCATTTTGATGCACAGAACTACTTCAAATATTATACACTGGTCTATTCACTCAAGCTTTTTTTTTTCAAAAGGAGCCAAGAGAAGAAGAAGAGCTGAGAATTGATTTGCCATTTGGAGTAAATATTGCTTATAGGACTTGGTGGTGTACTGGGTAACAACCTTTTTCATTAGATTTGACTTCCTTACAAAGTTCAGTATTATTTTTCATTGACATGGTTTCAGAAAACCACAGAAAGGACTTCCAGTCAGAATGCTAGAGTCAGAATGCAAGAGGGACCTCATATAAATGTCTTTATTTTTGAGTTAAAAGAGTATATTTGACTTAACCCTGCACAAAAATGTATCTGAATTTGGCTGGTGTCCTTTGTCTGCCTGTCTGTGCATATCCAGGGTTTCTGAAAACATAGAGATTGAATAACAAGGAATGAACAGGTTGTTCTGCAAACAGAAAAAGAGCAATGTGTGTGTTGTGTGCACACGTGCGAGCATGTCTATGTGTGTGTGTGCGCGCACAAATGGGAATTGGGGTAGAGTTTCTCTCATATTTTCGTCTTGACCCTTTAAAATTTGAAAGTGGGGGTGAAAATACCCCCTAAAGCTGTAAACAGGGGGTGAGCGTACTCCGTAAAAGAGGAACAAAAATCAGAAACCCTAATATCTGTCTGTCTATGCATGTCTACCTATCTGCCTGTCTGTCTATCTATGCTACATATCTATCCATCTCTCTGTCTATCAGGGCTCCTAGGGACCCCATTTGAGGGTCTATGAAGTACTAGAATTCTAGAGGACCCTCTAAAAGAATGTGCAGGGGGTCCCAGGGATGCACTAGAAAAATTATTTTTTAGGAATCGCAATGCCACTGGGACCCTCTATCCCGCCTCTAGGATCCTCTATGCTGTAAGTGAAGGAGTCCCTGGGACCCCTTGTTTTGCGGGACGATTGGGAGCCCTGGTCTATGTGTGTGTGTGCGCGCACACATGGGAGTTGGGGTAGAGTTTCTCTCATATTTTCATCTTGACCCTTTTAAATTTGAAACTGGGGGGTGAAAATACCCCTTAAAGTTTGTCTTCCTTAACCTTTACCGGATCACGCTTTTGACTACACAGACACGATCGCGCGGGTCTTCCACGACCCCTAGTCAGTAAAAAGAAAGGGACAAGCATTTTAACAGTGTTTATCCCTGTCCAGATGATGCGGGTCCTCCAGGACCCCTACTCGTCAAAGAGTCACCATGTGTTTATACTTCTCCAGATGGCGCGGGTCTCCCACGACCCCTACTCAATGCACTGCAGTGACCTATTTCTGCTCTTTAAAGTACACCCGCGCCATCTGGACAAGCATGTTAAAATGACGCGTCATATTACGTCATTTATATTTTATACACATTAATGAAATTTAACACACTTAAATCCATTTACGTTTTTGACAAAGTCATGACATTTCATGAAGATTGCTTAAATAGTTTTAGAGATATAATATTTGTTGTGTGTCAAGGGGTCGTGGCGACCCCGGAAGTCTGGTAAAGGTTAAAAGAGAAAAAAATCAGAAACCCTGATATCTGTCTGTCTATACATGACTACCTATATGTCTATCTATGCTACATATCTATCCATCTCTCTATGCATGTCTGTCTGTGTGCAGAGAACTACAGAGCTGACCTACAGTCTCTGCTAGAGGCAGAGTACAAGGGAGACAACCGCGCCTCCTATCTGGACCTGGTGCAGAAAGTGTGTCTGAATCTGACCGACGCCTGTCACGGGGTGTTGCACGATCATCATGATCATGATCCTCTGGTGAGCTGGGATAATGATGATAATGATAATGATAATGGTGCAGAAAGTGTGTCTGAATCTGACAGACGCCTGTCACGGGGTGTTGCATGATCATCATGATCATGACCCTCTGGTGAGCTGGGATATTGATGATAATGGTAATGATAATGGTGCAGAAGGTGTGTCTGAATCTGACCGACGCCTGTCACGGGGTGTTGCACGATCATCATGATCATGATCCTCTGGTGAGCTGGGATAATGATGATAATGATGATGATGGTGCAGAAAGTGTGTCTGAATCTGACCGACGCCTGTCACAGGGTGTTGCATGATCATCATGATCATGATCCTCTGGTAAGCTGGGATAATGATGATGATAATGGTGCAGAAAGTGTCTGAATCTGACCGACGCCTGTCACAGAGTGTTGCACATCATGATCATCAGCTGATAATGATGATGATAATGGTGCATGTGTCTGATCTGACTGTCACGGGGTGTTGCACGATCATCATGATCATGATCCTTTGGTGAGCTGGGATAATGATGATGATAATGGTACAGAAAGCATGTCTGAATCTGATGCCTATTATGGGGTGTTACATGATCATCATGATCGTGATCCTCTGGTGAGCTGCCAGCTTCTTCTCCTTCTCGATCCTGTCTTCTTCAACCTTTTCTTTTTCTTCTTCTTTGTCTCCTTCTTCCCTTTTCTTCTCTTGCTTCTTTTTATCCTTCTTCCTTCTTGTTTGTCATCGCCACCTTCTTGTTTTGCTCCTTTTTCTTAGCCTTCCTCTTGCGCTGTGTCACAATAATGAACTTTAGACAAAGTTCTGTCAGCATTGACCATTTTGTGAGACCATAAGAAAGAGTATATTTTTAATTATCTCCAAAAACGGATTCTTTCAAATTCAAGAATAAAGAAGAAGAGTCTACGACTCGAGAAACGTCGTGTGTTTTCCTCTCCTAGATACCTTTCCATAACTTGTTTATTTTCTTACATCTTTCAAATTCAAGTGTGTTTTTTCCCCCAGAACTGTTCATTTAGAATTCCCGTCCAGCAGCTGCTGCAGAGGCTCCCAGCTTGGTACGCTTCAAGCGGGAGCTCACCACCCTCTCATTCTAATTCTATCCCTCCCTCCCTCCCTAGCAAAAAGTGGCAGTGAAGGTTGGGGCTGTGCCGGTCGGGGTTTGTCCCCAGGGGCCGCTACGGTAGCTGGATTGGCCTGACCCGAGTCACGAAACGCTGAGGAGACTTCTATTTTCAGTTATTTGGGTTCTGTTTATTTTTCTTCCTGCCGCAACGCACAACGCTGTATAATTGTCTGGAGGGACAGCTCAGATTCAGACTCTGGTAAGGTTGAAAAAAACCACACACAAAAACCCAACTGAAACAGACTGCAACGTCACTGGAACATGCAACAAACAAACAACTACACAAGTGTAAAGTGACGTTACAAGTATTCACAAGAGACAAAACAAAACTACTGGATATTTCGGCGAATGCGCCTTTATCAACATAGACAAACAAGAAAACAGCAAACAGCATTTACGCATTGGACTGTAGAGGGGAAGTATTGTTTTTTGATTTTTTGCTCCTTTTGTTGCCTGCTGTTTTCTCCTTTTGCTGTTTGCTGTTTTCTTGTTTGTCTGTGTTAATAAAGGCGCATTCGTCGAAATATCCAGTAGTTTTGTGTTGTCTCTGGTAAGGTTGATTTTCTTTGCTTTTGCTTAACCTTTTCGCTGCCCTCGACGTAGATATACGTCCTCTATAGCGCTTCAGTACTTGCCACTGACGTAGATATACGTCCTCTATACCGCTTCAGTACTTGCCACTGACGTATATATACGTCGCCGCTAAGTAGCGATATTGCCGCGTTCAAAAATCGCGCAGCAAACCGGCGGCACATGCGCAAGTAGTAGGCGGCAGCGAAGGGGTTAAAGTTGTAAACTGGGCTGCAACACTTACAAATTTGTTGTCGTGGTAAAAACAGATCTAGTGGGCTTGTTCACATTGATGTAATCCGTTATTTCTGCTGTTTTTCTATCATTGCAGAAGGACGATGCACGCGTGACGTTGGACCCTGACACCAATAAATTTGTCGTTCTGCCTGGCAAAAACCTCAAGATGGCCGCCCCTGTCAGGGGACATCACTCCAGGGATGAACTGTGACAACATCGCTTACCTTCCATCAACTGCTGCTAGTTAACTTTGTCATTTTGCTTCTTTTATTTTATGCATAATTTGCGGGACTGTGTGTGAAAAAGGCAGAGGAGGGGAAATGTTACTGGGGGTTATTTGCCTTTCGACAGAATTTGAGCGGGTTCTAAATGTATTTCCATTTTAATTTTAGAAGCTATATATTGCTTGACGTAATGTTATTGCAACATAACTCGGTGCAATCATTCTTCTAGGATATTTCATGCAGAAAACAAATGTTTGAAAAGCAATTTTATTTGGTAGAGTGTCATGTAAAAATTGTGCGCATGGGAATTTCTTGTCAACAGAAGAAGGAAAGTCTGATGTAGAGATAAATCATAACTGTGTCCCATATGTGAGAATAATGTAGGAGGGGGGGGGGTAGGATCAATAGTTTGAAAATGAAAAATAATCATATTTGTGACACAAATACTGCATAGTTCTTGTCAAGGGAAAAAAATGATGTTGCATTTACATGGATGCAACTGGAGAAAATCGAAACACAGGCAAGGCTGGGGTCCAGGGTACAGGGCTGGGGGGTCAGGGGGCAACGCCCCCCTGAAGCTGAAGAAAAAGCAAAATCATACTCACTTTGAAGCTTATTCCAGGCTGGTAAAGTGAGAATTCAACACTTTTTCCCCCTTGAACTTTGAATCAATTTTTTTTTTATCGTCAAAATTTTGAAAAACAGGCGCTGCCTCGTATTCGAGGCAAGGTTGCATCCATGATTATTTCAACTGTGTGTGTGACCAATACAGACAGGTTTACTGCAAGGTGAAGTGCGGGTTTGAATTTTTAAAGATTTTTTGTTTGAAATAAACCACTATCATGCTTTTAACCCCAATGTTTCTGAGGCTTCTACAATATTCACCAGCAATCATGAATCAGTAGGCATCTTTTCTCAACCATTCCACATTTTTTATCTTCTTCTCCTTAGGCAGCCAACTTCATCATGTTGAAGATTCTGCTGCACTTTAGGGGGTAGTACGAAAAAGAAAGAAAATAAGTTCAGCAAGGAAACTTTAGAAAATGAACTGATGAGATATTATGGGGAGAAGATAGATCCCAAAACAGTCAGGGATAATTTAAGTATTTTCAGACACACCGTTTGCTGTGCAGATGAGATTCAAACAAAACAACAACATTTCTTTTCTTCCCCTTCCCTTTTTTCCTCCCCCCCCCCCCCCCCCTTCTTTTTAGGTTAGTGAGATATTGAAGATTGATTTTGATTAAAAAAATATATATATAAAAAGAGGGGGGGGGGGGGGGGGGGGGATGTGTGGTAGAGGGAAAGACGAGTTAAAAATCATACACGACCGTTTAATGCCCCGGTCTAGCTGGAGATATTCAGGCCCCACATGATGCATGCAGAGTGTGTCATGCATGACCGTTTAATGCCCCGGTCTAGCTGGAGATATTCAGGCCCCACATGATGCATGCAGAGTGTGTCATGCATGACCGTTACCTTGGCCCCACATGATGCATGCAAAGGAGTATGATTCATTATATACATATTTGTAAAGGATCTATTGCTGTTGGATTTTCTAATCAGATTTGTTGCAGTGTTCCGTCCATTTACTAGAATCAAAAAGCAAAGAAATCAAAAGAATATTTTTTTAATTTTTGTGTAATTGCTTTTTACATATTTACTGCTGTTGAATTTTTTTGGCAAGTTTTTGCTTCCATGTCTGTAAGCTTTGATCAAAATGCAGAACTAATATTGCTACTTTTTGTTCTTTGTCCTGGGACGAAAATGATTTGGGTTTTTTCAGTATATGATTTGATAGATCGGGAGAAATATGGTTGCAAACCATGGTTGCACAAAGTAAAACAAACAAACGCATGGAGCTTCCAATAACGGGGCGGGTGAAACTTTTGCAATTGAAACAACGAACTTGCAGACTTAAAGTCATCAGCTCTGAGCATCTCTAATGTTTCTGCTGATCTGATTTCCATATAGACTGTGATCTTTAAACATTCCATGCAAATTACTTTAATCACTCATTCCATAATTTTGGGCCACACTTTGCGCATGCGTTTCTGTTGAAGGGAGAAGACCCTCCCTACTGTGTGCCGTGCGACGCTCGTGTCTCAATCAAACACATTCTCCTTGATTGTTGGGACCTCTATGACACCAGAAGAAAATACTACACGGCAGAATCAATGAAGGTGTTGTTCCGTGATGTGCCGCCAGACATGATTTTTAGTTTTTTTTTTAAAGAAGTGAATATTTTTGATAAGGTATAAAAAGTCGTGTTAAGTTTTGAAACATCGATTGTAAGCTTTTAGCTGTGTAAGGTTTTTATACACGACTAAATTTTAATCCTTTTTTTAACTTTTGTTTCAAATCTTTACGTTTTTAATTGTATATTTTTAACTGTGATGTCACGTGGTCGGATTTTGAACTGTGATCTCATGTGCTCAAATTTTGACGTGGTGACAGCCCTGACATGGCCGTAGCAGTCGACGGGGCTATGAACAACATCAATCAATCAATCGGCCAGTAGTTCAAAGTTTGAATGTTAGAAATGACTGTGATCATAGAAGCATTATGTGTCAATACCTTTGATTTAAAATATTGTACAGACACAGATTTTGTGAATCTTCCGTATATAGTCTTTTTGAATCTCACTTTTTTTCTTCTTTTCACATTTCAATATTTCCTTAATACAAAGAACATAAATATGGCAGCTTTTTTTTGCATATAATTTCTAGTGATTCAACTTCCTATGTAAAGTTTATGGTTTCAGATATTTTGTAAGAAACATGTCTGGGTTTTTTAATTTGAACAAAAGGTATGGTTTCATTTTCATGAGATTGATGACATTACATTTTTTATATCTTTTTAAAAAGGTATTTTCAGGTTTCTGAAATGCGTGTCAGTTTATTTTGGACATTTTATTTTTTGCACAAACAAACCATTTTTTATGGAATTTATATCAGTGTGGTTTTAATAAAACGAGTTTGTCGTTGAAAGGCAAATTGTTTGCTTTGTATTTTTAAGTGTGATTCTTATACTGCGCTTTTTTGTCTTCTTTTCCATCGTCATTTGTGTGAGTGTGTGTACAATGCAATATAAAACGATACAACACAGACACAACAAAGCGAAAACACGACCTCCTTGGCAGAGGTAAACCAAAGTCACAATGCAATATAAGACGATACAGTACAGACACACAACAAAGCAAAAACACGACCTCCTTGGCAGAGGTAAACCAAACTATACATATACAGACACACAACAAAGCAAAAACACGACCTCCTTGGCAGAGGTAAACCAAACTATACATTACAGACACAACAAAGCAAAAACACGACCTCCTTGGCAGAGGTAAACCAAACTATACAATACAGACACAACAAAGCGAAAACAAGACCTCCTTGGCAGAGGTAAACCAAACTATACATTACAGACAACAAAGCAAAAACACGACCTCCTTGGCAGAGGTAAACCAAACTATACATTACAGACACAACAAAGCAAAAACACGACCTCCTTGGCAGAGGTAAACCAAACTATACAATACAGACACAACAAAGCAAAAACAAGACCTCCTTGGCAGAGGTAAACCAAACTATACAATACAGACAACAAAGCAAAAACACGACCTCCTTGGCAGAGGTAAACCAAACTATACAATACAGACACAACAAAGCGAAAACAAGACCTCCTTGGCAGAGGTAAACCAAACTATACAATACAGACACAACAAAGCAAAAACACGACCTCCTTGGCAGAGGTAAACCAAACTATACAATACAGACAACAAAGCAAAAACACGACCTCCTTGGCAGAGGTAAACCAAACTATACATTACAGACAACAAAGCAAAAACAAGACCTCCTTGGCAGAGGTAAACCAAACTATACAATACAGACAACAAAGCAAAAACAAGACCTCCTTGGCAGAGGTAAACCAAACTATACATTACAGACAACAAAGCAAAAACAAGACCTCCTTGGCAGAGGTAAACCAAACTATACAATACAGACAACAAAGCAAAAACACGACCTCCTTGGCAGAGGTAAACCAAACTATACAATACAGACAACAAAGCAAAAACAAGACCTCCTTGGCAGAGGTAAACCAAACTATACATTACAGACAACAAAGCAAAAACACGACCTCCTTGGCAGAGGTAAACCAAACTATACAATACAGACACAACAAAGCGAAAACAAGACCTCCTTGGCAGAGGTAAACCAAACTATACAATACAGACACAACAAAGCAAAAACAAGACCTCCTTGGCAGAGGTAAACCAAACTCACATGTTTCGCCATCTTCACCAGCACACCTGCTATACTATCACAGTTTTCTTTATTCTTCAAAAACATTTCAATTTTTTAAAAACATTGATAACATCAACCCTGTCATAAAACGGTTTTTTTAAAAATATTTTACCAGAATTCCCCTCACACATTTTTAACACTCCAGACAAATTTAACAAAAATAAATAAATAATTTATAGCATCAACCTTGACTTTTACACAAGAAATGGAATGTTGATTTTGAAAGTTGTGTTTGTTTGTATAATATTTTTCTGTCATTCTCTTGTCAATTTTACACCACACACACCCAGTCTCTCTTCTAACACAGTTTCTTTTACATCAAATGTTAAAACAAAATGACATCATTGCTAACCATTGTAAGCACTTAAAATGGAATGTGGACGTCTAACGTTGTTTTCATAGAAACAAAAATAAAACATTTGATCACATCTATATTGTTTTCACAAAAACAAAATTTTTTTTTTTTTTTAAATTGTTATACTTATAGCATCAACATTGATCTCCCTTCAAACACTATTTGAAGTCTGTGAAAACACATCAACAAATTAGCCCTTTGTCATTCTTGAAAAAAAAATTTTGTTAAAAGATAGGAAGAAAGAAAAAGAACTACTGGTACTAGTGGTAGGTTGAAATGTCAGTGAAAGGATATCTGTTAAATAGCAATAACTGCTGTCCTTGTTACCCCACACACACGCTGCTGAGAAATCTCTCCCAAGATTAAAAACTTAACAATTCCTCCACCTTTCAAGCAAAAGTCACAATAACTGATTTTGTCTGCCTCGTGTTTTCAAAACAAGCAATGTGCAACCCTGAAATCCCCAATGTTGCCAAAATTAGGTATTAGGTACTTTATAGTCACAGAGGCGTCTCTGTGAAATTCGGGTTGCTCCCACCTGGAGAGCGCATCGCAGCCAGAGGCGCACCCCCATTTGGTTTTTTTGCATGCGATTTTTGTGTGATTGATGAGGAAGAAAAAGGAGGGGGGTAAATTTTGACCATTTGACAACTTTTTAGTTGCTACTGGGTTTAACGTGTGCTAAGTGCATGGGCACATGGGACCTCGGTTTATCGTCTCATCCGAAAGACTCCACGTTCAGACCGTAAAGCCTAGTGTAAAATGAGAGGAAAAATCCCCTGTACCCAGGTTCGAACTCGGGTTTATTTGACACGAAGCGAACACGCTACCACTGTGCACCAAGACTTCGACAAGACGGCTCTATGAGACAAACACAAACACTATAGTCACAAAGGTTTATGGACGGCCTGTACCTGACCCAATCTCTTGGTCCCTAGTGTAGAGAATGTGTCAGCTAAGTGTGATGGTGTGTTCAGTTTGTACATTGCTATGTCGCTCATTTGACCGAGATGCGTTGGTGAGACAGATTTTTCTTTTTTTCCAGTTCAGTATTTTCAGTGATATGTCAGATCTCTGTTTCCTGTCAAAATGACTCAGCCAGTGAAGAACATTTGGCGAATGCAATTAGCTGCACATTGAATTCATCTGTAGTATCATAGAATCACAATTTCTAGGTCATGGTATTGTTGAAGAGAAGTGTTTAGGGTGGTGTGACAATTTCATTCAATTCAAACGTTAAGTTCTTGTTGAATCGGTTCAACTGCAGCAACAGACTCTTGAGCACGCATGAGCTGTAGGATGCAATGTGCATTATTGATGTTCTCGTTGTTTTAGTTCAACTGCAGCAGCAGACTCTTCAGCAGGCGTGATTCGTAGGACACCGTGTTCCTTCCTGGGTGCATGGGTTCCTCCTCCAGGGGCTGCTCTATCACCGCCTTCACATCGCGACCGTACACTGCAGTAACAGACAAGAAAATGTATTGAAACTATCATAAAAAATGAACACACACACAGACACGAGACAGAGTCTCGTATCATTATCATGTGCTTGGCCATGTTTCATGATGATGATAAAGATGATGGTGGTAATGATGATGATGATGCCAATCTACTGGCATTCGCAGCACTCCAGGAACTGGATGCACTCGGTGATGACAGTATCAGTTATTGGGATTTGCCAGTGTGATATTGTTTTTATCCTGTCTCAAGTGGCTTGCTGTTTATCACACGAGGTCGGAGACATATCGTGAGATATATAACTGTGACGTCAAGTTTCTAATAGCAACGGTGTATTCTTACACCTTTTCTCGCGTCTACACTGAGCCTATGGGTTAATATATGCAAATGATATCTCTGGATATTGTTTTATATCTCACGGCTGGCAGGCCTCTTTGCACTACTTGTACATCGGTATATAGTCCCGTATCATGATCATGTGCTTGGCCATGTTTTATGACGATGATGATAATGATGATGATGATGATGATGATGTTGATGATGACGATGATGATGCCAATCCACTCACATTCGCAGCATTCCAGGAACTGGATACACTCGGCGATGACGGAGTCCCGTATCATGATCATGTGCTTGGCCATGTTTTATGACGATGATGATAATGATGATGATGATGATGATGATGATGATGTTGATGATGACGATGATGATGCCAATCCACTCACATTCGCAGCATTCCAGGAACTGGATACACTCGGCGATGACGGAGTCCCGTATCATGATCATGTGCTTGGCCATGTTTTCGATGAGGGAGAGGAAGCAGCGCTTGGCGTAGAACCACGTGTCTGTTCCCAGCTTCTTGTTGTAGGGCTCTAGGCTCTTGATAACTCGCGAAATCCCAAATTCGTAGTTACCCTTGGCACAGTACAATGTTCTGAAACATTGAATAGTTACCAATAATAAATTAACATCGTAAATACTTATCGATCATTTTTGTCGCAGGCCTCTAATGACCAGATTGACAATACACAGGTGGTAGATCTTTTTCTCTGGGTCTTCATACACCACAGTAGTACAGCACACACAGACACACAGACAGACACACACACACTCACTCACACACACACACAGACCTACCCAATGACCAGGTTGACAATACACAGGTGGTAGATCTTTTTCTCGGGGTCTTCATACACCACAGAAGTACAACAGACACACACACACACAGACAGACACACAGACACAGACACACACACACACAGACCTACCCAATGACCAGGTTGACAATACACAGGTGGTAGATCTTTTTCTCGGGGTCTTCATACACCACAGAAGTACAACAGACACACACACACACAGACAGACACACAGACACAGACACACACACACACAGACCTACCCAATGACCAGGTTGACAATACACAGGTGGTAGATCTTTTTCTCGGGGTCTTCATACGCCACCTGCTCCTCCTCTTTCTCTATCTTCCTCATCAGCTCCTCCGCCTGTCAACAGACCATAGCGTTCAGTGTTCATGTCAACACACCATAGCGTTCAGTGTTCATATTAACACACCATAGCGTTCAGTGTTCATGTCAACACACCATAGCGTTCAGTGTTCATGTCAACACACCATAGCGTTCAGTGTTCATGTCAACACACCATAGCGTTCAGTGTTCATATTAACACACCATAGCGTTCAGTGTTCATATTAACACACCATAGCGTTCAGTGTTCATATTAACACACCATAGCGTTCAGTGTTCATATTAACACACCATAGCGTTCAGTGTTCATGTCAACACACCATAGCGTTCAGTGTTCATATTAACACACCATAGCGTTCAGTGTTCATGTCAACACACCATAGCGTTCAGTGTTCATGTCAACACACCATAGCGTTCAGTGTTCATGTCAACACACCATAGCGTTCAGTGTTCATGTCAACACACCATAGCGTTCAGTGTTCATGTTAACACACATAATATGGCAGACCTGTTTACCCCCTACACAAGACTTGAGTAGTATGGATAGCTGAAATGAGTAGTTTTGGTGTGAAATGAGTAGTCCTCTTCATTAAACCATCAAACAATGTTCACTGAAAATGAGTAATTAGAGCATTATTTTGAAGAGTAGTAGAGGTCCAAATTGAGTAGAATACTACTCGAAAAGAGTAGAGTAAACAGGTCTGATATGGCCGTCTTTGAGGATAAAATCTCCTACACTGTGTCAGACCAGCGCATCACTAAAAAGTAACCAATTTGTACCTGACACACAGTTCTAGACAGCTTTTGCATGACCTTATTTTCCGGGCTATAAGCCGCTACTTTTTTCTTCAACTTTGACCCCTGCGGCTAAAACAACAATTGCAGCTAATTTTGTGAATATTTCCCCTTCCGTATATTATGTGCAAACTGTGACTGAAAATGAACTGCCAGAGCGTTACTTTGTCATGTTTTGTGTTGTGTTGTGTCGTTGTGCAGAATTCAGTATTTAGTAGGTCCGTTATGGCGAAGATTAGGTCTGTACTGTTATGTGTAGTTTGTGTGCGAGTGCAACACGGGCCGTCAAAGTTGCTGCGACTTTCGATCGTTCGTCTGCTCGTCTTCTCAGGTTCGTTTTTCATTTTCTCTTGCGGCTTAGACACTGAATGCGGCTTTATCGTTGTTTTTTTCCAGAATTTTAATAAAATTCAGGGGGTGAGGCTTAGACAACGGTGCGCTCTGTAGACCGGAAAATACAGTACTTTTAGTCCATGGTTGAGTGAGTTCGCGAAAGGATCAATAAAATCTGAAGTACAGACAAACCTCTATTTTAAGACTTCCAAAATGTCCACAATACAGACAAACCTCTATTTTAAGACTTCCAAAATGTCCGGAAACAATCTATTTTAAGACTTCCAAAATGTCCACAATACAGACAAACCTCTATTTTAAGACTTCCAAAATGTCCAGAAAAATCGGTCGTAAATTGGAGGGGTCGTATGACGGAGGTTTTCACTGGCAGCCGTAGAAAGAAAAAGTTCAGCACAGTTCATACTCTCTTCTTCATGCACACATACAATGACATATTAAAACTGGATTTGGGTCTTTCCAACTCCATAGGATTGTGCAATCGATATTACAGTTTCACTTTGCCGACTTCTTTTAATCACCTCCACTCTCGTCCAAAGTCAGTGGTTTTCTTTTTCAAAGTCAGTGGTTTTCGTGCTTTTCCTACGCTCTCCGCCATCTTTTCTACAACAAGGGAAGCGACTCCGCTTTCAGGCCCTTGACCGTGGTTGTTTCCCTTTGCTCGAAGTCTATGCAGACGACAGCAACGGTCGTAAAAACCAACAAAATGGCGGTCGTAAGTCGCGTTTTAGAGGAAGTCGTTTAAGAGAGGTCGTTTACATAGTAAAATGCATCCGTGCCAACAAATCCGGTCTCAAATGAGAGGTGGTCGCTTAACAGAGGGTCGTAAAATAGGGGTTTGTCTGTATACCCACCAGCTAAACTTGGGCTTACTGATCAATGGAATAAGTATCTTAGTATTTTCTGCAGTCATGAACTCAGTCTCATGCGCACAGCAGTACCTCAATACAGCCGTTACTGCTCGTCTTATAACCTGTTACATTGAAAAGCCAGAGACAAAATTCGGTTGTAAGCACATCCATATTTTTCAAAATTGCATACTTATCTAATTTCAATTTCAGAAGTGTTTCTACACAGCCAGTCAATAACTTGAGATATGCAAATAGTTTAGATGAAGCGAGACAGAAAGACAGACAGAAAAGAGATGGTCTTGATGTTAGAGACACAGAGAGACAGACAGAAAAGAGATGGTCTTGATGTTGGAGACACAGAGAGACAGACAGAAAAGAGATGGTCTTGATGTTGGAGAGACAGAGACAAAGAGAAAAGGGAGGATAAAGTATTGAAACAACGCTGATGATAATTCACCAGTTGCGGCTGGTCATGATGCATTAGAGAAAGAAAGAAAAACAAAAAGGGAGAAAGAGTGAGAGAAACAGGAGGATAAAGTACTGAAGTGATGCTGATGACAATTCACCTCTTCGTTCTGGCTGGTCATGATGTAGGACACACACAGATTGGCCAGCACTATGGCGCTGACACTCAGCAGCTGAAACAACAACGATATTATACAATCAATACTAACAACAATATCATGCAATCCATAACAGCACTATGGCGCTGACACTCAGCAGCTGAAACAACAACGATATTATACAATCAATACTAACAACAATATCATGCAATCCATAACAGCACTATGGCGCTGACACTCAGCAGCTGAAACAACAATGATATTATACAATCAATACTAACAACAATATCATGCAATCCATAACAACACTGTGGTACTGACACTCAGCAGCTGAAACAACAACGATATTATACAATCAATAACAACAACAATATCATGCAATCCATAACAACACTGTGGTACTGACACTGAGCAGCTGAAACAACAACGATATTATACAATCAATAACAACAACAATATCATGCAATCCATAACAACACTGTGGCGCTGACACTCAGCAGCTGAAACAACAACAATGATGTTATACAATCAATACTAACAACAATATCATGCAATCCATAACAACACTATGGCACTGACACTTGATATGCTGAAACAACAACATTTAATACACTATCGTATGGAAATCATGTCTAACCAGCACAACTCTATGACGCTATCTAAGACACACCGACACCCATCAGTCCACAAAGACAGTGACTGAGTCTCCGTGCTACCTTCAGGCTGACAACAGTTGAACACACACACTTGGGTTCTGTTTAAAAGAAAGTAAGAGACTCTTTAAAATATTGCCGTTTCTTCTCTCTCAAACCTGGGACGGTATTCATGTCGAGATAGCATGAGACTTAGCATGATGCTAACTTAGAAGCTCTTCCAATGTCCTATAGGATTTAATAGGACTTTTGGAAGAGCTTCTAAGTTAGCATCATGCTAAGTCTCATGCTATCTCGACATGAATACGTTCCAGAGGTCATGATGATGGATGATGATGACCTGATGATGATAATACATGATGGTTGCATGATGTATGATGATTGTGTTATGTGATGATGTGCATGATCTTCTGTTACATGGGACAGTGATGATTTCTAATGCACATGGTGATGATGATGATGATGATAATGGTGATGATGATGATGATGATAATGATGATGATGATGATGAGATGTATGTTGATGAGCCTCGTGGTGATGATGATGACCTGATCTCTGATGACTCTCGATCTCTGATGATGATGACTCTGACGACGATCTCACTCTCTGATCTCGACGATGATGATGATGATGATGATATACCTGGTCATAGTTTTTCTTGACAATGGGGTCGTAGAAGCCAGCAGACTCCTTGTACTTGCTTTCCTGCATGAAGAGCACGTGGGCCACGTTCAGCTTCCAGGCGTCGTGTTCGTTGCAGAACTCCACCGACTTACGGAAGATCTTCTCCACCTGATCACAATAATACACACACATTTGCATGAGGTATGCTTTATTGTGTTATGTTAAGCTGTGCACTGATCTTCTTACATTGGACAGTACCCCTTTCTAATGCACACAAAGGCACAGTATGGACACACACAGACACACACACAGACACACATCTGTTGGTAGTTCTCCATGTCCCAGTAGATCTTGGCCTGCTGCATTAGACAGAGATGTATCGTTCCAGAGCCTCGTCATATTCGTTCACCGCCCTCTTCACTCTCTCATGGTTCTGTCTGGCCTCCTCTGAAACACTGGCCACTCTCTGTCTGGCCTCCTGAACCTGAAACACAGGCCACTCTCATTTATAGGGGCTGTCTGGCCTCTCTCTGTGAACCTGAAACACAGGCCTCTCTCAACATTTATAGGGTAGTTCTCCATGTCCCAGTAGATCTTGGCCTGAACCTGCATTAGGACAGGGATGTATCGTTCCTGAACCTGAGCCTCGTCATTTTAGGGGCGTTGGCCTCCTGAACCTGAAACACAGCTTCGTCGTTTATAGGTTCTGCCTGGCCTCCTGAACCTGAAACACAGGCCACAACATTTATAGGGGCTGTCTGGCCTCCTGAACCTGAAACACAGGCCACAACATTTATAGGGGCTGTCTGGCCTCCTGAACCTGAAACACAGGCCACAACATTTATAGGGGCTGTCTGGCCTCCTGAACCTGAAACACAGGCCACAACATTTATAGGGGCTGTCTGTCATTGCGAACGAAATACAGCAGGTATCCAAGATAACTATGTCAGGAAACAGAATATACATACCGTATTTTTCTAACTATAGTATAAGGCGATAGTTTTGTCCCATGTTGAGACCCCTGCGCCTTATACTGTGACTGATAATACAGTAAGAAAATAGAATAACAGAATCTGAATTTGGTGTAAAATTTGAGGGGTGCGCCTTATAGTACAACAAATACAGTACCTTTTTCAATGCAATGTAATGTCAGCTTCTGCTACATGTGTTCACTTTAGCACGAGATTTGTTCTCTTCACCAAACCTCCCCCTCCCCACCCCTTACTCAACACACAACTGACCCTGGTTTCCAACTTCTGCCGTCTATGATAGCGTACTCACGGTCCCCAACCTCTCTCACTTCAAAACCTTTTTTTTATTATTTACCCTCCCCCTGATTTGTGTTCACAGCCTTGCTCTTTGGTTTCAACTTTGTTGTATCATTTACGCGTTGGACTGCAGAGGGGAAGTATTGTTTTTATTTCGATCTTGATGGTTTTTGCTCCTTTTGCTATGTTTGCTGTTTGCTGTTTGATTGTTTGTCTGTGTTGATAAAGGCGCATTCGCCGAAATATCCAGTAGTTTTGTTTTGTCTCTTGTGAATAAAATAACGTCACTTTACGCTTGTCGTGTAGTCGTTTGTTTGTTGTAAGTACCTTTCTGAGTTTTGATTTTCATGTTGTTTGAAGTTTGATATCCACACTATGTCTTACTGCTGAAAACTGATACAAAGGATGATGTTTCTGCTCTTTGTTTTCATTAAGCCCCCACACACACAAACTGATACAAAGGATGATGTTTCTGCTCTTTGTTTTCATTAAGCCCCCACACACACAAACTGATACAAAGGATGATGTTTCTGCTCTTTGTTTTCATTAAGCCCCCACACACACAAACTGATACAAAGGATGATGTTTCTGCTCTTTGTTTTCATTAAGCCCACACACACACAAACTTCTATTTCTGTACGGAAACCCCGCGAATAAGTACAAAATAAGTACAAAATAAGTACAAAATAAGTGCAAAATAAGTACAAAATAAGTACAAAATAAGTACAAAATAAGCGCACACGTTTACACACGAAAACGCATCCGCATATTTTGTCCTTGAATGTTTTTCTTATTTCCGGCATTTCCGTAAGGAAATATTTAGCTGTGTGCACACAGCCTAAGGGAGAACCAGTATCACAAAAGAATAAATGAACAAAGAAATTGTGGAAAAGATCAAATTAAATGAAAATAACAGTAAACTAAACTTTCATCAATTGTTTTTCTTGTTGGGTTTTGTTGACTTTCTTTACATCTACGCAACGTGGTGTGTGAGGGTTTCTTAAGCAGTCACATATTGCTAAAACCAACTCTAACAAGAACTGTGTCTTTATTGATGCAGTTGGTTTATGTTTGGGTGATGATGGTAGTAATCATGACAAAAACAGCGATGATGATGAATGCGTGAGCTGATTTCATTTATCGATTTTGTGAGTTGTTTGATTATGCGATGATTGTAGTGCACACACTATGATGATTTATGATGGTGATAGCGATGATGAGCTGATGATCAACTTTTTTTTTGTAAAGTGATGATGGATTCACCGAGTTCCAATGATGGATGATGACCGATCACCTAGATTCAACTTGAAGATGCTTGGTCCTCTAATAAGACCACCCCTCAGATAAGACTGATTTTGACCGCACTTTCAAGATCTTATGAGAGATGTATGATGATGATGATGGTGATGATGATGATGATGATGGTGATGATGACGATGACGACGATGACGACGACGATGATGATGATGATAAAGCACTAACCTGCTTGGTGAGTTTTCTCAGCGTTTCAGTCTGCTTTGTGGCCATCTCATCCAGTTTTCTGTAGGCCTCCTCTGGCGATGTCTGTCGCGTGATCACTGCCTCCAGAAAATCGTACAGATACTGCAACACACACAACACACTATGACAATCACCATGGATGGTACAGAAGGAAAAGCATTTTTCTTTTATAATACTTTGGGGGCTAGGAGATGCTATCTCAGGGTGTGGTGATCAAAGAGTAAAGAGTCCTCTATGGTGATCCTCTATGTCCTCTTGAAGATGAACACCATATTTTATTTGATAATACTTTGGGGGCTAGGAGATGTTATCTCAGGGTGTGGTGATCAAAGAGTAAAGAGTCCTCTATGGTGATCCTCTATGTCCTCTTGAAGATGAACACCATATTTTATTTGATAATACTTTGGGGGCTAGGAGATGCTATCTCAGGGTGTGGTGATCAAAGAGTAAAGAGTCCTCTATGGTGATCCTCTATGTCCTCTTGAAGATGAACACCATATTTTATTTGATAATACTTTGGGGGCTAGGAGATGCTATCTCAGGGTGTGGTGATCAAAGAGTAAAGAGTCCTCTATGGTGATCCTCTATGTCCTCTTGAAGATGAACACCATATTTTATTTGATAATACTTTGAGCACCTTTTTGTAGGCATGCTATCTCAAAATGTGGTGATCAAAAAGTAAAGATTTTGTTGTTCTATTTTCTTACTGTATTATCCTCATGAAAGTGGATGAAGATCAAAAAAGAGAAAAAAATAGAAACAAAATTGAGGAAATCCTTCCACCCGGTGTTTCACCTAACATCCAAAGTTTTTTTTTAGCGCGGGGGGCAGAACGTTCTCTTGAACAAACATCTTTCAGGCATGAAAGAATAGATTTTTGCAGCTAGAAGATGCTTCCACCTGGATTTTCAGCTAACGTCCGAAGTTTTGTTGAGCCTCTATGTCCTCTTGGGGATGAACACCATATTTTATTTGAAAATACTTTGGATGAATTTTCAGCTAACTAACTCAGAAGTTTTGTTCAGTGGGGAGGGGGGCTAATCTATTCCTCTATGTCCTCGCAACAAATATAACACACACATTTTCAGCTAACATCGGAGCACTTTTGTTGAGCGGGAGGTACTCATTTCGCCTTCCTTCGCACAAATTTTGCGAGTGAGCTAAAGCGACTTCCGGTTAACCAGTTTGAGAATCGCCAAATAGAGACTTGTAGATATAAGAATACGGCAAGATCGGTCCTTTACTTCTATACAAACATTTTTGGAGAAAAGAAGAATTCAGCAGAATGTTTTTTCAGGCGGAAGTTTTGGCAAAAATTCTTCAGATTTTCTGCGAAAAGCGGAATTCTTTCATGCCTGATTATCAGTCACATTATAAGGCGCAGGGGTCTTAGTCTTGGAGAGAAAAAAGTATTGCCTGATAGTCAGAAAAATATAGTAAGCAAAACTTTTAAAAAGTTTTGGGGAAAAAAATTCTTCTTCTCAAGCTTAGAATTTCTTCTGACATTTTTCGCAACAAATATATCCTTCCACCCACATTTTCAGTTTGTCACTGAATTTGGACAATTCTCTGAATGGTACCAAGCCTGACATCCACTAAACCACAGAAAACACAACGGCAATAAAATCAATAATGAGCACTGTACTGTATCCATGATAAAACGCATCACCCCAAAACACACTCCAACTCTTACTATGGAGCTGAGCATTACACTAATGTCAATCAATAATGAGCACTGTACTGTATCCATGATAAAATGCATCACCCCAAAACACACTCCAACTCTTACTATGGAGCTGAGCATTACACTAATGTCAATCAATGCATAGCTGTCTCAGGAGGAACATTTAGTTCATATATATTTTCAGAAGTTTTTTCAAGCCAAATTTAGTTTACCATAAGTAACTTTTAATAAAAAAAATCTAACTCACTCGGGGCGAATGAGCAGGATCCGGCTCATGGCTCGCACAACCGTTTAGGACGAATGCCCCGGTCCCGGCTCATAAGAGTTTTCAAGAGGTTTTGATTTCTGGCGTGTAAACAGTTTCCGCTGAGAAGTCATAACCTATTATTCAGTTTGATTTGACCTTGCATCTCTTGAAAACAACCAATCCAACTTTACATTCAGCTTTGGTTGTAGAGGGGGGTCAAAGATCAATAATGTGAAATTTTCTTCTTTCTATGTGTTAGCTGTTTTCGTCAATAGGAGACAAACTCGAAGGTATGGAATCTGATATTTTACGATCGTTTAGTGCATGGTGTTGCTAATCTTTTCTGAAAAACATTGATGCCTAACTCTTCATAACTTGGTTTGGGTGATTATTTTACGAACCTAGTCAAATGCCCAGTCCCCACAGAACAAGGGGAAATAATTTGGCCAGTCCCGAAACTTTTCATAAATAACAGTCCAGAACATGTTGTAGTATGTGGCTAAATTAGTTATATTCAGTGGAAATTGCTAGATTTTCACTCATGGACAATTTTATTTATGTTACTAAGAAGAACATTTTCTACTAAATATGTTTCATGATACTGCTCAACAAAAATAGTTTTTACAATTAATTTGATGGAAGAAATGTATTTAAAATACCATGTAGAACATACAGACAACATATTTTATTGGGACATGTTGGTGCATTTATTAATCCAAGATTTCTAGATTTAGTCTTTTAACTAAACAGTTTGACTTTGTGTACGACGGAACAGCTGTGGGTGTTTTTGATGTCATTATCTATTTTATGCCAAGCACAGAGTAAAAACAATAATAGTACCAATATATATGATAATTGTAAAATATCGGAGAAAGGCCTCCAATGCTGGATTTAGGTCCTATGCCATTTAAAACAAGAATCCAAAGATAGAAACATTCTGTAAATCATGTTAACCCTTTCACCGCCAAAGTCGCATTTTAGCACCACAGTGATTTAACACCTATGTCACTAAACGGCATCAAATTGGGGTCTATTATCCAAAGACCCTATTGTCTTAGTTTTGGGAAGTAAGGATAGACCTTATTTTAGATATGTCACAGAAGAATCCACAATACTGCAGGGAAATTTCATGGAGATGTTTGGATGATGGCTGGCGGTGAAAGGGTTAACCTCTTCAGTGTTGACATATATACATTCTCTATAAGGGGTGCAGTAGCTTCTTAACTTTTGATATTTGAACAGTATATCATAGCTACAAATCTGCAGTCTCCACCAATAGTAAAACAACACAACACAACAAGCCAATGGTCCTTGGGGCAGCCATGGTAGTGGGGGCAAACTGGGTTTCACGGAAGAATATCCAACCGATTCTGCATTTCATTTGAAAGATGTCGACTCAAACTAAAATCATGAAGTTGGGCGTCAAAATGAAGAAGAAGAAAAAAAAGAAGAACTAGGATCACAAATCTGGAAACGTGTGGCATGAGCTAGGCTGCGCACGACTGCTAACTTCGGCGGGAAGTTGCTTGTTCAGTCATTCACATCCGGTTCCGCGAAGCGATTGCATAGGTTTTAACACACGTAATGTTTAGGCACCCGAACAAATTTTTTACCCCGGCTTTTTGTTTTTGGGGGGGGGGTGTCAAATTTTCACTTTCGCATGTTTTCTGCGATTCACGGAAGTCTACCATGCCTGTTGGGGTGAAATAATGCACAGACAAATACAAAAAGACACACACACAAAGAGAAGAGAGAGAGAGAGAGAGAGAGAGAGAGAGAGAGAGAGAGAGAGAGAGAGAGAGAGAGAGAGAGAGAGAGAGAGAGAGAGAGAGAGAGAGAGAGAGAGAGAGAGAGAGAGAGAGAGAGAGAGAGAGAGAGAGAGAGAGAGAGAGAGAGAGAGAGAGAGAGAGAGAGAGAGAGAGAGAGAGAGAGAGAGAGAGAGAGAGAGAGAGAGAGAGAGAGAGAGAGAGAGAGAGAGAGAGAGAGAGAGAGAGAGAGAGAGAGAGAGAGAGAGAGAGAGAGAGAGAGAGAGAGAGAGAGAGAGAGAGAGAGAGAGAGAGAGAGAGAGAGAGAGAGAGAGAGAGAGAGAGAGAGAGAGAGAGAGAGAGAGAGAGAAACCAGTCACAATACCCATCAAAAGCAATCCCTCTTTCAACCCAATCACCAAAATGTTCACACATAAAACCGAAAAACAAATAAATCATCATCCTCCACCCCAAAACACCCCCAGCCCAATTTCAACAGACCTTCCGCGCTTTTTGAGCCTCCTACAGAAGACACGCATTACATCCTATAAGCAACGACATAATTGCAAAATTCGCTTTCAGTTTCTGAACAAAAAATGTCATAAAGTTTGAATTCACCTTCACACTGAAATTTAGAGGGTAAAAACATTTAACAATAAATAAAATACCAATGAGTCTACATAGATACTTTTTCACCAAAATAAATGCTAATACTAACACATAATATTGCCGTCTGTCTTATCAGTCAAAGTCAGACAAATGTGTCAGCAAAACAGTCAATGAAATACTTGATCCCCATTACCCCCTATTCTCAATAACGTTTCTTCTTTCTTCATCTTTTGAACATTTTCCTGGTATTTCAGAAACTGTCCACACTTATATTTCTACCTTGTCAGATAACCAAATGATCTCCCTTGCCTCAGCCAGATGTCAATCGTCCATTACCTACACTCAACGTTTTGGCCCCTTCTTTAAATCAAACGTTCCTCCTTTTTATTGCAAAACTGTTCCTTGCTGCAAGAAAGGTGGCAGAGTGGTTAAGACGTTCGCCTGCCAAATGTAATGCGTGACTGCAGCGTGAGTGACCCGGGTTCGAATCCCGGCCTCGCCCTTTCTTTCTAGTTTGACAGGAAAATCGAACTGAACGTCGAGTCCTTCGGATGGGGACTTAAAGCTAGTCTAAAATCCCACGGCAGTTGAAAGTCGGTAAGAGCAGGGAGAAATCCCGCTGCCTGGTATGGACAAATTGATAGCTAGGTTTTCCAAGTGTGCTTACACCCCCTCTTCACCCTGTGCCCCCGCCCCCCCCCCCCCCCCCCCCCCCCCCCCCCCCCCCCCCCCAATGTTTTTAATAAATTGGGTAGGCGCTGCACTTGCGGCGACGCTCTCTCCGGGGAAGAGCAGCCCAAATTTCACAGAGATAAGTCTCTGTGACTAGAACATACCAAATACCCAAACTAACCAATAACACAGGAAGGATTAACAATTTCAAAACAAGATTAAAAAAAATAATCAGTGCAATGAACAATACAACATGGACGCTTAGGTCTAGTTTCTAAATCATTAATCATTACTCTGGTTTTAGCACACACCACACATCAACTGACCGGGGTGAGGTATTTGTAGGTGAGGTGAGCGTTCTCCGCCAGAACATCTGCAGCCAGGTCATAGTACTGAAACACACACAGCAAAATGTCAACAGTTCGTCATGTTTTAGGATAAAAACTAATGAATCACAATGGAGGACCTCACTCACGCTGGCTCCGCGACTAAGAGAATAGTGTCGTCAGTAGGGGGCTTAGTAGGTGGTGTCCTGAACAGGCTCCGCTGAACTCCACCGAAGTGACTCAGCAGCAGTGCAGAGTCTCCTCGGTTGGTTGCCTCCTGATGACCTAACATAGATTCGCTCCCCTTCAACTGCTGATCTCGGATTCTGTGACCTGAACAAGCCGGGGTGTGGCTGCCAGTTGGGATTCGGAATGAGCGGCGTGGGAGCAACGCCACTGTACGGCCCAGAAGATGGGACAGCAACAAAAAAAACAAAACAAAAATCACAATGAAAACTCAAACGCTGCCAAACACATATCGTCCTAGCAGACATAGATGATGACAGAGCACTAACACATTGACAAAGGTGTCTGCAGGGAAAGGGGTTTTGTTCCAATAAAAACTGCAGTTTGTTGTCCATTTAAGCTGCAATTTATTCTCTTCCTAACAAAGTAACTTATGCGATGTAAACTACCCCACCTCCTATTTACATAGAGCCTCAGCAGGTTGCCAAAAGTTTCTGGAAGAAAGGGGGCGTGAGTAAGTACGGCAGCTTAGTTTATCAGCTGATTCTCTATCACTCATCATCTACAGCCTACTCTCACCTCATGCTTGACATACAACACCAACAGGTTACAGAATGTTTCTGGAGGGAAAGTGCTTTGCTGCAGTAAGTACGGCAGTTTAGTATATCAGCTGATTCTCTATCACTCATCATCTACAGCCTACTCTCACCTCATGCTTGACATACAACACCAACAGGATACAGAATGTTTCTGGAGGGAAGGGGCTTTGCTGTAGTAAGTACGGCATACTGGACATACAGTACCATCAGGTTTCCAAAGGTCTCTCTCACTCATCAGTGCAACAGCCTATCATCTCACCTCATACTGGACATACAGCACCAGCAGGTTCCCAAAGGTCTCTCTTAGTTCTCAGTGCAACCTTAGTTCATGCAACTCACATGTCATACTGGACATACAGCACCAGCAGGTTTCCAAAGGTCTCTCTTAGTTCTCAGTGCAACCCACCATCAACTCACCTCATACTGGACATACAGCACCAGCAGGTTTCCAAAGGTCTCTCTTAGTTCTCAGTGCAACCCACCATCATCTCACCTCATACTGGACATACAGCACCAGCAGGTTCCCAAAGGTCTCTCTTAGTTCTCAGTGCCTCACACGCATCAACATCTCACCTCATAACGTGGTCATACAGCACCAGCAGGTTTCCAAAGGTCTCGGGGGGGAAGGGGTTCTGCTGCAGTAAGAACTGCAGTTTCTGGAATCCTCTGGAGGGCTCGGCCTCCATGTTCATCAGAGCCTGGTTGTGTAGGGACACGGCGTCCAACTCCTCCTCTGACCGTGGGGGCATGTCTGTCAGGGCCTCACACGCCGCGTCAACTGAAATGACATGCCATATTGCATAACGTATTGTCAGGTTGTGCAGGGACACTGCGTCAACTGAAATGACATGCCATATTGTATAACGTATTGTCAGGTTGTGCAGGGACACTGCGTCAACTGAAATGACATGCCATATTGTATAGTATAATGGAAATGTATTGTCTGGTATCGTGAGGGCATGTCTGTGAGGGCCTCGCACACCGCGTCAACTGAAATGACATGCCATATGGTATGGTATACTGCATTATCTGCTTGTATCATGGAGGCATGTCTGTGAGGGCCTCGCACACCGCGTCAACTGAAATGATATGCCATATGGTATGGTATACTGCATTGTCTGGTTGTATCATGGAGGCATGTCTGTTAGGGCCTCGCACACACTGAAAATAATTGTGTTGTACTGTGTGGTTGTGCAGAGACAGACTGGCAATTTAAAGAAGCTTAAAGATAAGGACAGAGACGTACACTTAGGTTCACATGATAAGTAAGTGAACGTAACTCAACGGTGATTTAGTGAGGAGTAACTCACAGTTCTTCAGCTGGTATTCAATGGCAGCCTTGAGGTTGAAGGCTTCAACCAACGCTGTCTCGTGCAACGTCAGGGAATTGCCAACGCTGCGAACATCAATGCCCTCCGTCGTCATGCCAACGCTCAGCTCTGAAAAATACATGCAAGTGGATACGCATGAACGCACACATACATAATACACTTACATAGTCTTTGCTCGTGAAATGTAGTTTGCTAAATCCCCTTAACTCATTCGCATCCCAACGACTTTGAATTATTAAAAAAACTCACAAATCACTCCAGCCACACACACAAACAAACATACATAAACAAAAGGAGAAATGAAAGATTACAGGATTTTACTTCAGGTTTAGACATAGGGAAGCGGTAGATCAGACAATTTTATATATAGACTTTATATAGACAAACTCTCCACACCACTTGGTTTCCCCACAACAAACTACTACAAAAGCAAAGTCATCAAATTGACAGCTATCTATTAATTCCGCACATATAAGGCTGGAACGACTTGAATGAGTTAAACTAGAATTGAATCAAAATACAATAGAGATTGGGCAAGTCAAAATTGAATGGACCAACATTTTCTTCCCCACTAGATCCACTTGACTACCAGTATCACACAAATGGGCTTCCAAAATCAGGAAGCCATGAGTTTTTGCACTCCAAAAACCAGAAACCACAAGTTTCGGCACCCAAAAAATCTAAATCCGGCCGCACAGCTGTCCCGTCGTACACAAAAACAAGCTGTTTAGTTAAAAGACATACATGTATCTAGAAATCTTAGATTTTTTTTTAAAAGCACCAATTCACATCCTTTAAATATTTTGGCTGTATCAAATATCTTTCTTTCATCAGATTAATTGTAAACACTTTTTTGTTGTTGAGCAGTATCATGAAACATATTCAGTAGGAAATGTTCTTAAATAATTCACTTAGTATCGCAAACACAAATACAATCGCCCATGAGTGAAAATCTAGTAATTTTAACTGAATAAAACTAATGTACGCATATACTACCACATATTCTTGACTGTTATTTACAAAACGTTACGTATGGTAAACTTTATGGTTGGCTTGAAAAATCTTCTCAAAATAAAGACGAACTAAATGTTCCTCACGAAACAGCTGTGGCCGGCATGTTCCAAAAAATGAACACCCCTGCAGATTAGCGATACAGTTAACCCTAGATTACAGATTAAACTATTCCTACATGCCACAGAAATGTGTCCCTATGGCTGGGGCCCAGTTGTAGCCATTTCCCTTTTTTAAACAATGACATCAGAGGGGCCCAGCCGCCATCTTGAGATAAACATGGCGTCGCACTAGTTCACAAGTTGTATTTATCCCAAGGCGGCTATGATGACAGCCGATATCCAGCCGCATGACAGATAATTATCCCTAAAATTATCTCTTCATCACCTGTACCATTAGATAAAACTGCCGGTATCTCTAGATGACAGATAAAACTAACCCTACTCTATCTCATCACTACCAGGGTGCTCTCTGATTCATCACTCGATGATGTCGGCGATGTGCTTCAGATCATCATCAGATAAAATTATCCCCAAATGACAGATAAAACTATCCCTAACCAACAGATAAAACTATCCCCATGTTATCTTTCCTTCCTTACCAGGATGCTCTCTGATGCCTCTCTCGATGATATCGGCGATGTGCTTCAGATCATCATCAGATAAAACTATCCCTAATGCCAACAGATGATATCGGCGATGTGCTTCAGATCATCATCAGATAAAACTATCCCTAACCGACAGATAAAACTATCCCCATGTTATCTTTCCTTCCTTACCAGGGTGCTCTCTGATGCCTCTCTCGATGATGTCGGCGATGTGTTTGAGCGCGGGCGCATACTGTTTCATCATGTAGTGACACAGGGCGATGTTGTAGGACAGGTCAGCCTTATACCCCACCACCTGCATCGCTGCCGAGAACTTCTGACACGCCTCTTCGTAACGCCCTTCCTGAGTGTGTTAAAAGGACATCAAGTGAGTTAGAATAGCGTGTTATTGATGTGTAGTGACACAGGGCGATGTTGTAGGACAGGTCAGCCTTATACCCCACCACCTGCATCGCTGCCGAGAACTTCTGACACGCCTCTTCGTAACGCCCTTCCTGAGTGTGTTAAAAGGACATCAAGTGAGTTAGAATAGCGTGTTATTGATGTGTAGTGACACAGGGCGATGTTGTAGGACAGGTCAGCCTTATACCCCACCACCTGCATCGCTGCCGAGAACTTCTGACACGCCTCTTCGTAACGCCCTTCCTGAGTGTGTTAAAAGGACATAAAGTGAGTTAGAATAGCGTGTTATTGATGTGTAGTGGCACAGGGCGATGTTGTAGGACAGGTCAGCCTTATACCCCACCACCTGCATCGCTGCCGAGAACTTCTGACACGCCTCTTCGTAACGCCCTTCCTGTGTGTGTTAAAAGGACATAAAGTGTGAGTTAGAATAGTGTGCTATTGATGCGTAGTGTGTAGTGACACAAGGCGATGTTGTAGGAGAAGTCGGTTTTATATCCTACCAACTGCCGAGAACTTCTGACACGCCTCTTCGTAACGCCCTTCCTGAGAAACACAGTGACAGTTACAATGACACAGCATTAGTATTGCATTGTGTACCAACAACGAGCAATATAGCAAGGTAAATTGACCCTTTTAATATCCTACAATCTGCATGGTGCTCAAGCATCTTCATGCTGCTGTCCTGCAGAACAAAGTGTCACACAGAATTGTATGTTAGTTAGGTGTAGTAACAGGCTGCTATAGATTTATTTTATGCACAAACAGATTTATAAATTATATCAAGTGACCTGCCTCAGGGTTGTTGTTTGCCGTCGGCCTTCGGCGATTCGCCAAAAAATTAAAAAAATGTCCTAAAAGTCAACTGTCATGTCGGCCCAGTGGGCCGAAGGTTTGATTACCAAATTGGCACGAGTATGTCCGTTTCTTTATGAACAACGAAGTGTATCCGGTTTTTTATAAACAACGAAATGAAACAAAGTTTGCTTGCACCGCGTGTGACCGAGATCAAAAAGCTAACTTTGTCGCGTCATGATTTTGCTAGCACAAGGCCAATTGCCTCGTGAGAGTTGCTTCCCTTGCTGCTTATGGCGGACGTTTGCCACACCGTAGTGTGAGTCTGTGTGATCTTGTCGTCCTTTAGCGTCAGTGTTTCACTGGTTTTTGATTGAAATGCCTCCCAAAAAGAAGACCAAACTTATAAGCGGGCAGTCGCTACTTTCGTTTGGGGGATCAGTTAACAAGCAAGCAGAGATCGACAGCACTTGTGACCGAGTGAGAGGGCCTAAAATTGTTGAAATTGGCCTAAGGTTTTGTGGCTGTTTAGGGGCCAAATGGCCTAAAGTGAAAATTTCTAGCACCATCTCTGCTGCATGGAAGTTGAGAATTACTGACATACCGCTACATATCATCCTCCCTGTGTTGACACCATGCGTTATAATGACACATTAAATATGACACACAAACACTTGCCTTGGCATGAGGCTGTGTCAGACCAGTTGACATAGGCTAGAACACCAAGGCTACATCAAAATGTTGTTATGCTCTGCATGGTGGTGCAGGAATTGTCTGTAGCCATAACAAGCTCCTAGCATAACATCATCAGTCTGAAATCCTCCGAAGTCAGAGTGTGGCTGCCCACGTGGCGGGGTAATCAAAAACGGTCACACACGTAATGTTCTCATCCCTAGTTGGGGCATTTGTACCGTAGTGTTCAATCGCTTCGGCTGTTGGGATGATCCCTGGAGTCTTTAAGCCAGGGAAAGACAACAACAACACTGTAATTTTCTGACTATAAGGCCATACGTTTCCCCAGACTCAGACCCCTGCGCCTTATAATGTGACTAATAAAATAGGAAGAAAATTATAATAACAAAATCTGAAATTTGTGTACAATTTGTGTGGTGCGCCTTATGCAAAGGTGAGCTTTACAGTCTGAGGATACGGTACAAAGGGAAAGAAAGCATTTAAAGAGGAAACCACCAAAAATTGAATACTCCAGGGCTCCCAATCGTCCCGCAAAACAAGGGGTCCCAGGGACTCCTTCACTTACAGTATAGAGGGTCCTAGAGGCGGGATCCAATGATATTGTGAATGCTAAAAATAATTTTTATAGTGCATCCCTGGGACCCCTGCACATTCTTTCAGAGGGTCCTTTAGAATGCTAGTGGTTCATAGACCCCCACAATATCTCAAAATATTGGTTACTTCATAACATTTCAGTCCTTCCATTTTTCACTTACCCAATTTCCACGGTAACTTGAAACACACACAGGCACACACTGACACAGAGACACACACTACAGAGAAATAAAGTGAGTACCTTGTAGAGCAGACATCCAAAGTTGATCTCCGTGTCAGGGTCATCCGAGGGGCACTGCTCCACCAGACTCTGCACACATATCAAAATACACAAGTAAGTGATGGATTTACGCACTGGACTGTAGAGGGGAAGTATTGTTTTTTTCATCTTGATGTTTTTTTGCTCCTTTTGTTGCCTGCTTTTTGCTCCTTTTGCTATATTTGCTGTTTAATTGTTTGTCTGTGTTGATAAAGGCGCATTCGCCGAAATATCCAGTAGTTTTGTTTTGTCTCTTGTGAATAAAATAACGTCACTTTACACTTGTCGTGTAGTTGTTTGTTTGTTGTATGTACACACTGTGTACGCTATAGTGCTCTTGTGTTGTATGCGAAACTCTTGTGTTGAACGTTCGTGCAAGGCATGTACGCTGTAGCGTACTCTCATGTTGAATGTTCGTGCAAGGCATGTCTGCTGTAGCGTTCTCTCATGATGAATGTTCGTGCAAGGCATGTACGCTGTAGCGTACTCTCATGTTGAATGTTCGTGCAAGGCATGTCTGCTGTAGTGTTCTCTCATGTTGAATGTTCGTGCAAGGCATGTCTGCTGTAGTGTTCTCTCATGTTGAATGTTCGTGCAAGGCATGTCTGCTGTAGCATTCTCTCATGTTGAATGTTCGTGCAAGGCATGTCTGCTGTAGCGTACTCTCATGTTGAATGTTCGTGCAAGGCATGTCTGCTGTAGCATTCTCTCATGTTGAATGTTCGTGCAAGGCATGTCTGCTGTAGCATTCTCTCATGTTGAATGTTCGTGCAAGGCATGTCTGCTGTAGTTCGTTCTCTCATGTTGAATGTTCGTGCAAGGCATGTCTGCTGTAGCATTCTCTCATGTTGAATGTTCGTGCAAGGCATGTACGCTGTAGCATTCTCTCATGTTGAATGTTCGTGCAAGGCATGTCTGCTGTAGCATACTCTCATGTTGAGAGAGTTAGCGGATCTAATCAACTCGAATATTTGACTCGACACAACTATTTTGCCTTCCCTTTGCTGGTTGCATTCAATAATGGGCAAAGGTATAAGATGCACCCCCCCCCCCCCCCCCCCCCCCTTACATTTCTCGGCTCTCCCCACATTTTCACACCTGCCTTTCTTACCAAACATTAAGCTGTATCTTATCAACTTTTTGAGATAATTATCTTTGTTGAATAATTAATCGCAGTTATGATAAAGGCCATTATCTAATAGGACCCTAGAAAGGCAAGAGTACAAAAAACAGCCGCAGAGCGTGTCAAAGAACCGAGAAATGGAGGAGGGGGGGGGGTGGCAAACGATTTACCTTTACCAAGGCAAGACTGAAAAAAATGGAAAGAACCGAAAGACGGGATCACGGGGGCATCTTTACCTTTAGTAGAGGTGGGGGGTGGGAATGTTTTCTGCATGCATGTAAGGGTTCGTTTTTAATATATATCATTTTAGTGAAATTGCAAAGCGCTTAGAGATTTTAAAGGTAAGCGCTGCATAAACTGTCCAAATAGCCAAGTTTACTGCGCTAACGTTCCTCGCTTCAGTGCCGAGGATGGGGGCACACGGCCTTACCTTGGCTCCAGGCAGATCCTCCTCCCCGTACTTGATGGCCGCCTGCAGCTTGGTGATCTGAACACAAACCACACGTCACAACAAACAGATGGACGGACGTCAGGCGAAAGATACGCGTGAGCATCACATATGTGACCCAGCGCCATCAAAGGGACATTAAGTCGCTGGGCTAGTTTCTCACAATAGGCTTGGAAAGTCAAAAATCTCATTTTTTGTTAATTTTGAGTTATGGGTATTTTTGTGTTCTGTAGCATCTTATCTTTCATATTTAATAACGATACTCTTTAATGCAGTCTCTAAATTGTCTTATAGGTGTTTTAAAACGAGTAGGTCAATGCGTTTTCTAGGCTTGACTTTAGACTGCGTTTTCTCAAAATAGCCGACGCTCACCCTACTAACTTCAAACGTTCATAACTCTGGCACGGAAAAAGTTACAAGAATGTTTTTTGTGTCAGTAGAAAGAGAATTGTCTGACGTTTTCCAATCTCTGAGTGGTCAGTTTGACACTTAATGTCACTTTCGTGGTGCTGGGTTACATATCGAGGGGTGAATGCCAGAACTGTCTATCTTTGTTCTTTATTCCTTTTGAGATAGACCATTCTGGCAGGCACCCCTCGATATAAGGCGATACTTTTTTTTACACTGAGTCCCTTGCGCCTTATAATGTGACTGATAATGTAGTAAGAAACTATAATAACAAAATCTGAATTTTGTGCAAAAAATTTGGTGCGCCTTATAACCAGGTGCGCCTTGTAGTCCATAAAGTACGGTAGTACATTATTTTTTATGAGTGAAAAGGGTTAAATCTTCTTCACCATCACAACAAACATACGTCATAAAAATTATATCAACAGAGGAAACAACTTCTAATCTATACCCCAACAATGCAAGCCACAAGTCACAATACTTTATTGTCCTGAAAAAGGACACGTCATTATGAAGCAAAAATATCAGTCATAAAAAAAAGCAGCATAAAATAATCACAGAACAAGATACTGTCAGAATGCATTGATGGAAACAACTTCTAACCGTGAAACTGCACTGTTTCAAGAACAAAATATCCGTGATGCTGTTGGAAAGATAAACCGATGCAGTGACATTTTTAAAGTAAATGTGAGCCAAGTGAGAAAGGAAAGACCTAGAACTCAAACTAACATAATATAAGTCAAATAACCATGTTAAAGCAAAGGTTCATTAAAATGATATGAAATAATACTAATATAAATTCACCCCCACCCACCCCCTATGACTGTGGCTGGTGTATCTGATCCCATGCATGAGAGAACAGACAGGCTTTGTGCAACAACTGAACAGATCATTACAATTATTTTATAATATCAGTACTACAATCACCTGTCCTTGATAGTGAGGCTGGTCGATCTGGCAGGCCACTTTCATGGCCTCAGTAAAGAGACATGCTTTGTAGAGGGACTGTGCGTAGTACAGTTTGTATTCCTCCACTTCGGGGTGAAGCGACGACAGCTGTTCGTAGCAGTCTGAGGCGTTGACAAAATCCTGCATCTGGTAATAGGTGTAGGCCAGCACTGACAGCGCAGCACGGGACTGTAATACAAAAGAGATAAAGTCGCCTTTGTCATCATCATCATCATCATTCCCATCATGCATCTGGTAATAGGTATAGGCCAACACTGACAGCGCAGCACGGGACTGTAATGCAAAAGAGATAAAGTCGCCTTTGTCATCATCATCATTCCCATCATGCATCTGGTAATAGGTGTAGGCCAGCACAGACAGCGCAACACGGGACTGTAATGCAAAAGAGATAAAGTCGCCTTTGTCATCATCATCATTCCCATCATGCATCTGGTACTAGGTATAGGCCAGCATTGACAACGCAGCACGAGACTGTAAATGTGTAATACAAAAAGCAGAAAAAAAATCTGCTTCATCAGCTTGTCAAAATACTTACTACATAAAAGCAAGTAACTATAAAATTTTGCAGGGACTAATACTTTAGGAAAACTATCCATTCCATTCTAAACAAGTCTTTTTATGTAAAGCTTAAAAAATCAATTTTCAGCATGTACCACCAGCGCTAACCAATCTAAAGATTACATCTTCAAAGTTCTATTACATCATCTGTAAGCTCTTTCCCCAGCCCTAACCACAACTTGTCAAAACAGATCTTACCTGTAGTACAAATGAAAGGATCGAAAGTGAGACACATGCTTGATCTTAACTATACACGCTTATGAATCATCAGAAATCGTATTAAAATTGAAATAAAACAATTTTGATTACGTTATAAGGTCATGATAAAAACAGTGACAAATTCAAATTCGTTTTATCTACAGATTCATTACTATGAATCCAAACCATCCAATCAGCATGTTACTTAATTAGATAATAATGAATGAAACAAATTGACCCATCAACATACCCGAGGGTGGTTCTGGAGCTGGTGGTTCAGAATCTGGACAGCTTCACTGTAGCGTTGGTCTTTGATCTGAACAACAGAAAATAGTCAGGGTAAGATCTGCTGCAAAATGGATTGTTCAATTTCATAACTAAAATCTAACGAAACTTATATTGCACCAAATAATGAGACTTTATTATACTGCTTCTTCATGACGCATAAAGAATTTGATAAAGGTGGCACGAGCGATTCAGTACATGAGCCAAAGGGGGAGAATTTTCAGCTGTTTTATCCTCCTTCTTCGTGATGTGCGAGAGCGATGTTTTTATGTAGGTGGCGTGCGCATTTCAGTGCATGAATCAGGGCCAGAGAATGTTCAGCATTAAGCCTTCTTCTTCTTCTTCTGCCAATAATGTTCACCTGCCGTAACGGCAATTACTGACAAGTGGCATGTACAATTTTGATTACGTTATAAGGTCATGACCTAAACAGTGACAAATTCAAATTCGTTATTATCTACAAATTCATTACTATAAACCCAAACCATCCAATCAGCATTTTACTTAATTAAATAATAATGGATGAAATAAATTGACCCATCATCGACATACCTGTGGGTGATTCAATCATTGACAGTAAACACAATGCAACTATTAATATTATATGAAGGTTTAGATATTTTTAAATGTTGACACATGAAGGGATGATTAAATTTAAAAGTTGGATACCTTTTAGTCATTTTGCATGGTACATTATTGCATTTATTCTATCCTCATCTTTGCCTTATCATTATGAAACAATTCTTAGATTTTAAAACTCTGAACTGTCAGCTTTGATAGAAAAAGTACAGAGACGAGCAACTAAGTTAGTACAAGGTCTTCAAAATGTTTCTTATTCAGACAGGTTGAAAGAACTAAATTTACCTACATTAAAGGCAAGGAGACTTAGCCCTTTCGCTGCCCCACGACGTATACATACGTCCTCTATAGTGCTTCAGTACTTGCCACCGACGTATATATACGTCGCCGCTAAGCAGCGATATTGCCGTGTTCAAAAATCGCGCGGCAAGCCGGCGGCGCATGCGCAAGTAGTAGGCGGCACTGAAGGGGTTAAGGGTGACCTAATTCAAACTTATAAAATATTTAATAGTGTAGATGACCTAAATGTACATGACTTATTCACAATATCAGATTTTGACAAAACAAGGAACAGTACCGACAAAATATTTATTCAATATTGCAGGACTAATAATAGAAAATGTTATTTTACTAACAGAGTTGCACCTGTGTGGAATAAATTACCACCTAACATGAAAAGAGCACAGAATACTAACATTTTTAAAAACCTTCTCGACGAATGGAATGACTATAAGGCAGTTATGTATGATTACGATGAATAATATTAACAAAAACTGAGTGTGCGACAGACCGAGACAAATAACTAAATAAAATGAAAGATGGGACAGGAAAGATCCTAATCCTAATCCTGTCACAAACTGAACAGTGAATTATTCTGCAAAATACATCCAGCAGTATTGTGCATTAAAAACGAAACTTACAAGACCGTATATAGTAGAAGTGTATTCTCCTTCTTTCATTTGTAGATGCGCCATGATCGCGTTGTAAACAGAGTTCTTGACAGATGATGTGAGGGATGCTATCTACTCTAGGGTGTTTGGGTTGACAACCAATGGAATGCCCCCCAATGCGCATGCTCCAGTTGGGTTGTTTCAAAAAGAAAGATTATTAATATTATTAAAAATGCATTGTTGCGATGATTATTCTATTGAAGGAATAGATACAATTACTTCAAAATCCAGGAAATAAATAAACGTATAACATTGCAAAGTTAAACTATTGCTATTTCATTATTCTCTTCTTTTGTTTCAGTTTTATGGATTAAAAGACAAACATCTTATTATACAAACTGCTTGCATAATGAATAAATATACTACAACTACGATCAAAATGTGATTCTATAGACTAAAATCTAAAGATAGATATAGACATTTTCGTTATCTTTTTCTCTGCAAATACCTTTTTTACATCCCACTTTTGTAATTTTCGCTCGTGGTGCAACTCAATTTTGCACTCTTGTGTTTTGCACTGAGCTGTGCAGTAAAAAGACACCTTTCCATGTTGTCAGTGTGGAGCTGACTGAAAGTGCCTCTACAACGTATCGTCTAATTTATCCATTTCACATCATTACCATCCGAAATGCCTCTGGTCATCCTATGCGGGTATCCAGCCAGCGGCAAAACGACCAGGACCGCTGAACTACAGAAATATCTGGCAGAAAATCACCCTCAAAGGACGGTGCATGTTGTCAGCGATCATGCTCTGGGTGTGAACAGAAACGAAGTGTACGTCAGCTCGCACAGAGAGAAGGAGATCCGAGCATCTCTGAAATCAGCAGTGCAGAGGCTCCTCAACAAAGACGACGTGGTGATCCTGGACTCCTTGAACTACATCAAGGGTGTCCGATACGAGCTGTACTGTTTGTCTAAGGGCTGTCATAGTACGCAGTGCGTCCTCTTCTGTGACTCTAGCAAGGAGTGGGTGGTGGACAAGAATGAGTGTAGAGGTGGGGAACATGGAGGGGGAGATGTTTACGACAGTGAAGTGTTGGACGGGTTGGTGATGAGGTTCGAACTGCCCAACCCCAACAACCGTTGGGACAGTCCGTTGTTTGTGATACAGACAGGCGATACCTTACCGGCCGAAGAGATCTGTGCCGCCTTGTTCGACCGAAAAGCGCCCAAACCCAACCAGTCCACACAGTGCCAGCCACTGTCTTCCACAAACTTTTTGTACGAGCTAGACCGGGTGACTCGGGACATCGTGTCGCTGATCGTGGAAGCGCAGAAGACGAGCTTGCCTGGGGACTTTGTGGGTGTTCCTCACAGCAAGGAGCAGGTGAGGTTGACCCGAGTGGTGACTCTGGGGGAGCTACAGCGCCACAAGCGGCAGTTCATCACCTACACTAAGATGCACCCCGTGGACGACACACCCAAACTGTCTGCGCTCTTCGTGCAGTACTTAAACAATGCTCTGAATGCATGACAACTTGACGGTGGGGTGAGGGGAGGAGATGGGGGTGGGTGGGGGTGGTTGTTAAGGAGGAGAGGGGGGGAGTGTTCTTTCG
This sequence comes from Phymorhynchus buccinoides, assembly GCA_017654935.2. Lineage (NCBI taxonomy): Eukaryota > Metazoa > Mollusca > Gastropoda > Neogastropoda > Raphitomidae > Phymorhynchus > Phymorhynchus buccinoides. The sequence continues at coordinate 82,310,061 of CM065682.1, forward strand.
GTTAACAGAAACGACAGTATTGGAAGTGTTTAACTTTTCGCCTTTTTCGCCCAACTTTTGTACTTCATCGAGTAAGGGATACCTACGTAACCTAGGGTTAGAATCAGTTTATGGTTATTTTTGTCAGAATCAATGATTTATAATCATAATTTAAGAAAATAAACAACTGCTCAAAGGGTTACCGTTAGTTACTGTGTATGTGATCTTGGCATTTAACTGTCGCCATAATGGCATGAAAATAGCACTAAGCTGGTTCTAACCCTATCCATTATGGCATTAACCCCATGAAGTACAAAAGTTGGGCAAAAAAGGTTAAAAAAAATGTCTGATATTGTCGCTTGTTAACTGGATGCTTTCTTTGAAAACCTGCTGTCAGATGTCCCAATGAATGTATTCTCTGAAAACTTGTCCATCTTTCCCAAGTTTCTTTGATCTATGAATACCTGTCCAGCGCTCCCTAGAGTTTGTTTCTTGTCAGGATGTTTTCCATAATCTTACTCCTCAGTGCTTCATCAGTTATTGTTTTTTCCATCCAGAGGACTGTATGATAAATAGATAATTGATATTGACAGACCTAGCTATTAATTTTTTTATTAGACTAGGCGGCCTTTACCTTAAACTTAGGTTGCACTGAGTTGCAGTCATTTTAAAGTCATGAAATATATGAACTTGCAATGTTTTGTACTTGTAGATCTATGATTTGGATTTATATACATGTATTCCATTTGATTTCAAATGCAAGGAATTCAATTAATTATTAAAATTTTTGTACGACTATGAGTGAAGATTTTAAGGTAACCATTCACTGTGATCATTGTAATAAAGCTGAGCATTTTTAATGGAATTTGGGATCTCGTAATTTTACCATACTATTAATAGTATTATATATAGTATTAATCAGTGTGTGTATATGTAAGAAATTGAGAATATATCGTCGGTGAAATTCAAAAACCTCGTATCTCGATTTTTTGGGGGTTGAGTTAGATACAAGTGTAGCCCTCCCCGTGGGGATACTGGGGGGTCTTTCATAAAAATAGTTCCCCCACCTTCTGGAAGTTCTGTGCTTGTAACTTCCTCTAATTTGCCACTCTGACTCTGCCTTTTCCCTTTGCTTTCTTATCTGTCATCTACTATCTTTCTGACTTATTGGCCCATTCTCCTGCCTTTTTAAAAAATCTCCCAAGTAATTTTTCTCATTTGAGCTCCTCCGAAATTGGAATGTGTCGGCTGTACGCAGCTGGGAGACCAGTGAAAACTGAAAACCGGACACATATGTACCTTACCCATTATGGCCCTGTGGCCTGGGAACGCAGAAGAAGAAGATACATAACATAGCCAGCTCTCTCATTTTTCCCGCCACCTTCCACCAAAAGCTCGTAGCTTAGCTCCAACGACTTTCTATTTGGGGAAAATAGAAGAAAAACTCGCAAGTCCCAAATTCAGATCTAGTTAAGGGCAAAAATATCGTATCTTCATTCTTTTCAAGTCTAAAAAAATATATAAAATTAAGTAATTTTAAAGAAATGCAGGACTACACACGTCTTGAACAACATATTCATCATAGTTAATTAATTGTGGTCAACGCAGTTAATTTTTAAAAGTTTTTTTCATTTAAAAAAACAAGAACTCAAAGTCAAGGCTACCGGTACCAAAATTGAGATTTGAATTTCATCGACGATAACGGATATACTGATAATTGACTGCACCATTTTAACCAGCCGTGAAGCAAAACTAGTAATGTTTTCATAACATGATAGTCACTCTCTTTGACTGCTTTCTGGCGTCTACTTTTTTCTGCCTTATTGGTCCATTCACCTGCATTTTTTTTATAAAACCCTTCCACCTTTTTACAATTTATGACATGCCAGTTGTTGTTTTTATTGTACACTGGCATCCACACGTGATACTTGCGCACTTGAGTGGGCACCTGTTGTCCATTCTGCAGTGCATATTAGCTTATATGGCCTTTTTTATGTATTTTAGCTTACTAGTATGTATTTGTTATCCTTTTCTACTGTTTTTTTAACCTGGATCCGATAAATGAGAGTAGCGTGGCTCCACGTTTCCAGCACTGTGTGGACTTATGTGCTATAGGGTATAATGATGGAAGTGTCATGTTATGACTTGTACTACATTTTTTGTTTTCAGGTTTTGTACGTTGTTAATATTCTTGGATGTGTTTTGCTATACGTGGTAGATTTTTATGTGGTGACAGTCCTGAGATAACCCTAGCTGTTGACGGGGCTATAACAGACTAACTAACTAATGATACTATCATTGATAGTGTTTGAACAGAGGGACCTAGGAGCAGGACCCTCAAATTTTGCCTGCGGATACGTAGTTAGGATATCTAGGCCAAGTTCTAAAATGGTCATTGGTCAAACTCAAACGTCAAGGTCACTGGAGCAAAACATGTGCTGTGCGGCCGGTAATCTAGCATCTTACTAGGCCTAGCGCTCTGTTACCTTTCCTGTCTACTGATTTGCAAGTGTGAATTTCACTTGGAACTCGTGAACATTTTAAAAGTACAAGTAATGGGGGAGTTTAGCATCACCCGGCCCATAGAACATTCCAACATTATTTTGATATGTCTGGTTAGGTTTTTTTATATTAGATACAGTGCAAGTTCATTTATAAGACTCCCTCCCATATAAGACCTACTTTCCTGAGACATTGCCCTTCTTTGTAAGTATTAAAACTACCTCCCTTATACGACCCCTCCCTTCTTATGATGGAGGTTCCACTGTAGTCATCAAAGCAAGTATCAAACTTACACACTTTTATGTAGGTACAGTGTGATATTGCGGGGGTGGGGGTGGGGGGCAGAGAAAAGCTTTGATTAAACGTCATTTAGTCTTCTTCATCAGTGATGCATCGAGCATTGAAAACTGATAGGACAAACTGTCCTGAAGCAAGAGAAATCAACAGGACAATGTCCTAGTTCCGGAATTCAATATGACAAAGCGTGCTAGTGTTAAACATTTAATGAGACATTTGTCCTGACAAGGGAGAACACAATACACATTTTCCATTTTAATAGGTCAATGGCCTAGGACCGAGGCCTGGGGACATCGCTGCTTCATTGGCAGTGGCAATGTTGTTGTCAACGGGTGCATTGTACTTTAGCACTTTCCTTTTCTTTCGTTGTCAAATGCAGGCATGGTAGTGGGGACAAAGTGGTTGTCAAGGAAAATGGCCGGGGGTCCAGGGGGCCGAAGAAAATTCATTAAATGAGTGAAATTTTCACTTTTTCATGCTGTTTCAATGCATTTTTTAATAATTTTGTTTCAAACTGTTTCGCGTATTTTCCGCGATTCGCGGTCTACCATGCCTGAAAATGTGAGTGATTTCACTCTCTCTTTCCCTCTCTCTCCCTCTCTCACACACCCACGTGCACACACAAGCTTCATAGAAAAACAAATATTTTGTTCTGAACTTTACTAATACTACTGAACAAGTTTAGAACTAACACAATTCAAAAATAAAAGAAAGTTTCCAACTTGGCAAAATTTAAAACAAATTCATATTTGCAAGATCTGAACAACAGAAAAGAGTACTGTTACAAATTAAAACTCACATTAACACAAAATGGAGAACAAAAAAGTAAATTTGGAACTGGCAGTGATTCTTAAAAAACAAAAAGCAGCATACACAAGTTCTTAAATTTAATCTAGTTACAATAAAAAATATAAAAAATGAATAAATGTTCCAGAAACATCTTCCTTGTGTTTTTGTAACACACCTAACATCAACAGTAACATTACAACAAAAACGAACTGCAACGATCACTAAAACCAATGTCAGTGCTACCGCTAGACAGGGTCACAATAGGCAATTGATATTGTCTGTCGGCTCTGCATTTGCACAATTAAAATGAAACCAAAGGTTAGGCTGAATCATCATCATCAACTTTATAACTAAATCTAAAAACTATTGCTTGTTTATTCTATCAAAACAAAGCACTCTGTTAAATGGATCTGCTTTGCATGTTCAACTCTCATGAATCCATGATTATTCATATCAATATTTATATAATTGTCCTTATATTTTAGGCAGTTTTGCAAAATAACTGCTTTAATTTTGCAGAATAAAAAACAAAAGGAAAGAGTCTCGACTCGATGACTGCCAAGGATGATTGTAGCAATGTTAATTCAAAGCAATAATTGTCGCAAAGAAAAACAAAGTTTTACACACACACAGTTACCTGGTCTAAGCCAGATAAGCAATATTGTCTTGACATACATTGCTTTGTTGAGAAAAACAAGAACAGAACATTTGACATGAAAACGAGCTAAAGCCAAGGTCTAACAAATCTGAAGTCAGATTCAAAGCAATATCTGATATATGCAGAAAAGAAAGAAGTAAAAACTGAAAGCGGCGTTGATTACACAACAGGACAACACTAATAAAACCAAACACTTGAATAACAAAGAGCAAAATAAACATGTCGGTGAAATTCAAAAACCTTGTATGTTATTTTTGAGAAAAATGGGAAAAAAACCTGTTTTAAAAATTAACTGCGTTGACCACAAGTAATCAACTTTGATGAATATGTTGTTCAGGACATTGCAAGTTAACTCCTGCATTTCGTTAACAGTTATCCAAAATTTGTTTTTGTTAGACTTCAAAAAGAACGAAAATATGAGGTTTTTGTCCTTAACTAGATCTGAATTTGGGACTTACGAGTTTTTCTTCTATTTTCACAACTTCATTTACCCCAGTCATTAGAGATACAAGCTTTTCGTGGAAGGTGGCAGGAAAATTAGAGAGCTGACTAATAACAGACTATGTATCTAACTCAAAACAAAACAAAAATCGAGATACAAAGTTTTTGAATTTCACCGACGATGTGCTTCGTATAATAGCACATACAGATATTTGCGATATTATGTAAATCCCAATAATCATTGCTACACATTTTTTGCCGTTCAAAAAATACATCAATCATGCAACAAAAAAACAACACAAAAAACAACCCACTGAAAATGCTGAACAGATGTGCGATTGTTTTCTTCACAATAAGGCAAACCCATGGGCCTTTGTTCTTTTGATCTAAAACAGAACACATAAACATTGACAATGCTTCATCTATTGAAACAAAGCGTAATTGTTTCCTTCAACTTTGTGCAAAATCATGAAAGTTTTTTTAATTCCATAAAACAAAACTAAAATGCAACAAAACTGTGTAACTAAACAATTTGAAAATGCTTTTTCTTCAAGATCAGGTAAAGTTATAATTCTCTATAAGGTGTTTTTTATAACATACAAAAATGCAACAAAAATATTGACCTGAAAACCAAAGTGATTCTCTTCATGATACGGTGAAAAAATTATGTATTTTTTATTAGGAAAAAAATCTAAAATGCTTTAAAAAAAAAATAGAACTGAAGACATTGATATTGAATTGAACAAATCGACATTGCTTTGTCTTTGAAACACAGTGATTAGTTTCTTCTCGAAAGTTTGTGCGAAATCATGTGTTATTTATAATATCAAAACCTCTCAAATGCAACAAAAATGTTGAACCGAACACGTTCTAAATGAGATTTGTTTTCTTTAAAAATTGGGCAAAATTGAGTGGCTTTTTTAGCCAATGCAAATGCAATAAAAAAATAAATGGTTCAACCCAATCTAGGATATATCCATATTCTAACAATACTCCAGCCTTTTCTGATAAAATCAACTCACAAAATTAACAAATATTTCAACCGATATCGATATATAAAAACAAAAATACAACAGCAGCTCTGATTTCAGCCGACAAAGTGAAACATAAATTCTGTAAATCAAACACAGAAACGAAGTTTTTTTCAAACGCAACAAACAAAACCGTTCCAATTTCAGCCGTGTGTATATACCTATTCGGGCCCTTCCACTTTGAATTAAACATAAAAGAGAATGAGGAATTTTAAAAGGAAAACATCTGAATGGGTCCAAGATAAAACGTTTTAATGTTTTACTTTTTCAATCACTTGCAAATACCTGGTGACATTTGTTTCTGCAATAGATGGAGTAAAACACACACACAAATAATAATAATAATAATAAACGGATATTTATATAGCGCTTTTTATCGAGCACAAAGCGCTTTACAAAATTCCTGGTGACATTTGTTTCTGCAATAGATGGAGTAAAACACACACAAATTCAAATGCAACAAAAAAACAAACAAGCCGTCAACCACTAAAATGCTGTATCCCCCTTTATTAACCCCATAAATGCCACCACTGACCATACGCTACTCCAGCTGGTAGAATTGAACAAATCAAATAGATATACCATACATCTTGGCCATATTCTGAAAGATAATTTTTTGGTTATTGCATCTCGGATGAACTGATGCTTTAAAGGGAAAACAACTGATCCCAGGGATCAGGTCGTTCTCTCCAGAAAAGCTCTGCCTGGCGGTGGCTCGCACAACAGGGAACAAAGAAGGGCGAACCGTCTCTCTCGCCAGCTGTGATTCAAATGCGGCGCGCGCTTAGCGCCTCCTCTCTTTTATAGTCCGGCCGTGCCTTTAACATGTTTGCGATATCTGTGGGGGGAAGTCCTCACAACAGATGTAAAATTTTTAAAACATAAGATTGAAGCGCAAAAAAAGTTATATCCAATGCATCATTGATAAATTTATTGAATGTAAAAATTGTTCTTACAGTTTGTGATGATAAAAGCATTGTTACAAGCGACATACTGTTACAGATGAAAAAGCCACAAAATATTTTTTCATTCTCGATTTTTGTCTAAGTTTAACCCATTCTTTGTCTTCAATCTGACATCGAACACCATCAATGACAACCGACACCCTAAAGCCTACTAGTTATTCTTGTATTGGTCAGTCTGTCTGTCTTTCTGATAACCCCCCCCCCCTCCTTATTCTTCCATTTTCTGTCTCCAGTCTTTCTGTGTGTACTGCCCGTTCTCTGTCTCCCTGTGTCAGTCTGTCTACCTGTATGTCAGACTGTATGTCTAATTGTCCGTCAGTCTAAATCAGTCCATCTGTATGTTTCGGCCCGTCTCTGTCCATCAGTCTGACAGTCATTCTTTTGTGTTTGCCTGTTCGTCAGTCTGTAGATTATCGGTCTACCAGTCAGTTAAATCTGTGTGTCTCTCTCTGTCTGTATGCCTGAATCCATCTATCAGTCTGTCTACTGTATGCCTGAATCCATCTATCAGTCTGTCTACTGTATGCCTGAATCCATCTATCAGTCTGTCTACTGTATGCCTGAATCCATCTATCAGTCTGTCTACTGTATGCCTGAATCCATCTATCAGTCTGTCTACTGTATGTCTGAATCCATCTATCAGTCTGTCTACTGTATGTCTGAATCCATCTATCAGTCTGTCTACTGTATGCCTGAATCCATCTATCAGTCTGTCTACTGTATGCCTGAATCCATCTATCAGTCTGTCTACTGTATGCCTGAATCCATCTATCAGTCTGTCTACTGTATGCCTGAATCCATCTATCAGTCTGTCTACTGTATGCCTGAATCCATCTATCAGTCTGTCTACTGTATGTCTGAATCCATCTATCAGTCTGTCTACTGTATGCCTGAATCCATCTATCAGTCTGTCTATGTCTCAAACAATCTATTAGTCTGTCTCTGTCTGTCTACTGTATGTCTCAATCTATTAGTCTGTCTCTGTCAGTCAGTCTGTCTACTGTATGTCTCAATCCGTCTATTAGTCTGTCAAGTCTGTCTACTGTACGTCTCAATCCGTCTATTAGTCTGTCTCTGTCACTGTGTCAGTCAGTCTGTCTACTGTATGCCTCAATCCGTCTATCAGTTTCTTTCGGTCAGTCAGTTAGTCCGTCTCTTGAGTTATGCTCTCTCTGCCCCTGTCCCTGCACCAGTGGACTCCAGCCATCCCTCTAATATCCGTTGGTGCAGACCGCGGTGCTGGACCCGGTGCTGACGGTCCCCCCCGGCATCATGACCGGTCCGCCCTGCTCCTGGAGATGCATGTAGGGGTTGGTTGTGGTGGAGGTGTTGGTGGAGGAGGCTACGATCACCTGAGGCCCGCCTCCGCCCTGGCGCAGAATAACGCCGCGCAGAGGGTTCTCCGGGGCCGAGAAGCAGGACGCGAACGACACCACACCTGATGACACACCAACCCACCCGTCAGTCAAACGACACCACACCTGATGACACACCAACCCACCCGTCAGTCAAACGACACCACACCTGATGACACACCAACCCACCCGTCAGTCAAACGACACCACACCTGACGACACACCAACCCACCCGTCAGTCAAACGACACCACACCTGATGACACACCAACCCACCCGTCAGTCAAACGACACCACACCTGATGACACACCAACCCACCCGTCAGTCAAACGACACCACACCTGATGACACACCAACCCACCCGTCAGTCAAACGACACCACACCTGATGACACACCAACCCACCAGTCAGTCAAACGACACCACACCTGACGACACACCAACCCACCCGTCAGTCAAACGACACCACACCTGATGACACACCAACCCACCCGTCAGGTCAAACGACACCACACCTGATGACACACCAACCCACCAGTCAGTCAAACGACACCACACCTGACGACACACCAACCCACCCGTCAGTCAAACGACACCACACCTGACGACACACCAACCCACCAGTCAGTCAAACGACACCACACCTGACGACACACCAACCCACCAGTCAGTCAAACAACACCACACCCAGACCTGCCTACTTGGAATTTTCCCAATCAGTAGACCAGCCATCAATTTTCAGTAGCATGGCAAATTTTTCCGTAGCATCCACAAACAACGGCAATTGATTTGTTCTTTTTCTGAGCCGAAACGCACTGCTTATGTTTCGCCGATTGAACGTGTTGACGGCAATCGTCTCTACCGCCATGATTCACAGAGAAGTCCCGCATGGCAGAGGTTGCACTGCAGCGAGCATGGTTCGCACCGAGTCAACTTCTGACGATGCAAGGCCACTCCTCTGTGTAAGCTATTTTAAAAACTTGTGCGGCAGGCCGATGTTTTTTCTTAGAACAAGATGGTGTGCCAGGTGATTTTCGTTTTCTGGTTTTGGTTCGGTTTTTTTCGTTTGAAACATCTCCCGAATCGCTACTGCTGCTGGAGTCCACCATTGTTTTCAGAGAAAGTAATAAGAACGCATGCGCAGTCACTTTGATAAAAACGGAAGTGACTAGGTTATCGCGCGTGACACGGCGTCTGCTCTTAGAAACTGACAAAACTGGGAACGGCATAAGCAAAAATAAAATGCGGCGGCAATTTGTTTTTTTCCGTAGCAACGTTAAGGTTGCCGTGGCTCCGTAGCAAAGCTTTATTTTTCGTAGCTGCTACGGCCAAATCGTAGCAGTAGGCAGGTCTGCACACCTGACGACACACCAACCCACCAGTCAGTCAAACGACACCACACCTGACAACACACCAACCCACCAGTCAGTCAAACAACACAGGGCTCCCAGGGACCCCCATTTGGGGGTCTATGAAGCACTAAAATTCTACAGGACCCTCTGAAAGAATGTGCCAGGGATGCACTAGAAACATTCTTTTTAGCATTTGCAATGCCACTGGGACCCTCTATTCCACCTCTAGGACCCTCTGTACTGTAAGTGAAGGAGTCCCTGGGAACCCTTTTTTGCGGGACAATTGGGAGCCCTGCGACATACTCAGTATTACCCCGCCCAACAAGAAACCAACAGGACACCACACACCAACCGACCAGTCAGTCAAACGACATTCTCTGTATTACCCCACCCAACAACAGGACACCACACACCAACCGACCAGTCAGTCAAACGACATTCTCAGTATTACCCCACCCAACAAGAAATCAACAGGACACCACACACCAACCGACCAGTCAGTCAAACGACATTCTCTGTATTACCCCACCCAACAACAGGACACCACACACCAACCGACCAGTCAGTCAAACGACATTCTCAGTATTACCCCACCCAACAACAGGACACCACACACCAACCGACCAGTCAGTCAAACGACATTCTCTGTATTACCCCACCCAACAAGAAATCAACAGGACACCACACACCAACCGACCAGTCAGTCAAACGACATTCTCTGTATTACCCCACCCAACAACAGGACACCACACACCAACCGACCAGTCAGTCAAACGACATTCTCTGTATTACCCCACCCAACAACAGGACACCACACACCAACCGACCAGTCAGTCAAACGACATTCTCTGTATTACCCCACCCAACAACAGGACACCACACACCAACCGACCAGTCAGTCAAACGACATTCTCTATATTACCCCACCCAACAACAGGACACCACACACCAACCGACCAGTCAGTCAAACGACATTCTCGGTATTACCCCACCCAACAACAGGACACCACACACCAACCGACCAGTCAGTCAAACGACATTCTCTGTATTACCCCACCCAACAACAGGACACCACACACCAACCGACCAGTCAGTCAAACGACATTCTCGGTATTACCCCACCCAACAAGAAACCAGGGTTCCCACCCTTCGGATCTTTTACAATATAAGGACCTTATAAGCACCATTTCACTTCTCATAAGGACGTAAACCGTCTGGAGCCTAAAGAAAATTCTCTATAAGTCTGTGCCTATTGACGCCAAGTTCAGTGATATAGCGCACACAAAACATTGCGCCTTCCTGGGATCTTTGTCTACAGGTCCTAATCCAGTACTTATAATCACCGTCTTTTAACCAGCGATCTTGGAAAGAGCATTTTCCTGGCATCTTGCTTTCTTCATGAGAACGCGGCAACGTTGTCGACCGGTTACTTCTGGTCAGGCTCATTGAGCGAGTTCGGCGATTTACCTCCCTTGTTATGTCGTCTGCTCCACCTCCACTTCCACTTCCTTCTGAACGCAATTGGACGCAAATGCGGTCGAAATCTATGTCATTTTTCAAAGGTTTCAGACTAAATGTGTACACCTGATTTTTTTTCGTCCTTTACAAAAAAATTATGACTTTTTGTTATCCATAAGGACCTAAGTACTTTCTGTAAGGACCGATAGGTTAAATATCAGGCCCTATGAGGCCCATCCACAAATATAAAAACCTATAAGCACCAGTAAGGGCAGTGGGAACCCTGGAAACCAACAGGACACCACACACCAACCGACCAGTCAGTCAAACGACATTCTCGGTATTACCCCACCCAACAACAGGACACCACACACCAACCGACCAGTCAGTCAAACGACATTCTCTGTATTACCCCACCCAACAACAGGACACCACACACCAACCGACCAGTCAGTCAAACGACATTCTCGGTATTACCCCATCCAACAAGAAATCAACAGGACACACGGAATGAAGGGTCACCGTGGTCGCTATACGGAGGGAAGTTGAAGACTTACCCAGCAGGGCTACGCCGGAGTCAGAGGCGACTGTGGTCGCTATACGGAAGGGTCACCGTGGTCGCTATACGGAGGGAAGTTGAAGACTTACCCAGCAGGGTTACGCCGGCGATCCAGAGGAAGTCAGCAGCGACTGTGGTCGCTATACGGAAGGGTCACTATGGTCACTATACGGAAGGGTCACTGTGGTCACGCTACAGAGGGAAGTTCAAGACTTACCCAGCAGGCCTACGCCGGAGTCAGAGCTAGAGTCAGCAGTGACTGTGGTCGCTATACGGAAGGGTCACCGTGGTCACATACGGAGGGAAGCTGAAGACTTACCCAGCAGGGCTATGCCGGCGATCCAGAGGAAGTCAGCAGCGACTGTGGTCCCTATACGGAAGGGTCACTATGGTCACTGTGGTCGCTCTATGGAGGGAAGCTCAAGACTTACCCAGCAGGGCTACGCCGGAGTTAGAGCTAGAGTCAGCAGTGACCGTGGTCGCTATACGGAAGGGTCACCGTGGTCGCTCTACGGAGGGAAGCTCAAGACTTACCCAGCAGGGCTATGCTGGCGATCCAGAGGAAGTCAGCAGTGACCGTGGTCGCTATACGGAAGGGTCACCGTGGTCGCTATACGGAGGGAAGCTCAAGACTTACCCAGCAGGGCTATGCTGGCGATCCAGAGGAAGTCAGCAGTGACCGTGGTCGCTATACGGAAGGGTCACCGTGGTCGCTATACGGAGGGAAGCTCAAGACTTACCCAGCAGGGCTACGCCGGCGATCCAGAGGAAGTAGGCCCAGCCGTAGGAGGACATCTGGAATCCATAAATGCTGCCGGTGAAGGACTCTGTGTGCTTGGTGAACACGCCCACACTGAGGGCTCCAGAGGCCGCTGTCAACAAACGTTGCGTAGAATCATTTCCTGGTGGAAGAAACTCCTTAACTCATTCGCATCGCAACGCTTTTGAATCATTAAAAACTGACAAATCCCTCCAGCCATGCACACAGACATAACATACAAACCTGACAAATCCCTCCAGCCATGCACACAGACATAACATACAAACCTGACAAATCCCTCCAGCCATGCACACAGACATAACATACAAACCTCACAAATCCCTCCAGCCATGCAGCCATGCACACAGACATAACATACAAACCTGACAAATCCCTCCAGCCATGCACACAAACATAACATACAAACCTGACAAATCCCTCCAGCCATGCACACAGACATAACATACAAACCTCACAAATCCCTCCAGCCATGCACACAGACATAACATACAAACCTCACAAATCCCTCCAGCCATGCACACAGACATAACATACAAACCTCACAAATCACTCCAGCCATGCACACAGACATAACATACAAACCTCACAAATCACTCCAGCCATGCACACAGACATAACATACAAACCTCACAAATCACTCCAGCCATGCACACAGACATAACATACAAACCTCACAAATCCCTCCAGCCATGCACACAGACATAACATACAAACCTCACAAATCACTCCAAACCATGCACACAGACATAACATACAAACCTCACAAATCACTCCAGCCATGCACACAGACATAACATACAAACCTCACAAATCACTCCAGCCATGCACACAGACATAACATACAAACCTCACAAATCACTCCAGCCATGCACACAGACATAACATACAAACCTCACAAATCCCTCCAGCCATGCACACAGACATAACATACAAACCTCACAAATCCCTCCAGCCATGCACACAGACATAACATACAAACCTCACAAATCCCTCCAGCCATGCACACAGACAACATACAAACATACAAACCTCACAAATCAAATCTCCAGCCATGCACACAGACATAACATACAAACCTGACAAATCCCTCCAGCCATGCACACAGACATAACATACAAACCTGACAAATCACTCCAGCCATGCACACAGACATAACATACAAACCTCACAAATCACTCCAGCCATGCACACAGACATAACATACAAACCTCACAAATCCCTCCAGCCATGCACACAGACATAACATACAAACCTCACAAATCCCTCCAGCCATGCACACAGACATAACATACAAACCTGACAAATCCCTCCAGCCATGCACACAGACATAACATACAAACCTCACAAATCACCCAGCCAGCCATGCACACAGACATAACATACAAACCTCACAAATCCCTCCAGCCATGCACACAGACATAACATACAAACCTGACAAATCACTCCAGCCATGCACACAGACATAACATACAAACCTGACAAATCCCTCCAGCCATGCACACAGACATAACATACAAACCTGACAAATCCCTCCAGCCATGCACACAGACATAACATACAAACCTGACAAATCACTCCAGCCATGCACACAGACATAACATACAAACCTGACAAATCCCTCCAGCCATGCACACAGACATAACATACAAACCTCACAAATCACTCCAGCCATGCACACAGACATAACATACAAACCTGACAAATCCCTCCAGCCATGCACACAGACATAACATACAAACCTGACAAATCCCTCCAGCCATGCACACAGACATAACATACAAACCTCACAAATCACTCCAGCCATGCACACAGACATAACATACAAACCTCACAAATCCCTCCAGCCATGCACACACGACATAACATACAAACCTCACAAATCCCTCCAGCCATGCACACAGACATAACATACAAACCTGACAAATCCCTCCAGCCATGCACACAGACATAACATACAAACCTGACAAATCACTCCAGCCATGCACACAGACATAACATACAAACCTGACAAATCACTCCAGCCATGCACACAGACAACAAACCTCACAAATCCCTCCAGCCATGCACAAACATAACATCACAATCCCTCCAGCCATGCACACAGACACATACAAACCTCACAAATCCCTCCAGCCATGCACACAGACATAACATACAAACCTCACAAATCCCTCCAGCCATGCACACAGACATAACATACAAACCTCACAAATCCCTCCAGCCATGCACACAGACATAACATACAAACCTGACAAATCCCTCCAGCCATGCACACAGACATAACATACAAACCTCACAAATCCCTCCAGCCATGCACACAGACATAACATACAAACCTCACAAATCCCTCCAGCCATGCACACAGACATAACATACAAACCTGACAAAATCACTCCAGCCATGCACACAGACATAACATACAAACCTCACAAATCCCTCCAGCCATGCACACAGACATAACATACAAACCTCACAAATCCCTCCAGCCATGCACACAGACATAACATACAAACCTCACAAATCCCTCCAGCCATGCACACAGACATAAAATCATACAAACCTCACAAATCTCACAAATCCTCCAGCCATGCACACAGACATAACATACAAACCTGACAAATCCCTCCAGCCATGCACACAGACATAACATACAAACCTGACAAATCACTCCAGCCATGCACACAGACATAACATACAAACCTCACAAATCCCTCCAGCCATGCACACAGACATAACATACAAACCTCACAAATCCCTCCAGCCATGCACACAGACATAACATACAAACCTCACAAATCCCTCCAGCCATGCACACAGACATAACATACAAACCTGACAAATCACTCCAGCCATGCACACAGACATAACATACAAACCTCACAAATCCCTCCAGCCATGCACACAGACAAAACATACAAACCATACACCTGACAAATCCCTCCAGCCATGCACACAGACATAACATACAAACCTGACAAATCCCTCCAGCCATGCACACAGACATAACATACAAACCTCACAAATCACTCCAGCCATGCACACAGACATAACATACAAACCTGACAAATCACTCCAGCCATGCACACAGACATAACATACAAACCTCACAAATCACTCCAGCCATGCACACAGACATAACATACAAACCTGACAAATCACTCCAGCCATGCACACAGACATAACATACAAACCTCACAAATCACTCCAGCCATGCACACAGACATAACATACAAACCTGACAAATCACTCCAGCCATGCACACAGACATAACATACAAACCTCACAAATCACTCCAGCCATGCACACAGACAAAACATACAAACCTCACAAATCACTCCAGCCATGCACACAGACATAACATACAAACCTCACAAATCACTCCAGCCATGCACACAGACATAACATACAAACCTGACAAATCCCTCCAGCCATGCACACAGACATAACATACAAACCTCACAAATCACTCCAGCCATGCACACAGACATAACATACAAACCTCACAAATCACTCCAGCCATGCACACAGACATAACATACAAACCTCACAAATCACTCCAGCCATGCACACAGACATAACATACAAACCTGACAAATCCCTCCAGCCATGCACACAGACATAACATACAAACCTCACAAATCACTCCAGCCATGCACACAGACATAACATACAAACCTGACAAATCCCTCCAGCCATGCACACAGACATAACATACAAACCTGACAAATCACTCCAGCCATGCACACAGACAAAACATACAAACCTGACAAATCCCTCCAGCCATGCACACAGACAAAACATACAAACCTGACAAATCACTCCAGCCATGCACACAGACAAAACATACAAACCTGACAAATCCCTCCAGCCATGCACACAGACAAAACATACAAACCTGACAAATCACTCCAGCCATGCACACAGACATAACATACAAACCTGACAAATCCCTCCAGCCATGCACACAGACATAACATACAAACCTGACAAATCCCTCCAGCCATGCACACAGACAAAACATACAAACCTCACAAATCACTCCAGCCATGCACACAGACATAACATACAAACCTGACAAATCCCTCCAGCCATGCACACAGACATAACATACAAACCTCACAAATCACTCCAGCCATGCACACAGACAAAACATACAAACCTCACAAATCACTCCAGCCATACACACAGACATAACATACAAACCTCACAAATCCCTCCAGCCATGCACACAGACATAACATACAAACCTCACAAATCCCTCCAGCCATGCACACAGACATAACATACAAACCTGACAAATCCCTCCAGCCATGCACACAGACATAACAAAAGGAGAAATGAAAGACAATTGGGGGGTTTTACTTCAGGTTTAGACATACGGAAGTGATTGATCAGACTTTTTTTATATATACACTTTATATAGAAAAACTCTACACCGATTGGTTTCCCCACAACAAACCACTACAAAAGCAAAGTCAGAGGCAAAGTTGTGGTGTAAGGGAGCAAAGCGAGTTTAGAAGTGACCAAGGTATGGTGTGCACACATATTTACTTCCCTTGAAGCAAACGCATCAAATTGACAGCTATCTATTAATTCCGGACATATATGACTTGCATGAGTTAACTCTTTTAACTTCCCAAACCGCATGTCACCATAAGTGACGCGCTTTCCCAAACCGCACTAAACCGCAACCGTGATACTTGCTTAGTTTGAACCCGTTACTAAGGAAGACAGAGCTCTCTAGTGAAGGAAAGAAGCTTTAGCGACTGCCGTAAAGCGTTCTACTTCCTTCTCTAGCGCCATTTGCCTACCACTGTCTTTTTGTCCGTCACCGAAGGTGAACGGACTTTGTGATGGGCTGGTTTGTCTGTTTGTTTGTTTGTTGTTGTTGTTGTTTTTTGTTTTTTTTGTCTGTCCCAAGGATATCTCCCGAACCGCTTGACCGAATCGCGTCAAATTTTGCATGAAGGTGTGCCACCTTAATAGGAAGAGATCCGCGCAAACCATTTTGCCGTCGTGACCTTGACCTTGACGTACGACCTTGAAAACCGAAAATCTATTTTTAGCCATATCTCGGGCACCGATCAACATAGGATGTTGAAACTTAGTATGAAGGTGGTTTGGCTTATGCCCGTTCTGATGATGGCATACCCATCAAGGTCAAGGTCAAGGTCAAAAAGACCGCTGGAGCCTGAAAATCGGAGGGTCATTTTTTTCTCCTTCTGTCTGTCCCAAGGATATCTCCCGAACCGCGTCAAATTTTGTCTGCTGTTGTGTCACCATGAGAGGAAGGCATCCACGCAAACCATTTTGCCGTCGTGACCTTGACCTTGGCGTATGACCTTGCAACCCGAAAATCTTTAAGGGGCCATTACTCCCACACCGTTGGTGTTAGAGTCTTCAAATTTGGCATGTGGGTACTTTGGCGTATGCCCGTTCTGATGGTGGCATACCGATCAAGGTCAAGGTCATGGTCCGGGAGATCGTAGGCCTTGAAAGTGGTAGGGGTCTACAAATTGTGTTTTCAGCCATATTTTCCACATTTGTACTTAACAAGCGCTTCATATTGTGTCTGGCACTGCATACCCTAGAGTAGAAAATACCCGAGCATAAATTATCGCCATGCTGACCTTCACCTTGACGTGTGACCTTGAAAACCGAAATTTCCTTCTTTGCGCTATATATTATTGTCCAAGCTGTATCTCGTGAACTACAAGACATAAGCTCTTCAAATGTTGTGTCAGGATGTGGATGAATGAAAATTTGTTTAACGTCCTCCAGAGAGACAGAGAGGGGGGGGGGGGGAGAGAGAGAGAGAGAGAGAGAGAGAGAGAGAGAGAGAGAGAGAGAGACAGACAGACATACAAAGACACACACAAAGAAAGAAAGACACACAGAGACATAGACAGAGAGCAAAGAGGACAACTGCTGTTCCAGTTGGATGAATGAAATTTTGTTTAACGTCCTCCGCCCCGGAGCAGGCACAGAGGCAGAGAGAGAGAGAGAGACAGAGACAGATAGACAGAGGGAGAGAGAGACAGACAGAGAGAGAGAGACACATAGGCATACAGAGACATGAGACACATAGAGAGATAGACAAAGACAGAGAGAGAGAGGGGGGGGGGACAGAGACAGAAAGCGAGAGACACAGACAGACAAAAACATACACTGAGAGCGCCACCCACAGGAAAGCGGTGACAGAAGATCAAAGGAACCGTAAGTTACGGCACGCGGAAGGGGAACGTTGCCCGTTTTACCCCCCCAACAATACCGCTCTCCGGATTCTCTTCGAAGTCTCTCTCTCTCTCTCTCTCTCTTGTATTAATCTTTGTACGTAAAAAAAAGCAACTCTTTTTATTAACATCCTTGGGACAGACAGAAAAGAACAAACAAACAAACAAACAAGGGCGTCGCCGAGTGGCAGACATGTCCGTCACCAGCAATGCCACGCACTTGCGACACCCCGTAGCATAATTGTCCGTCACCATAGTGATCGGACTTTGCAGTGTCTTATTTGTATTTTTGTTTTTGTCCGTCACCATAGGTGATCGGACTTTGTGGTCGTCTGGTTTGTATTTGTCCGTCACCATAGGTGATCGGACTTTGTGGTCGTCTGGTTTGTATTTGTCCGTCACCATAGGTGATCGGACTTTGTGGTCGTCTGGTTTGTATTTGTCCGTCACCATAGGTGATCGGACTTTGCATGGGCTGGTTTGTATTTTTTTGTTTCTTTGTTTTTCTGTCTGTCCCAAGGATATCTCCCGAACCGCTTGACCGAATCGCGTCAAATGTTGTCTGCTGGTGTGTCACCATGAGAGGAAGGCATCCGCGCAAAATGTTTCGCCGTCGTGACCTTGACCTTGAACACAGAATCCCTTGCAATTTTGTGTCAGGATGTGACACTCTACGGGGTGTCGCAAGTGCGTGGCATTGCTGGTGACGGACATGTCTGCCGCTCGGCGACGCCCTTGTTTGTCAATTGCGATCGAATTTTCATCAAAAGTTTGATTTTTGTGGAAATTTTTCCTCAAAATGGCGGATCGTCCCGACATCGACGATGATACTTTCGATGATTTGATCGAAGAAATGTGTCGAAATCATGTACTAGGCTTGGGAATCGACGATCAAAGTGACGTTAGTGTGGGGACAGAGTCGTCTGCTTCGTCAGCGAGCAATAGCGATCGATCTGACGATTTGGATTCGGTTCAATCTCAACTGCTGGTGACACTGATTCGGACGAGTGGTCAGATACTGTTCGCGATCATGATTTTGAGGATTTTACTCGCGATGTTGGGCCAACAAAGGAGTTGTCACTTGAAGCAGAGCCAGTGGAGTATTTTTACTTGTTGTTTCCACGCACGTATCTATATTCAGTGCAAAATATTTTGTGTTTGTGAGCGTAAATGTGTCCAGTGCTTTGGATTATTACCTTTGGATTACCTGGTCACCTGTCATTAAAAAGGACAGTGACAGTTTGTGTGTCCCTGTGTTGTTTGTCTGATCATGTGAGAAGTAACTGTGTGCATGACTTTACTAACAAACACATCACACATGCTTTTTCAACATCTTTATTTGAACACACCTGTATTTTTTTAAAATAACTAGCGCAACGCCGAGTACCTAGTAACGGTAACGCCTAGTAACGGTAACGCCTAGTAACGGTAACGTCAAGTACTGGTAACGCTGAGTACAGCAAATTTGAAGCGATTCGGTTAAGAAAAGGCGGAGTTATAAGGCCCCGTTTCCCGTTGGCGCTGCTCTGAGAGTGATGCGCTCTCCCTAGTAACGGTAACGCCAAGTAAGTGGTAACACCGAGTACAGCAAATCTGAAGCGATTCGGTTAAGAAACGGCAGAGTTATAAGGCCCCGTTTCCCGTTGGCGCTGCTCTGAGAGTGACACGCTCTCCCGATTTTCTTCAAATTTGCTGCCAGGCTTTGCCCCGGAGTGACACGACAGCAAGCCTGACAGCAAATTCGACGCGATTCGGTTGAAAACCGGCGGAGTTAGAAGTACCATTTTGCATCATGCTGCTGTTATGCGCCTAAGTAATCGATTCGCTTCCGGTTTGGCACATCGATAGTCACCGTCCCCGGTCATCTACCTGCCAAATTTGAAGGCAATCGGTCCAGAAATACAGGAGATACGGGCGCCGAAAGGCCAGAGGATGTGTACCTAACCTAACCTAACCTTATTATAAGGCACAAACCCCAGATGTTACACAACATTCAGATTTTACTACTATGTTTTCTTATTATTAGTCACTAGCGCAACGCCTAGTACTGGCAATGCACCGTACTGGCAACGCCACGTACTGGTAACGCTGAGTACTGGTTTCACCGGGTCTGCGAAATATTATTATTACTTTTGTCTCTCTCCCTCCTTCCATCTTCTTCACTCATCCCGTTCTACTACCCCCCGCACCTTACTGAGTACAGCAAATTTGAAGCGATTCGGTTAAGAAAAGGCGGAGTTATAAGGCCCCGTTTCCCGTTGGCGCTGCTCTGAGAGTGATGCGCTCTCCTTAGTAACGGTAACGCCTAGTAACGGTAACGCCAAGTACTGGTAACGCTGAGTACAGCAAATTTGAAGCGATTTGGTTAAGAAACGGCGGAGTTATAAGGCCCCGTTTCCCGTTGGCGCTGCTCTGAGAGTGACGCGCTCTCCCAATTCTCTTCAAATTTGCTGCCAGGCTTTGCCTGGGCCATAGCAAGCCTGACAGCAAATTTGAAGCGATTCAGTTAAGAAACGGCGGAGTTATTCGTGAAAAAGATGAAGCGGCGTATAGCGCGCACGTTTCCGAACTGATTCGCTTGTTTGGGACACCGATACTCTTCACATTTGCTGCCAGGCTTTGCCCGGGCCATAGCAAGCCTGACAGCAATTGCCCGGGCCATAGCAAGCCTGACAGCAAATGTGAAGCGATTCAGTTAAGAAACGGCGGAATTATTCGTGAAAAGGTGAAGCGGCGCATAGCGTGCGCGTTTCCGGTTTGGGACACCGATACTCACCGTCCCTGGTCATCTACCTGCCAAATTTGAAGGCAATCGGTCCAGAAACGCCGGAGATACGGGCGCCGAGAGTCCGGCGGATACGCGTTTCGTGCATTTGCCAAACCGCACAAATGACACGGCCGCCTCGGTTGCCGTTGTCATCGCCCCGTTAGGGCTCACAGCAAATTTGAAGCGATTCGGTAAAAAAAAAACAACGGCGGAGTTATAAGGCCTGTTTTGTGTTCCAGACAGACAGACAGACAGACAAACACACACGGACACTTGGCTTTTTACTAAATGATTATAGGGCGCAGGGGTCTCAGTCTGGTGAAAAAGTATCGCCTTATAATTTTGAAAACCAGTCCCACAGCGACAAATTCCCTAAGAACCAGTCCCAGGGAAACAACAACAACAAAAAAAACATTGTAAAGAACAGAAAATCACAATACCAGTCTCTGCTAAAAGTAAAACCATTTATCAAACCTAGCAAACATTTATCAGTCCCTGGGACTGACAGGTCACACTTGTTTCCCGTATTTTGGTTTTGCAATCAGTATTTTACTGACAATTACCAGTAAATGCCATCACTGCTTCAGCCCTGAAAGTGGCGAGCATTTTACTCGCCATGGTGAGTGAAAAACAAAATTGGGGAGTTTATAATTCACTTCACCCACCAAATGCGAGTGGGCAAAAAACTGTTCTTTCTCCCGCGAGATTCCTTTCGCAATCCATGTTTTCCCACGCACCGGAAATACGATACGCAATTTGCGTGCTCGCCAGCCAGTGCATGCTCGAAATTAAACGTTTTTTGGCTTCAACTTCAAGTTCAAAGGCATCGCAGCCTTCACTCAAAAAGGGTAAGAGTGGAACACAAACTTTTCTACCAAAATGGAAGAAAGAATGTTCGTGGCTTCTCTTCGACGACAAGGCCAACAAAATGGCTTGGCTGGTAAAACTTTTGGTTTGGATGGTAAAAAAAACTTAGTTACCAGCCAAAGGCAGGTGGACAACATTTTCCACTTTCAGGGCTGTGCTTATAGTCCCCAAATATGGTACCTAGCAATGACAGCACTGGCCTCACAGACACAGCACAATGCAACTTAACTCGGGGCTGTGCTTATAGTTATAGTCCCCAAATATGGTACCTAGCCATGACAGCACTGGCCTCACAGACACAGCACAATGCAACTTAACTCAGGGCTGTGCTTATAGTTATAGTCCCCAAATATGGTATACGCACGTTACCTAGCAATGACAGCACTGGCCTCACAGACACAGCACAATGCAACTTAACTCAGGGCTGTGCTTATAGTTATAGTCCCCAAATATGGTACCTAGCAATGACAGCACTGGCCTCACAGACACAACACAATGCAACTTAACTCAGGGCTCCCAGGGACCCCCATTGGGGGTCTATGAAGTACTAAGATTCTAAAGGACCCATTAAAAGAACGTGCAGGGGGGTCCCAGGGACCCCCATTGGGGGTCTATGAAGTACTAAGATTCTAGATGATCCATTAAAAGAACGTGCAGGGGCTCCCAGGGACCCCCATTGGGGGGTCTATGAAGTACTAAGATTCTAAAGGACCCATTAAGAGAACGTGCAGGGGGTCCCAGGGATGCACTACAAAAATTTGCAATTCCACTAGGACCCTCTATCTGGCCTCTAGGAGTAGGACCCTCTATACTGTAAGTGAAGGAGTCTCTGGGACCCCTTGTTTTGCGGGACGATTGGGAACCCTGTTAACACCTTAGCATATTATTATCACAGCAAAGCAAAATTACATAACAATAGCATTGCCACACTGGTACTTGGAACCATTGGACAAGTGGGATTTCGCTTGGGTCACCAACTTGAAAAAAAAAACCCAAAAAAACCTACTGTGTTTTTGTGAGTTGTTATTTGACAGAGTGAAAGATAAATGATTGAAGTTGTGTTTCTTGCTATTTTCTTGTTCTGTCCTTTACAAATCCTCAAATAAAATGGTAATATACCGCAATTCGGCGGCCCGCGGCCCCAAGTCAGAAAATGGCCGACACAGAAAAGCTTGCTAGATCGTTTGGGTTTTTTCGTATCGCCGTACGTCTCACAGAAGTGACGCAGCAGCTTCAAACTTTTCAACCAATCAGAGAAAGGCTTGCTATTCAAGCCGTGCCTGACCGGATGTTGAGTATTGCTTGCAAAACAAAATATCGAGGTGAGAAGTTGGTCAATGTTCATCAATAAAGTTTGCCCCCAAAACCCATTTTAAGGCAAATCGGTCACATATGAACATATTCTTTGTTCATTTATCTTTCAGAATAACTTTATTTCATAAAAATTGGTTGTGATTTGAAGCCGTAAGACGATTTGAAACACGCAAAGTGTCTCGATCGAGTCGAATGCCGCTATCGCGGCACGTGTTTGGCCCAGCCTCGAGCACGGCAAATTATCACGCACTGCTTTTCAGCAACGCTCTTGATTAATAAAATTTACATTGCCTCAAAGTGATTTATTATTGTTTCTATAACAGTTTATGTCGAATTACGATCATAAGACTTCAATTTATTCAAAATCATCCCAATGAGTAAGAT
The DNA here is from genome assembly GCA_017654935.2 of Phymorhynchus buccinoides. Lineage (NCBI taxonomy): Eukaryota > Metazoa > Mollusca > Gastropoda > Neogastropoda > Raphitomidae > Phymorhynchus > Phymorhynchus buccinoides. The sequence goes on from CM065682.1 coordinate 82,333,792, forward strand.
TATTTTTTTAACCTGTTGCACCATAAGAGGAACGTTCCACTTCGAGAGGAGTCATGAGATCGCTAGATGGAACATTCTAAAACGAGACAAAGGGGGTTTAGGTTGAGAAGGGAATAATAATATAGTTTGTTTACTGTGAACATTATTGGAATAATAATCAATGGAAAGTGCGGTCATTTGATCTATTTAGACTATTTTAGTACAAATTTTCTTGAGATTGAATGTGTGTGCTGTTTTCTTTGTCTATTTGAACGTTTTTGGTTCTGTGAGGGGGGGCACTGTGTGTGTGCGTGTGTCACGTGGGGGGGGGGGGGACACTGTGTGTGTGTCACTGTGTGTATGTGTGTGTGTGGGACACTGTGTGTGTGTGTGTGTCACGACACTCACGTGTGTGTGGGGGGGGGGGGGGGGGGACACTGTGAGTGTGTGGCTCTTTTTCCGAAAAAAAAGCCTCCTTTCAGTCATTGGAGGCTTTTGATAGGAGCCTTCATAGGCACCTTCTAAACCACCTTCACCCCCTCCCCCTCCCCCCATTTTTTTGTTTGTTTTCTTCCCTGGCTAAAGGACTCCAGGGATCATCCCAACAGCTGAAGCACCTGAACCTTATCATGGTACAAATGTATTAGCTATGGATGAGAACATTACATATGTGACTAGGCAGCCACACCCTCTCTTCGGGGGGGCTTTTTTTTAATCCCCCCTCTTCTACATCCCTATTTTCTCCCCGCCCCTCCCTCTTTTGTTCACCCCCCCCCCCTTCCTATCCTGCACCCCTCCTCATTTTGAATTTGTTTTTAGTTATATTTTAGAATTTGAGACATCACAATGCATAATTTCAGAATAAGGAACTTTTTATATTTGGTTGTATCAGTATTAAGACACGAAATAACGATAACGATTGAACCACTGTCAGTGTATTTTTGTTGAAATATAAAGAAAGTATACAAAAGGATCCTATTCAGGATAACAGGTAAAAAACCACCAACATATTAGTTAAATTATTAAAATTTTGTGTTTCTTTTCGGTAATAAGACAGAAATAACTTGACGGATCGTGTCGAGCATAGAAATAACTTGACGGATCGTGTCGAGCATATCTTAAACGGCTTCCCCGCAACAAAATCCATAAGATTGCCAGTTTTCATCTTGGTGTGTTGATTATGCATTGTTTGAATTTGATATTTGGTTAAATATCAGTATTAAGACACAAAATCATGATTTAACCACCCTGTTAGCGCATAAGTTGTTGAAATATGAACAAATCATACAAACAGATCCTATTCAGGATAGCAGGTCTATAAATATGAACCATATCAGTTAAATTATTAAAATGTTGTGTTTCTTTTCGGTAATAAGAGAAATTATTTGACGGATCGTGTTGAGCATATCGTAAACGGCTTCGCCACAACAAAATCCATAAGACTGTCAATTTTCATTGAGGTGTGTTGATTATATGATTTTTAATGCAATTGCATAAACAAACTATGGTGATTTCACTGGTCCATGCTGTCTGCTCTATGTTATGCTTGTGTTGTCTGGTAAATCGTCCAACAAAAGATTCCTTTTTGACCGCCTTTAAACATGAATATCTCCTAAACTATTCATCCAATTTGAAAATTTTAAATTGCTAACTGCTCAGAATTGCAAGCTCTTTAATATCAATGTCTTTATTTGCCTCCTCTCATGAATCATAATTTTCTTGTGGCAATGCTAATAACAATGCTATAATGAATCAGCGATGAAAGTAATGATGCTAAGGATGATGAAACAATAACAGGGTATTACTATTAGCATAATTATTATTATGTATTATTATAAGGTACTTTATAGTCACAGAGGCGTCCCCACCTGGAGAGCGCGTCGCAGCAAGAAGCGCGCCGCCCAATTTTTTTTTTTGGGCATGCGATTTTTGTGTGACTGATGACGGGGGGGGGGGGGGGGGGGGGGGGGGGGTGTAAATTTTGACCAAATGAGAACTTTTTTGTTGCCACTGGGTTTAACGTATGCTAAGTGCATGGGCACACGGGACCTCGGTTTATTGTCACATCCAAAAGACTAATGCATCACAACACATGACAACATAATAATACTGTCACATACCAGCGATGAAAGTGACAATGCCTAGGATGATGAGGCGACGGCAGCAGTGACAGCAGGCCAGACACAGCGACGTCAATCCACAGATGGCAGACAGCAACACACAGCCTGATGCTGCCACCTGACAGGTGTGGAACCAGCCTGAAATCATCATCACTATCATCGTTATCATCATTATCATCATCAACATCATCACCACCACCACCACCATTGTCGTCATTATCATCATCACTATCATCATCAACACCATTGTCGTCATCATTATCATCATCACTATCATCATCATCATCAATATCTTCATTATCATCATTATCACCACCATCATTATCATCATCATCATTGATATCATCACACAGCGACGTCACTCCACAGATGGCAGACGGCACCACACAGCCTGATGCTGTCACCTGACAGGTGTGGAGCAAGCCTGAAGTCATCATCACTATCATCATCATCATCATTATCATCACACAGTGGCGTCGCTCCACAGATGGCAGACAGCACCACACAGCCTGACGCTGTCACCTGACAGGTGTGGAGCGAGACTGAAGTCATCATCACTATCATCATCATCATCATTGATCATCATCATCACACAGTGGCGTCGCTCCACAGATGGCAGACAGCACCACACAGCCTGACGCTGTCACCTGACAGGTGTGGAGCGAGACTGAAGTCATCATCACTATCATCATCATCATCATTATCATCACACAGTGGCGTCGCTCCACAGATGGCAGACAGCACCACACAGCCTGACGCTGTCACCTGACAGGTGTGGAGCGAGACTGAAGTCATCATCACTATCATCAACATCATCATCACTATCATCATCATCACACAGTGGCGTCGCTCCACAGAAGGCAGACAGCACCACACAGCCTGACAGATGTGGAGCCAGCCTGAAATCATCATCATCATAGAACAAGGTCACCATGATTACCGTCATCATCATTATTGTCATCATCACCATCATCACCATCACTCACCACTATCCTCGGAAGCGTCGATGATTTTACATTCCTTCTCTCCCATCACTTCAACGCAGTACATAAACATTCCCAGACTGCCCTTCACCACTTTGCCCAGCAGATCAAGTTCGGCAAAGCCCTGGGGGTCCGAGGTCACCCAGTAAGGGGAGCCGACAGCGACGATGCACATGATAGAGCCGACGACCATGCCGGCCAACGACAGCTTCTGCACGGTGCTGTACTCCGACGTCATCCTCAAGTGTCAGTCTGCACACTAAAGGGGATCGTCTTGATTTCTTCCATCGTACTTTATCAGTTTATGCCACATTCATGAACCTCTGTACCGCTAAATCAAATGGTTCAACCATGCAAAATGTTTCTCTCTACCATGCATGCACACAAATTACACAGACAAAGAGACAGAATGCACACAGTGACACGCTTCAATACAGACCGCTTACCCCCTACACAAGTCTCGAGTAGTCTGGATAGCTGAAATGAGAAGTTTTGGTGCAAAATGTGTAGTTTTATTCATTAAACCATCAAACAATGTTTACTGAAAATGACTAATTAGAGCATTATTTTCAAATTTGAATAGTAGAGGTCCAAACTGAGTCAAATACTACTCGAAAAGAGTAAACAGGTCTGCTTCATGGCAAAAGAAAAACACAAAAGTGAGAATCCCAACTCCAAACAACGCGCGAGCAAACAGACTGATTAGGTGGACTCTGGTCTTTGTTGAATTTTCTCCCTTTAATTGTAAAATCAAACTTTAGTCAAACATACTGGCAACATGCTGCAACTTCAAGGCAAATAATTATCAGGTGTAAATGGGTACCTGACATCAGTTGGGGAAAAAAGTCATCCGGGCGAGACTTTTCAAAAACCGAGGTCCCGTGTGTTAACGCATACATAAAATCTTGCGCACACGTTAAAGCCCATCCCACTATTCGGTACAAGTAGGCCGTGTGTGCCGCTGGGATGGGCGACACAAATTCACATAGCACGCATCATGTGCGCTGTTAATGGTCTGAATGAAGACCGGTGAGCGTGGGGCACCGACAGACAATTTTCGGAAAAAAATAGGGGAGAGCACTTCGTGAAAATTAGAGTTGTTTATCTTACTTACTCGGTCAAATACCATAGCAACAATGGCGTCGAAGAGTGAGGCGAAGCGAGTACTTGCAAACATTTTAAATAGAAAGAGGGGTTACAAACTGATCTAACTTGCAAAACGTCAAGAACTCGCAAAGAAATAAACAATTGACCAGCTTGATGGCGAGAAACACAAACTGAGTGTGTCTAAATCTAGATCTACTCAAACGCAGCATGTTCGGAGGGTGATTGTTACCATCTGAGGGGGCAATTGCTATCATACAGTCTTGACATCTGTAGGGTCCCCCTTACCAAAAATGCTTCACAATAATGGGTACCATTATATTCATAAATAAAATGTTAACGGACAGAAAGTTACCACTTTCATTGCCCAACCAGAGGCTGAGGTATTGCAATCGGTTTGTGTGTCTGTCTGTCTGTCTGTCTGTCTGTCTGTGTGTGTGTGTGTGTGTGTGTGTCTGTCTGTGTGTGTGTCTCTGTGTATCGATTATCTTAAAAACTACTGTTTGGATTTTGATTCAAATTGGCAGAGGGGTAGACAGCTGGAAAAGGAAGCTTCCTTTCGTTAATCAACACCGTGCTGACCTTGACCTTGAAGTTTGACCTTGAAAACCGAAATTTCCTTCTTTGGGCTATGTAATTTTCCCCCAGCTTTAATTTCGTGAACTAATGAACAGAATCGCTTCAAATTTTGTGTGGTGGTGTACCATGGTGCAAGGAAGTTTGTATAAAAGTTCAGCTGTATCTCGTGAACTACTGAACAGAATCGCTTAAAATTTTGGGCTATGTATTTTATGCGTTCTGTAAGGGTGGAAAGTGGTGTGTTTATTGGGGGGTGTAGTGGGGGGGGGGGGGGGGGAAGAGGACATAACTCTGGCCGGGTTTGCATTGTCACAATGCGTTGCTGCCGCCCAGCGATGCCCTTGTTTTCAGATTGCTATAATGCATTTTCGGAAAGGGGTGATTCTAGAGATGTCAACAAAATATATGATAGCAATTCCCTCCCCCCCCCCATTTGGTATTGATGGGGTGGTTCTCAGCTGGTTCGAATCCTACATAAAGGAAAGAACCAGTGTTCCCGATTACGCAGATCTGTACGTAAATTAAGTACAAAGTTTCAAGCTTGACGTATACATTTTTCTGTCAATACGTCATTGTGACGTACAGTTTTTTTCTCAGCCGATTGCTTCCTCAAACGTGTTCGCCGCGATCGGAATGTCAAAGCCATTTCTGCTTGCGGAAAACGATCAACAAAATATACTGGGCCTATTCTTTCACTACTATACCATGCTTGTAGCAGACGACAAAAACTATCATGAAACACAGAGTAATTTCCCTTTGTTTCTCGCCCAGACCTGTTTACCCTAATGATGAAAAACCTGGAATTTGTCACACAAAAACCTGGAATTTGAGAAATTTGAAGCGATTCTGTTCCTGCACGTAGACCAACCGCTAGTATTCAAACTGTGGCCGAGTACAAAGTTAACATGTCCCTTAGTGCTACTATGGTAATAGTTTCTCCTAGAGCGATCATGGAAAAGACAGGGATTTTTAAAGACTAGCGCAACGCCTAGTACTGGCAATGCACCGTACTGGTAACGCTGAGTACTGGTTTCGCCGGGTCCGCGAAATATTATTATTACTTTTGTCTCTCTCCCTCCTTCCATCTTCTTCACTCATCCCGTTCTACTACCCACCGCACCTTACTGAATACAGCAAATTTGAAGCGTTTTGGTTCAGAAAAAGGCGGAGTTATAAGGCCCTGTTTGTCGTTGGTGCTGCTCTGAGAGTGATGCGCTCTCCCTAGTAACGGTAACGCCTAGAAACGGTAACGCCAAGTACTGGTAACGCTGAGTACAGCAAATTTGAAGTGATTCGGTTAAGAAACGGCGGAGTTATAAGGCCCCGTTTCCCGTTGGTGCTGCTCTGAGAGTGACGTGCTCTCCCAATTGTCTTCATTTGCTGCCAGGCTTTGCCCGGGCCATAGCAAGCCTGACAGCAAATTTGAAGCGATTCGGTTAAGAAACGGCAAAGTTATTCGGTCATCTTCCTGCCAAATTCGAAGGCAATCGGCCCAGAAACGCTGGAGATACGGGCGAAACCTCGCAAATGATACGGCCGTCCCGGATGCCGTTGCCATCGCCCCATTAGGGCTCACAGCAAATTTGAAGCGATTCGGTCGAAAAACGGTGGAGTTATAAGGCCTGTTTTGTGTTTCAGACAGACAGGGAGACAGACGGACACTTGGCTTTTTACTATATGATGATGATGTGTCGGACAATATTGCCGACCTGTCTACACGTTCAGGAATTCCCGTGGGAAAATAGTGCGGACCCGTCCCCAGGGAATAGCACAACCGTCCGCACTATTGTCCGACCCGTCGTTTAAAGGTTAAAAGCTAGGCTAACCTTCTTAAAAGATCGCCTGTTTTTAACTTAAGATCAACAATGTCCAATTATCCTTGCTCCTGTTGTGGAAAGCAGTGTGACATCGACTGCATTTGAGGAGGTCAGAGGGGATGATCAGTCACTGTTAAATGACAAGATTTATATTTTGGTTATCTGTGGTTTCATAATTCAGCTTCACCATATGACCATCCAGCATTCAACTTTCGGCATTTTCTGGTGAATAGACACACCCCACAGCCTGGGGTCAAAAAATGGTCCGTTTCTCCTCAGCTGAGACACTGAAACTGACAGCTGTCTGCAGTATCCACACCAAGTACCTTTTTTTTCAAGTTATGAACTCACTGCTGCTCCTATTAGTAATTTAGGAACGACAGAATTAGATCAAACTGCAACGATTTTTCCTTTCAAAATCCTGAGCCCCGAGTTTGGCCATGTGCCAAACGGTCACTTCCTTTGCTTGTTTATATTGATGGTTATTCTTGGCGCTGACCATCCAAGTTTTTTTCTTTGTGGAAGCAGACACCTACCCGGTCATTCGGGAACGATCTATTTTTACGCGAAGACGGCCGATCGCGAGAGACAAACGATCCAATATTTGGGTCCAGTTCATTTGTTTACCATTTCTGAACGGTAACTACTTGCTTTTTTTAAACAAATACTTAGTTACATTTAATTATTTTTCTACAAGTACACCAAATTTGGTGCATCTAGAATAAAGCTCAATGCTGCTCAAGGTCTCCACAAGTCGGGAGGTGTTACGTCGAAGTCTGTCCGACATGTTGTTTTCTGCCATGTTCATGTTGATGTTTCGATCTTGTGAGTCGCACAAAAAGCTAAGGCCTAACCTGTCTAATGTTTGGGGTTGATGTTGCCCCTTTGAATAAGCTTTATTTTGGCACCAATGTTTTGTTTATTGGTAAAAAAATAAATAAGTTATGGCTGTTTTATTCATCCAAACCTTGATACGGTAAGGGCCGGTAACCTTGATCTAGCAAGGCCCAACTGCAAGAGTTATCGAACGTGTTTTTGCCAAGAGTTATCCCCAAATCCGGTTTTGTGAAAACGTGTTCTGATGGGTTATTTCTGGCTCAGATAACAGCTTTTCTATTGGTCAAAGAGCTGAAAACTCAACCAATAAAATTCGAGAAGACATGAAAGCTTCGGTGAATCAACATTAGAGTCGGCTGAAATCGCGGGAAGGAGTTGAAAAGTTGATAAATACACGTCTTTGTATCGCTATTTCCTACTACGGCACGACTCACCCGGTCGTGATAATATATTTCTGGTAGTTTAGACATTGCTTAAGAAAATCCTGTAAAAAAAAGAAGAGAAATGTGAGCAGGGCATGTCTAAAAAACGATTTTGGTGGATTTTGGTAAAGCGGTTTTTGCTGATTTGTGCCTGTGGTGTGGAGCCATTGCCTCGATCAGCAAGTCAGCAGTTTTTGTCTCGATCATTCAGGACATGGACAATGTTTGTTGTTGATATAGTTTGATTTAATCTCTAGCCTTTGTAATAATGTAGCTGGACATAATTATAAGCAGATGATATTTCAGTCATTTTTTATAGCTTTTATTGACAGCTCAGAGACAGAGTCTGTGAGACTGAGAGCTCTCGTCACGAAGAGGTCACTCGCAGCTGAGCTGTTCCAGAGTTGTTGTTTTTGTTCCCTTTCTCCTGGAGAGAGACTCTTCTGCTTAAATTAATTTATAATTGCTTGTTGCTGGAAGTGGGACCTGTTCCTTTCCAGGTGAACTGGGGGTTTAATGGTCTTAAGTTCTTAACCCAGCACAACTAAAAAACTACAAGCATTAAGCCTTTATTTCTTTTATGAGTCTATCTGTCCCTCTTCTGTCTAACTCTAAGGCCTAACTTTTCAGTTTCTTCTCACTCTCAGGCTTTGAGCCTTTCTTTCTTTTCCGCAGACTATTATGTCGCTGTATTTGGGAGGATCTACGGGAATGCGTAAGACAACAAACTATCAAGAAGAAGGACTGAAGTGGATAGGAGAAAAAGAAGAAATATAGAAAGTTTGGCCCAGCCAGCCAGGTCCCGCTAATCGGTCCCTAACATGATGCCGCGCCAAGCAGACTGAGCATGCAGGGAGTGTGTTGATCTTGTTGGGTGGTTGGCTGGTGGAGTTGATGTTTCCTAAATTCCTCCTTGTGTGAACAAACCCCCCAAAACGTTATGTAGCCCCAACATAGGGGAGTCAAAGGAGACGTTTCATTGCCATTGGCCACCCATGGCCCTGCTCTCCTTGGCACCTACTTTTCGCGGGCTTTTGTTCTTTGTTCTGATGACTCACAGTTTCAGTTTTAGCACTCCTGTCTCAGGGCTCCCAGGGACCCCCATTTTGGGGTCTATGATTGTATGAAGCACTAAAATTCTACAGGACCCACCAAAAGAATGTGCTGGGGGTCCCAGGGATGCACTAGAACAATTATTTTTAGCATTCGTAATGCCACTGGGAGTGGGACCCTCTATCCCGCCTCTTGGACCCTCTATACAGTGTAAGTGAAGGAGTCCCTGGGACCCCTTGTTTTGCGGGATGATTGGGAGCCCTGTGTCTGTCATGACGTGTAGTATTTTACATTTTTTATTTTGTTATTGTTAATGTACTATTGCTACTAAGTCGAACAAGTGGCAAAGTCTCATTTAAAATTACTCTAATCAGGAGAATTTTTATTTATAATCATGACGTAAGCCTTTTAAGGTATAGCACATACGTTGGATCTGGGACAATCAGTCTGAAAATCTTATTCTTGTTACCTTTTACAGACAGTAGGATTTTTTTTTTAAACTGATGACTCAACGTTTATTGTTGGAGAATAAAGCAATCTTTCTTTCATTATTGTTAATGGTTTACACAACCTTAGATAAACCCATTAGTATTTTTCTTTATCATTATTGTCATAGTTATTCAATACAACAGATTCCATTGTTTAATGTACATGCCTTGTTTTTCTTCATACAGGTGCCAGTTCTGTGTTGATGGTTATGTGTAGTTGTCTCCCTTGATCAAGGCTAGATCAGTATTCCACTTCATGTGGTGTTGTTTTTAATATATATGTGAAATATAAATGTTCAGTTTAATATTTCATATACCCCTGATGTCTCTACTGCAGATGCTGACCATCCTGTGGAGCCCCCAAGAAAGAAACGTGTTTATACTTAATTATAGGTTAAAGTGAGACATTTTAACAATTAAATTGGAGTAAAAACTTTAAAAAAATTTATGGATGGACAGCTTGATCAAACTGAAAGTTGTTGAATGCAAAGAGGACATTAAAGTACACATTGTTCCATAATTATAAATGAATTATTGTCTTTGGTTTTCTCATGCCCACGGAGTGACGCGTTTTCTAAAAATGTTACCCAAAACGTCAGTTTCGTGTTGCTTAACTTGTTGTTTTTTTAAATTGATTTCTTGATATTTCATAATAGTTTCAATTGAAATGTTATTTAAACACCTTACAGAAGTATTTTATAAAGATTTTGTTTTGTTTTTTTGTTTGTTTAAATTTTGTTGGTTCTTCCTACTTGATCAACTTTTTCTTATATAGCTCATGTAAAAAAAGCTATCATTTTAAAACGTGGTAACTTTCTCAATTGATAATTTGGGTATCATTTTAAAGGTCTTGTCTGGCTCTTTCCAATGACATAAATTTCATTAGGATTTGACAAAAAGTAAATATTTTTAATACTTTTATAACCATCCTACTCCTATCCCTTTATCCAGGTCGGGATATGGTTAGATAGGGATAGGGTTAGGATAGCACGCCCGGGAAAGGGATAGGGTTAGGGTTGGGGTATAGGGTTAGAAATGAAAAAGTCAAGACAAAATGGCCGATTGTCGTTGCACAACGAAATTGCAAGTAGCTGGAGTCGATACTGCAGATAGCTTACTGTGCTGAGTCTTTATAGCTTACTGTGCTGAGTCTTTGTGCAAAATGTATCATTATGGGTCATTGTCAGTGCAACATGATTTTTTTCTGCAGTTTTAAGTTTTCAACACACGAACAGAGGAGGCTGGGTGGAAGGGGTGTTGGGGGGGGGGGGGGTCACTCTGATCTAGACACATGGATAATATTAATAAAATAGAACTGAAAAGTCCGAGTCGATCTGCACTACCATGATTCAGCATGAATCAAATAGCACTGTCCCTAGACTTACCAACTAGGCCTAGGCTCTCACTGGAAAAAAAGCGACACAAAGAAAGTGACGCGTCTGCAATCTGCATCAGCCTGGGCCCAACAAGGCCTAGACTAGTCTACTTGACAAGTCGACCATATCTGGCCAAATTTGACTGGACTGACGCTTTGAACAGAATCAAATCGTGGACTATACATTCTAATAAACACAATAAAAACACAACAAAACAATAAATACAAACCCGTTTCACGCGTTCTTCAAATTTATCGTACAACAAAGAACTTTGCTTTGAAATAGTTTCGTTTTTCAGTACTCTGCTATCCGAACAGAAAGCTCCTGCTTCTCAGAATCGCCTGGTGGGTGAGTCACGGCGAGTTTTGATTGGTTCACAGCTGAAGGGAGCGAGCTGGGCAGGAAATGGGCACGAGGGGAGGAGGGGTGGGGGAGTTTACTTAGTTGTGTAGGATAGGAAAAGAAGAGACAGCAAGTGGGTTAGTGCACAGAATAGAACAGCCAATGACGCTATAGTAAATATACTGTTCTTGGAACAGCCACTGGCTGCGCGAGCTAGGGTAAAAACTCAGCGAAGCGGCGCTATTTTGATACGACCTTGTCAGTGCAAATAACAGCAACACACACACACACACACACATGTGAAGAGAGAGAGAGAGAGAGAGAGAGAGAGAGAGACGTCGTAATGCGCTGCGCATAGACGCTTTGTCATTAAAAAACAAGTTCTTACACAGACAGAGAGAGAGAGACAGCGAGAGGGAGAGAGACATACACACAGAGACAAACAGAGAGAGAGAGAGAGACAGAGGGAGAGATAGACACACTGAGAGAAACAAAGAAAGAGACACAGAGAGAGAGAGAGACGGAGAGAGAGACTGAGACACAGAGAGAGAGAGGCACACACAGAGACAGAGAGACACACAGAGAGAGAGAGAGAGAGAGAGAGAGAGAGAGAGAGAGAGAGAGAGAGAGAGAGAGAGAGAGAGAGAGAGAGAGAGAGAGAGAGAGAGAGACATAGAGAGGCAGAGAGAGAGAGACAGAGACAGAGAGAGACACACATACAGAGCGAGAGAGAGAGAGAGAGAAATATAGAGAGAGAGAGACAGCGAGAGAGAGAGAGGAGGAGAGACAGAGAGAGAAAGACAGAGACACAGAGAGAGAGAGAGAGTGTGAGAGAGAGAGAGAGAGACACACACACACACACACACACACAGAGCGAGAGAGAGAGAGAGAGAGAGAGAGAGAGAGAGAGAGACAAAAAGAGAGAGAGACAGCGAGAGAGAGAAAGCGAGAGAGAGAGGCAGAGACACACAGAGAGACAGAGAGAGAGAGAGAGAGAGAGAGAGAGATTATGTGTAGTCAAAGTGGAAGAGGAAAAAAACCCACTTGCTTTTCCCTTTCCTTTTCAAGCTCGGCGAGAACTTGGGAAGGAGAAATAGGACACAATAATACCGAGATGTGTAGCCTATGCGGATTTCCACCACACACGCGCGCGCGCGCACACGCACATACACACACACACACACACACACACACACACACACAGACTGGCACACATACGCGCGCGCGGGCATCAGTGTAGGGCTACTTCTTTTTTTTTTACGTACTCAAGAAGGTGAGATTAGCGTGCAATCGGCCACAGACCCAGTGGACGGTATTCCTGACGACGGTGACGTCTTCCCGGGGATGGAGACGATGCGAAGAGGGAAGTACGTCGTGGAGGAAGGCGGATCGTGGCAGGTGACTGCTCTGTTGTGGGTTTCATACAGATTAATGGTGTTGTCGTTGGATGAAGGTTCCTCTGGTTGTCGTCGTGATGGGCCCCAGCTCAGTGGCCAGGCCTCCTCCTAGGCAGTAGCGGCATTCTTGCTAGCTCATCTTAAAGGTTTCACTTTTCAGTACCTCCCCCCAGTGTATAATATGGATCCACGCGATCCAATGTGGCTCAGTTCGGGTTTTTACGTAAGAAGAATCGACGTTGATATAGTGCTAGGCCTAGTAGTAGGCCTACTCTGATTCACCATCTTTGGATTCACCACGGACTTCTATACACGTGTATAGAAGGGCGTGGATTCACTCACTCCACCCTTGACTGGCTTGGTCGTCGGGGTGTCATGCTGGATTGGGTGGTCAGCCTCCGCCACTGGTCACGATCCTCTGCCAGGCGTATGAGGGTGTTGGTGTTGCGGTTGGTCCAGCTTTTGATGTTGTCCAGGCAGGACTGTCTTTGTCTGCCTTGCTGGCGTTTTCCTTGGATGGTGCCCTGGAGAATCAGTGTTGTGACGTGTCACATGACCGTACCAGGCAAGTTTGCGGCGCTTAGTAACTGCTAGGAGTGGCTCTTGTCTGCCTGCGAGGGTGTTCACTGTTTGCCTAAAATACTCATTTGTCTTGTGCTCTGTGTACGAGAAGCGAAGAAGTCTCCGGAAGCACCGATTCTAGTCTGTGTTCGCAATCTGCCGTCAGGGTCCAGCTCTCACATCCGTACAGGAGGATGGAGACCACAAGGGATTTGCACAGTTTGATCTTTGTTGGGAAGCTGATGGTGGTTGGACTCAGACGTATAAAGGCAAATGTACATTTGTTGCCCCATGCGGCATACAACTACATAGGCGGCCTTAATCAAATAGTAGACTAGGCGTACCTTCTCTCAGCCTTTCTCTTGAGATGTTTTTAGTCCGTCACCAAGACGGACTATTGCGATGGGCTGGTTTGTATTTTTGTTTGTTTGTTTGTTTGTTTTTTGTTTTTGTTTTTTATTGGGGGGTTTTCTGTCTGTCCCAAGGATATCTCCCGAACCGCTTGACCGAATCGCGTCAAATTTTGTGTGAAGGTGTGCCTCCTTAATAGGAAGAGATGGGCGCAAACCATTTTGCCGTCCTGACCTTGACCTTGACGTACGACCTTGAAAACCGAAAATCTATTTTTAGCCATATCTCGGGCACCGATCAACATAGGATGTTGAAACTTGGTATGAAGGTGGTTTGGCTTATGCCCGTTCTGATGATGGCATACCGATCAAGGTCAATGTCAAGGTCAAAAAGATCGCTGGAGCCTGAAAATTGGAGGGTCATTTTTTTCTCCTTCTGTCTGTCCCAAGGATATCTTTCGAACGGGTTGACAGAATCACGTCAAATTGTGTGTGCTGGTGTGTCACCATGAGAGGAAGGCATCCGCGCAAACCATATTGCCGTCGTGACCTTGACCTTGGCGTACGACCTTGAAAACCGAAAATCTTTCAGGGGCCATAACTCCCACACCGTTAGTGTTAGAGTCTTCAAATTTGGCATGAAGGTACTTTGGCTTATGCCCGTTCTGATGGTGGCATACCGATCAAGGTCAAGGTCACGGTCCGGGCGATCCGTAGGCCTTGAAAGTGGTAGGGGTCTACACATTGGGTTTTAAGCCATATTTTCCACATTGGTACTTGACAGAAGCGCTTCAGATTGTGTGTGGTACTGTATACCCTAGAGAAGAAAACATCCGAGCATACATTATCACCATGCTGACCTTGACCTTGAAGTGTGACCTTGAAAACCGAAATTTCCTTCTTTGCGCTGTATGTTTCTTCTTCAAGCTGTATCTCGTGAACTAGAAGACAGAATCCCTTCCAATTTTGTGTCAGGATGTGACACTCTACGGGGTGTCGCAAGTGCGTGGCATTGCTAGTGACGGACATGTCTGCCGCTCGGCGACGCCCTTGTTTCTTTCTTTTTTCAAGTAGGCCTAGACTAAGTAGGCTACAACATTCAAATAAGCCTACTGAAATTTACTCTTTTTTTTAAACAATTGGTGAATATTAGCTTGACAGCTAGCCCTATCGTGTGAGCATGGCGGATCATGCAAGGAAGTTGATTAAG
>CM065682.1:82353409-82368409 GCA_017654935.2 Phymorhynchus buccinoides
CTCTTTATAAGATGACAGAATGCCGCCATCTGCATGGAGTATGCTATGCTGCCTTGACGTGTCATGACACTGGACAGGTTCTCTGTGAGGGGGCATTTGAAGAGGGGCTGCAACAAAGCAGAATACGTCAAGTAAAAATACTCAAATCAAATCAATCCATCAATAACATCAAATCAATTTATTGTCTTCAAACAGAATAAATGTGTTGCCCAGCTTGCACATACAATACAGATTAAATAATACAAACATGTCATTAACTGGTCAGTTACACACCATACATTGAAGAAGACAATTCTGCACAAACAACAGGCACAGGTAGATAACATGGAAACAATGAAAGTTAACAGGAGCACGCACACGCACACACGCACACGCACTCACACACACACACACACACACACACACACACACACACACACACACACACACACACACACACACACACTATTTAGATAAAAGTACTAGTTAAGTAAACAGGCATAGAAACAGTTTTAGATAAGACCTAAGGAACCAAGGTCAATAGGGGAAGACGGGGTAAAAAGCGCATGGGCGGGTAAGAAGCCCACCCCAATTATCTCATGAAATAAAGAAAATGTCAGTCAAATTTGCCCATGAGACGAATGCTAGACATTAACGCTCGTCTCATGGGTAAAATGAGACTGAAATTTGCTTCATTTCATGAGATAATTGGGGTGGGCTTCTTACCCGCCCATGCGCTTTTTACCCCGTCTTCCCCTACAGCAATGAAAGAGGGGTGTAAATCAAATATATATATCCTGAAAACATGCATTATAATAAGAATATTAATAAGGGGAATAGCACAAGGCAACTGCATGTCAACCGAAACAGACTGCAACGTCACTGGAACATACAACAAACAAACAACTACACGACAAGTGCAAAGTGACGTTATTTGATTCACAAGAGACAAAACAAAACTACTGGATATTTCGGCGAATAGAGATTTACGCATTGGCCTGTAGAGGGGAAGTATTGTTTGTTTTAATTTTGATCTTGTTTTTTTTTGTGCTCCTTTTGTTGCCTGCTTTTTGCTCCTTTTGCTATATTTGCTGTTTGCTGTTTTCTTGTTTATCAATAAAGGCGCATTCGCCGAAATATCCAGTAGTTTTGCTTTGTCTCTTGTGAATAAAATAACGTCACTTTACACTTGTTGTGTAGTTGTTTGTTGTATGACAAGTCAAGTCAAGTCAAGATAACTTTATTCTTTCAAATGAGAAAAACACAAACCTCAGGACAGACATAGAAACATCGCAGTGAAACGCATTATGAAACATTGGAGTGAAACGCATTATGAAACATTGCAGTGAAACGCATTATGAAACATTGGAGTGAAACGCATTATGAAACATTGCAGTGAAACGCATTATGAAGCATTGGAGTGAAACGCATTATGAAACATTGCAGTGAAACGCATTATGAAACATTGCAGTGAAACGCATTATGAAACATTGCAGTGAAACGCATTATGAAACATTGCAGTGAAACGCATTATGAAACATTGGAGTGAAACGCATTATGAAACATTGCAGTGAAACGCATTATGAAACATTGCAGTGAAACGCATTATGAAACATTGCAGTGAAACGCATTATGAAACATTGGAGTGAAACGCATTATGAAACATTGGAGTGAAACGCATTATGAAACATTGGAGTGAAACGCATTATGAAACATTGGAGTGTAGAGTGGCACAGAGGTAAAGCGTTCGCCTCGTGTCAAGTAAACCAGAGTTCGAACCTGGGTACAGGAGATTTGTCCTCTCATTTTGCACTAGGCCTTACGGTCTGAACATGGAGTCTTTCGGATGAGACGATAAACCGAGGTCCCGTGTGCCCATGCATTCAGCACACGTTAAACCCAATGGCAACGAAAACGTTGTCATTTGGTCAACAATTTACCCCCCCCCCCCCACACACACACACACATACTTTCCTTCCTCATCAGTCACAAAGATTGCAGGCAAACAAAAATTGGGTGGTGCGCCTCTGTCCGCGACGTGCTCTCCAGGTGGGAGCAACCCGAATTTCACAGAGACGCCTCCGTGACTATAACGTACCTAATACACATACCAATTACCTAAAGGGGAAATATTTTGTTGATGATCTATGATGAAAAAGTAAATTCTTACCTTCTTATATAGGTTACCCGAGATACTAACTTATACATAGTCCCAACAAAAAAGGTGATTTATGATCTTATTTTATTGATGATGATTATGATAAAAAGGTAAGTTCTTACCCTGACATATATCTTGGTTTATTGAAGATACAAACTTATACATGGTCGAAACAGCAAAACGATTTATTATCATATTTTATTGATGATAATATGATGAAAATAAAAATTCTTACCCTGACATATATTTGGAATTAGCGGAGAAACAAACTTATACATGGTCCAAACAATTAGATTTATTATTCTATTTTATTGATGATTTGATAAAAAAGGTAAATTCTTCCACTGACATATATCGTGGTTTAGTGAAGATACTAACTTATACATTGTCCAAACAATAAGGTGATTTAACATCATAGTTTAGATGATCATTTAATAACAAAGGTACGTTCTTACCCTGACATATATCTCGGGGTCGTCCTCCAGCCGTTGCCGACATATGTGATTCCTGCTTTCTTGCAGCATGTGCAGTGGAGGCTTGCCCAGTTGGCTGCAGATTTCAAGCAACGCGTTCTGCTGCAGAAGTAAAGTTCACAAGTCCATGTCCATCAGTCATATATCGAACTAAACATGTTTAGAAACATGAAAGGGTTGCCAGTCAGTATTTAAGCAAGTTTTGTGTAGACTTATTTGAAAATGAAAGCGTAAGCATACTTTAAAATGAATTTTTAATTCCGCTTTGAAAACGAAAGTTTAAACGCTTGGATATGTGAGCGTATGGATGTTTTGTTAATGACGGTTTAAGTATTATTTGAAAATGAAAGTTAGGAAAATAAACAATGTTTTACATTTATCTGAAATGTCAAACTTCTAACTTGTAAAGAGTTAGAAAGTCACGAACTTCATCAACCTAAATGTAATAAAAATGGTAAAAGTTAAACGAATGACTAGGAAACCTGGCCTACTCTTCGACGTGTACACTGTTTATCGCCCAGATTTAAAGACAGACACTTTTTCACTTCGTAAAAAACTTTATATCTGCGTAATGAAACACTGGACATCAGAAAACCACTGTACCATCTGCACCTGATATTAAACACTGGACATCAGAAAACCACTGTACCATCTGCACCTGATATTAAACACTGGACATCAGAAAAACACTGCTTACCATCTGCACCTGATATTAAACACTGGACATCAGAAAAACACTGCTTACCGTCTGCACCTGATATTAAACACTGGACATCAGAAAAACACTGCTTACCATCTGCACCTGATATTAAGCACTGGACATCAGAAAAACACTGCTTACCGTCTGCACCTGATATTAAACACTGGACATCAGAAAAACACTGTACCATCTGCACCTGATATTAAACACTGGACATCAGAAAAACACTGTACCATCTGCACCTGATATTAAACACTGGACATCAGAAAAACACTGCTTACCATCTGCACCTGATATTAAACACTGGACATCAGAAAAAACACTGCTTACCATCTGCACCTGATATTAAACACTGGACATCAGAAAAAACACTGCTTACCGTCTGCACCTGATATTAAACACTGGACATCAGAAAAACACTGCTTACCATCTGCACCTGATATTAAACAATGGACATCAGAAAAACACTGCTTACCGTCTGCACCTGATATTAAACACTGGACATCAGAAAAACTGTACACTGCTTACCTGGACATCTGCACCTGATATTAAACACTGGACATCAGAAAAACACTGCTTACCATCTGCACCTGATATTAAACACTGGACATCAGAAAAACACTGCTTACCATCTGCACCTGATATTAAACACTGGACATCAGAAAAACACTGCTTACCGTCTGCACCTGATATTAAACACTGGACATCAGAAAAAACACTGCTTACCGTCTGTACCCGAGCGTCGCGGTCGTATGCGCTGACGAAGGGGTCCATGCGCAGGACTGCCCGGAGCAGCACGCAGCCCGCGGCCCACATGTCGGGGGAGAAGGCCCACTGGCTGGTGAAGCCCAGGGCAATCTCTGGGCACGTGTACGCTATAGTACCGTAGGCAGCGAAGTCCTGGAGAAAACATCGGTAATTATAGTAAAAATGTATATCACTGACTGGTGAAGCCCAGGACAATCTCTGGGCATGTGTACGCTATAGTTCCGTAGGCCGCGAACGTCCTGGAGAAAACATCGGTAATGATAGTAAAAAATGCAGCCCGCGGCCCACATGTCGGGGGAGAAGGCCCACTGGCTGGTGAAGCCCAGGACAATCTCTGGGCATGTGTACGCTATAGTTCCGTAGGCAGCGAACTCCTGGAGAAAACATCGGTAATGATAGTAAAAATGTATATCACTGACTGGTGAAGCCCAGGACAATCTCTGGGCATGTGTACGCTATAGTTCCGTAGGCCGCGAATTCCTGGAGAAAACATCGGTAATGATAGTAAAAAATGCAGCCCGCGGCCCACATGTCGGGGGAGAAGGCCCACTGGCTGGTGAAGCCCAGGACAATCTCTGCACATGTGTAGGATATAGTTCCGTAGGCAGTAAACTCCTGGAGAAACCATCGGTAATGATAGTAAAAATGTATATCACTGTCTGGTGAAGCCCAGGGTAATCTCTGGGCACATGTAGCCGACAGTTCCGTAGGACGATATGAAACAACAATAGTAATAGTAATTGATGGTGATTATAGTCGTCACTGTGTTCACTGTAACCATAATCAGCTGTGTACTCCTCGAAAAACAACACACTCAGTCACTGTGTTAACTGTAACCATTATCAGCTGTGTACTCCTCGAAAAACAACACACAATCAGTGTGTTCATTGTGACAGTCATAAGCTGTGTAATCCTTGAATAAACAACACACAATCAGTGTGTTCACTGTAATCATCATAAGCTGTGTAATCCTTGAATAAACAGCACACAATCAGTGTGTTCACTGTAATCATCATAAGCTGTGTAATCCTTGAATAAACAACACACAATCAATATCTTCACTGCAATCATTACAAGCTATGCAATCCTTGAAAAACAACACACAAAGTCAGTGTGGTTACCGTAATCAAGTCCTCCGAAGTCGGAGTGTGGCTGCCTACGTGGCGGGGTAATCAAACACGGCCACACACAGAATGATATTGTAATGATAGTGATAGGTGTTCACTGGACTTCGTTGTGGTTGATCGTTTAACATAGAGATGAGAAGTGCTCACTTTAACGTTTGGGGTAGTAGCCTCGGGGATAATTGTGAGTCAGTCTGACTGGTAAGAGCTGAACAGTGAACATCATACTATGGACACTACACATTGAGAGTAAATATAGGATCCGTGATCATAGCAAGGTGTCAGAAGCGGGATGAACATTCACTGTGCCGAACAACAGCAATGGCTTCACACTCGGAAAACCCAAATATACAGAGGGAATCCAGAAACCTACAGGACGAATTATTATTATTATTATCATCATCATCATCATCATCATCATCATTATTATTATTATTATTATTATTATTATTATTATTATTATTATTATCATCTCACCAACTCATCATCCTCGTGCAGCCCGTTGTCCGCCAGTCCAAAGTCCCCCAGCTTCAGGCTATGTGGGTGGGGGGTGGCCATGAGGACGTTCTTCGGCTTGATGTCGCCGTGGAACACCCCCCTCCGCCCCAGGAACTGCAGCGCCCCCAGCAGTCTGCTCGCCAGCACGCGCATCTCGCTCAAAGCCACGCCCCCAGGGCGGAGCTCCGTGAGCCAGTGGTCAAGGTCACAGGTCATTAGATCCATGATCAGGGTGTTGACGGTTCCTCCGTCTTTGTAGAAGTCGTGGAGTCGAACTGGGAACAGTGGAAACGAAGGGTGGTTTGGTTATTTGCTTGTTGTCAATAGTTTCGAAAAGGAGTTTTCATTTGACAGACATATTCAGAACTGTATTTATTTATTTATTTATTAATTAATTTATTTATGTATTTATTTATTTATTTATTTATGTATTTATTTATTTATTTATCTATTTGCTCCATGATATCCTGTCAACAGCTATGGTCATCTAGAACTGTATTAATACTGCTATTAAGATGTCTGGTTTAATTATAAGAACCTTTGTAAATATTGATCAGGATATATTTATCAAATTATACAAGGTGTTAGTAAGACCCACTTAGAATATGCAAACATCATGTATGGTACCCAAAGTTTAAATACCAGTCATCAGCAATTGAAAAACATGCAACGCAGAGCAACAAAGCTTGTTAAAGGATGTACAAATATGGATTATTATAGTAGACTTAAACATCCAAACCTGTTTTCTCTCAGAGGAAGAAGAATTAGGGGGGATCTCATTGAGGCCTATAAAATATTCAATGGTCAAGTTGACTTGTCTTGGAAAAACATATTTGATTCTCTTCAATTCAATATAATATAACAAGTAATACAAATGGTAAAGTTGTTATTAAAAGTTTTAATACTAATATAAGGAAAACTTGTTTCAGCATCCGTGTTGCTAACTTCTGGAATGAGTTACCTATTAATCTAAAATATGCACCTAATACTAACACATTCAAAAACCGCTTGAATGATTCTCCAAACTATTTAAATATGTTTAGAAGCTTTGACAATTAAATAGGGTTTTTTTAATAAGGAAAATTGACCGTAATACACCTTGACCATATTTTCGTTGTAATACTTTATGTATACGATGGGACTATATAAAAAGCTTAACGGCTTATTTTGTCCCTACCACTACTACTACTACTACTACCACTACTACTACTACTAGTAGTGAAATGACAAAGCAGATACAAAACTATCAAAGAAAGCAACTTTCTAAACTGAAGCCGATACTCATGACAAAATGTTAAATCCTTGATGTTGTGGAGTTAAACAATCAACAAGGGAAAGGTGGTGGTTTGGTTATTTTGATGCATGTAGCTTAAAACCTTACGCGAAAACCAAACCAACAAAAATCTATCATTATAATTTTGTTTGTGTACATACAGTCGATTCTCTATTTAAGTTGAAAATAATAAGCCTAGTATAAATCAACATAATTGCTCCACGCACGTCACAAGAACATGGTGGTTGTTTTTTTAAAGAACCAAGAAACAAACTACGGATGACAAGGTATTTACTTGTTCACGCTAAATAGGTCAAAATCAAAAATGACTAACGAAACAGCAGACGTAGTGGCAAACCATAGTCGATCAGCAAAAATAAAAACGGTAAATCAAATTCAGATCATTAACTAAACTATGGTTTGGACAAATATAGAACCGACTTACCCACAAACCCCTGGGTGTCTCTGCTGTTTAAAGCCTGCAAGATGGCGGACTCTCTCGCGGCAACATTGTCGTTACCCGTCATCCGTTTGGCCGCCATCTTGGATCCGGTCCTTGTGTCCTGCACCGTCCACACCTGACACACAAAGTACAGGTGTGCCTCACTACTTCAGGTTGCTCAGTGTTTCCATAGAATACACAGATGTGCATAGTGTTTCCATAGAATATACAGGTGTACAGTGTTTCCATAGAATACACAGGTGTACAGTGTTTCCATAGAATATACAGATGTGTACAGTGTTTCCATAGAATACACAGGTGTACAGTGTTTCCATAGAATATACAGGTGTGCAGTGTTTCCATAGAATATACAGGTGTACAGTGTTTCCATAGAATATACAGGTGTGCACAGTGTTTCCATAGAATATACAGGTGTACATAATGTTTCCATAGAATATACAGGTGTACAGTGTTTCCATAGAATATACATGTGTGACACGTGACTAGACTGTAGGCTTTCCACCACACCACTCGGTGTGATGTGCTTCTCCACCTGACGGTATCTTCTGCTGTGTTCTCACCAAGATAGTCACTAACCTGTTCTCACCAAGATAGTCACTAACCTGTTCTCACCAAGATAGTCACTAACCTGTTCTCACCAAGATAGTCACTAACCTGTTCTCACCAAGATAGTCACTAACCTGTTCTCACCAAGATAGTCACTAATCTGTTGTCACCAAGATAGTCACTAACCTGTTATCATCAAGATAGTCACTAACCTGTTCATCACCAAGATAGTCACTAACCTGTTCTCACCAAGATAGTCACTAACCTCTCACCAAGATAGTCACTAACCTGTTCTCACCAAGATAGTCACTAACCTCTCACCAAGATAGTCACTAACCTGTCACCAAGATAGTCACTAACCTGTCACCAAGATAGTCACTAACCTGTTCTCACCAAGATAGTCACTAACCTGTTATCACCAAGATAGTCACTAACCTGTTCTCACCAAGATAGTCACTAACCTGTCACCAAGATAGTCACTAACCTGTCACCAAGATAGTCACTAACCTGTTATTACCAAGATAGTCACTAACCTGTTATCACCAAGATAGTCACTAACCTCTCATGATAGTCACTAACCTGTCACCAAGATAGTCACTAACCTGTGTTCTCACCAAGATAGTCACTAACCTGTGTGGGTGTATTTGTTAATAGTGTGGCCAAGATAGTCACTAAGCTCTCATCAAGATAGTTGGTAACCTGTCACCAAGATAGTCACTAACCTGGCGTGATTGAGAAATTGACTGACAGGGAAGGGGGGTGTTGGTCAATGTATAGTCACTAACCTGTTAGTGATTTCTGTACCAAGATAGTCACTAACCTGTTAAATCACCAAGATAGTCACTAACCTCTCACCAAGATAGTCACTAACCTCTCACCAAGATAGTCAGATCAACATGTCAATTTGACCACTTTCAATTTTGTCAACGTGTGTTTAGTTTGACGGGAACGTCTTTTTGAGTCTAAGTTCACTTTGTCTAAACTCATTCGGTCTAAAAAACAGAATAGTCAGTTAACACTCTCATCAAGATAGTCACTAACATGTCACCTAGATAGTCATTAACCTGTGACACATAGAGACGGGTCACATCATACCTTGGCTGACGTCCACCAAGATAAGTCACCAAATAGCCGGACCGTTGGAACACATTACCACCAAGAAGTTCGCCGGTGGCAACATCAAAGGTTAGACAACGTGAACTTAGACTCTCACCAAGATAGTCACTAACCTCTCATCAAGATAGTCAGATTGTCAGTTAGACATGTCAATTTGACCACTTTCAATTTTGTCACACGTGTGTTTAGTTTGACACCTGGAGTTAGTCTTTTTGAGTCTAAGTTCACTTTGTCTAAACTCATTCGGTCTAAAAAAAACAATCTGGTTCAGTGAGCATTACTAAGTTCACTTGGCCTAAGCAATCTTATGTAGTTACATTTGGTCTACATCAGATTCGAGAGAGAGAGAGAGAGAGAGAGAGCTCGCTAGAGATAGTCTGTAGATTTTACGAGAGAGAGAGAGAGAGAGAGAGAGAGAGAGAGAGAGAGAGAGAGAGAGAGAGAGAGAGAGAGAGAGGAGAGAGAGAGAGAGAGAGAGGCGAGAGAGAGAGACAGAGAGAGAGAGAGAGAGAGAGAGAGAGAGAGAGAGAGGGAGAGAGAGAGAGAGGGAGAGAGAGAGAGAGAGAGAGGAGAGAGAGGGAGAGGGAGAGAGAGAGAGAAGGTTTTCGAGAGAGAGAAAGAGAAGAGAGAGAGGAGAGAGAGAGAGAAATGCGTTGAGAGAGAGAGACGAGAGAGAGAGAGAGATAAATGAGAGAGAGAGAGAGAGCTTGAGTGGAGAGAGAGAGAGAGATCAGAAATAGAGAGAGAGAGAGAGAGAGAGAGCATGACTTCATTTTATCCACACGTGTGCTTAGTTGTCAAACTGCCACTTTAGCCTGGACATCCACGTGGCAAAAATGGAATGGACGAAAGTCCACGTGGGTGGGGGTGAGCCTACAGCCAATTATTCCTCAATTATTCCTCAAACAGAAAAAAGTCTCTGGAAAAGTCTTACCTCGAAATGATCTTAGCATTCTCTTTTGTGTGCTTGCAAATAAATTCGTACGAACAAAAACCGTTTTTAAATATTTATCACCTTCAAGGAATGTACACTTAATTTATTGTGGAATTGTTTCTTACTTAGATTGTATGTATAGGCCTGCAACCCATTGTCAGACTTTAAGGATAGATTTGATATTGCCATCATTGTTTTCCTCATTGACCAGAACATCGTTTTTAGAAAGAAAAGCGATTTCAGAAAGTACCATGAAACTTAAATCATCGACGCTGCGTATGACTTTATTTTTTATTTTTTAAATAATACACACACACAAAACTCAAAACAAAGAAATGGCCGCTTGTTCATAAAAGCGGTTTGGGCTCATTTGAGGTAAAGCGCTATATAAACGCACTATTATTATTATTATCATTATTATTATTATAAAATCTAGGTCCTAAAAAGAATGGTGGTAGCCTACAGTAAGTTAAAAATTTTACAAGAGATTTAATAATAAGTTGGGTGCTCATAGAGAGCCTTCATCAAATAAACCGAACTAACGGGCATTAGAAAGCAGAAAGTAGATGTAAACATGGACACTACATTATGTATAGCATCCAAGAAGTAAACTAGCCCACCTCTCCGAAACTGCCGCCACTCAGTCTCTCCAGTAGCTGGTATCTGTTCTTCTTCAGCCGTTGAATCAGTCGATGTTCGCGATCAGGGTCAATGCTTATCCTGTGCACTCCCATAGTGAAACAAGGTTCCTTCAAAAATACCATCACGTTACAAATTCAAACACTTGGCAAACGTATCGTCAACGTGTCACGAAGATTCCCGGACTGTTGAATCGTGTCCACTGCAGTTGTCCGAGCCAGGCGAACTGACCACTTAAACACTGACCATTGGCTAGGGAGGATTTTCAACACGTCCTCCTCACGTGACAAGATCCGGTGTTGCGTAAAATACCTCTCCTGTGAAAAATGACCCCTTTCCTCATTCGAATTGTTTATTGTTTAGGAAGGATTGTGGCATTCATGACGAAGATCAGAGGATTTATCTCTAAATATTGAGAAGTCAATTATATTTTTACTGACATATATTATTATTATGTTTTCCAAATTGTTTTTTTATATTCAGGTATTGGTTGACGTATTTCCCTATTGCAAGTTTTTTTTCTGATTTCTAATTCTGAATTTTTTTTAGAATGAAGTTAATGTTTGACGAGGGTGATGAAGTGTCTGGGTTTCTTCATGACTTAGCGTGAGTGTGGAACGCTTGTTGTACTACAGCGATTATTAATTATTAATTATTTTTGTCTGCATGGATGTTTGTTTATTTCGTCCGCCATTTTTGGAAAATGCGAAACTATGTAATATGGGTTTGTACATCAATTGCTCTCCAAAGTTGGCGATTTCAACCCTCCCACTCTATTTCTTGTTTTGTTTTTCGTGTAGATTGAGCATTTAAATCTAAATATTAAAAAAAAACCATAGTTGACTCATTTCTCATACTGATCACATGGAATAGGTAACGGTTTCAGTGCGCTTGCGCAAGGGTCCTTATTTGATGGGAGGACGTATTTCTCACGACACCGGTGACACAGGCGTGTCAACTGCCTGCAAATCGCTCGTCAACGCGGCACGTGAGGTCTCTTACGCTATCACTAGTGCCTAGTTCCCCACCACTCATCTCAAACAACTTTATTAGGGGAAGACGGGGTAGAAAGCCCATGGGCGGGTAAGAAGCCCATGCCAACAATCTCATGAAATAAATAAACTTTCAGTCACATTTTGCCCATGAGACGAGTGTTGATGTTTAGCATTCGTCTCATGGGCAAATGTGACTGAAATGTTCTTTATTTCATGAGATAATTGGCATGGGTGTCTTACCCGCCCATGGGCTTTTTACCCCGTCTTACCCTATCTCTTAGAGAGAAATGTAGTGTGGTGATGTCTGCGATTGACACAGTTAAAACAAGACACATTATAATATACATTAAAAACAAGATGTACTTCAAAAACATAAATGACAATACCATTAAATCAAAACACACATGATGATAATTATCACTTGAGAACAAAACAGCAGTGCTTAAAACAAAACGTGTTGCCAATAATTATTATAAACATTTTAAAACAAAGTGCAGAAAATATCACCGTTTAAGATAAATCACTTTAATTATATAATTTAAAATGCACCACACACAAAAGGGACTTCTTTATAGCAAAACACGCACACTTTATGTTTAAACAAGTCATATATTATTTACAAGCTAACATATCCACGTCATTAATATAAAAGATGGACACGTGTGCACCTACACAAACATATCCACACACAAGCCAGCATAAATTATAGCAAATCCACACAGAACAAACACATACACCCATGCCTACTGAAAGACACCCACACCCACGCGCGCGCATTGGCCGAGCACACATACCCCCCCCCCCCCCCCCCCCACACACACACACACGCACACCGGTACACGCGCGGGAGCTAAGAGATTGTTGCTTGTCAAAATATGTACCAAGCTTTAAAACCCTTTCAACGCTAGCCATTCCTCAGCCAAAATTTACCATTAAACTTATCCGGGTACAGAAAAGATTTCGTCTGCAATATTGGGGATTCCTCTGTGACATGCATAAAATAGGGCCTCCCAAAATTAAGAATGTAAGTTCACTAGATACTAGATCCTCTATTGATGCATAAGTTTTAGTGACATGGGTGATAAATCATTGTGGTGCCAAGAGGCGACAATGGCAACGAAAGGGTTTTAAAACGTATAGAAGCCTAATTAAGACAGATATTGCTCACCCCCACCCACGTGGACTTTCGTCCATTCCATTTTTGACACGTAGATGTCCAGGCTAAAGTCGTAGTTTGACACCCCATCAACTCTTCGCATTGAACCACGTCACACCAATCACGACAGGCGTGGGACCAATGGTCATTCATTCCACCAACATATTAGCTATGGTCCAATGTTGGCGTCAAAACATTAAATGACTAGGACTAGTTGTAGAATTAGTAGCTGCCCAGTATCGTCACACTATTCCACCAGTCACAACTACGCTGGGCAGGGCATGTCGTCAAAATGTCTGACAATCGACTACCAAAACGTGTCTTCTATGGAGAGCTGAAGACTTTGAATGAACGTTGTCAACGTTTGCTCTCTCTCTCTCTCTCTCTCTCTCTCTCTCTCTCTCTCTCTCTCTACAAGAGAGAGTCAGAGAGAGAGAGAGAGAGAGAGAGAGAGAGAGAGGGAGAGAGATTATGTTTGCAAACGTTTTTTGTTTCTTAAAATTGTTTTTCTTTTATCCAAGGACAGATTGTAAGAATAGGCATCGCCTAAAATCTTTATCCTTGTCAAATAAAGTTTTCCAGTGTCCAGTCCCTCTCTCTCTCTCTCTCTCTCTCTCTCTCTCTCTCTCTCATAACACTATATTTTCATTTTTAATTCATATTGCTTTTTACTAGATTGTTTTATTTTGTTTTGTTACAATCGTAACAGCCTGTCTCACCCTGCTCTGTTACAGTTGTAACACATTTTTTTATATACTTAAAATCTTAGACATTCGTAACTGGCACCATTTATATAAGTTAGTGTATTGATTCTGTTGACGAGTGACTGTTGACATGCAATGTTCATGTGGTATTTGATGATTTCTCCATTCATTTCGGATGAGACGATCAACCAGGTCCTGTGTACCCATGCACTTAGCACACGCTAAAACCAGTGGCAACGAAAAAGTTGTCATTTGGTCAAAATTTACACACCCCCTTCCTTCCTCATCAGTCAAACAAACATGGCATGCTAATAAAAAATGTGGGTGGCGTGCCTCTGGCTGCGACGCGCTCTCCAGGTGGGAGCAACCCGAATTTCACAGAGACGCCTCTGTGGCTATAAAGTACGAAATACCAAAGTTGCTTAATGTGTTTTGCTGTCGTGTTGCTGTGTCTACTCCCGATTATATATTTTTCTCAATTGAAATAATACAGCTTTCTTGACTTGACTTATTCTGCTTCGTTACAGCCCCCCTTCAAATGCCCCTTCACGGACAACCTGGTCAGTGTGTTGACACGTCAAGGCAGCACATCATACTGCATGCAGATGGCGGCCTTCTGCAACCTTATAAAGAGAATGCTCTCCCTGGACCCAGACCAGAGGCTGAGACCTGAACAAGGCCTGAACCACCCGTTTGTGACCGATGAAGGCCTGAAGACTGATCATTTATTCCGGGTAACAACAATGTCGCCGTGAGAGAGTCTGGCATCATGCGGGCCTTAAACAGCAGAGACCCCTCTTCTGGCGCCATATATTTGTTTTATGTTCTTTGTTGTCCGTTGCCTCTCAACTGATGAGAGGGAGGTAACGATTTTCACCAGTGCGTATGGGCTTTAATGGGAAAAGCACTGACATAAGACAATAGACAAACACATGGCAGGTTGGCAGTGATGTCTTTGCATTTGGGAGTGAATGTACCGATTGTATTCACCCATAGTTTTCAGAATGGACATGTTTATTGTCGGTTGTAAATTTGAAAGTCCAACCAGGTTAGTTTATCTGAATTTGATTTACTGTACGCAAATGGAGAAAGTGCACCAATAATGAAGAGATTAAAATGAGGTACGTTTTGCTACGATATGGTAGTATTGTAGTGGTTAATTAATAGTACTGCTGCGGTTTATAAACAGGTTAACATTGGTGAGTATGTTCAAAAATAAATCATTCTGGACTTTTAGCTAACCGGCTGCTTTTCCACTGTCTCTTAAACTGTGTTGACCTGATGTTAATTCCAGGGCCACCTGAGTTAAAAAAACAGGAACTTTTTCTGTGTTGAAAACTTTTATTTTATTGTTAATGTTAATCGGATGTTGCTCTTTAATGTGTTGAAAAGGGTCTGATTTTAAAATAAACATTATTTACAACTATGTGTTAGATGTTACTTACATATTGGCAACCGAACTTTCGTGTCCCAG
>CM065682.1:82373409-82380909 GCA_017654935.2 Phymorhynchus buccinoides
GTGCGTTAGTAAAGTGTGCGCAGTAAATGTATAACAGTTTGCAACAGTGTTTAATGTTAAATGTGTTGTAAAAATACAATACCCAAGAGAGAATGAGACATGAAGCACCAGACCTGCTAAGACTTCCATCGAAGTCCACTTTGACCCCCGCCCTTTCCCTGGTAGAAGTTAGAAGTTGGTAATAATAATAATAATGAATATTTGGTAAAGGTCAAAGATGTGCCACCCCCCCCCCCCCCCTTGTTGTGTTTTGTGTTTGTGTCCCCTACCTATCTCGGTTAATTCTATTTTTCCGTTATTGCCTTTCTTACCATACATAAAGCTGTATTTTAGGAACCCTAGCCCTAATCCTAGCCCTAAACCTAACCCTATAAGACGGGAAAACGCAACGAACCACAATTGTGACAAATGGCCGTGTGGGTAGGGTTAGGTTTAGGGCTAGGGTTAGGGCTAGGGTTAGTATTCCAAAAAGGTTATTAGCTAAAAATGTTCCTAAAATATAGCTTTATGTATGGTAAGAAAGGCAAAAACGGAAAAATAGAATTAACCGAGAAATGCACGGGGGGGGGGGGGGGGGGGGGGGGGGCACATCTTTACCTTTACCGAAATAAATACACACATTATTCATGTGCATACTAATAATACTTAGCAGTATGTACACCATGTTACACCGTGTTCAGGTGCTGTACTACACCATCTCAGCCACAGTGATGTACGTGCTGCCTGTAGCCATCATGGCCGCCGTATACACCGTGGTGACCTTGACCTTGATGAAACGCAAAATGCCCGGATCTGTCATCACCAGCATGACGTCAGCACAGGACAGGGCCAAAAGAAAGGTGAGAACTAGCCACACACACACACACACACACACACACACACACACACACACACACACACACTGCAGAATACAATGTAATCTGATTTCTTAAAACACTTTCTAGACGTAGCCACATCATGTGGTGGTTCTTGTGTGTTGCCCCTTCCCGACGTGACCACAGCACATGGTGGCCCGGGGACTCCACATGCGGAGACGTAGCCACATCATGTGGCGGTTCTTGTGTGTTACCCCTTCCTGATGTGACCACAGCACATGGTGGCCCGGGGACTCCACATGCGGAGACGTAGCCACATCATGTGGCGGTTCTTGTGTGTTACCCCTTCCCGACGTGACCACAGCACATGGTGGCCCGGGGACTCCACATGCGGAGACGTAGCCACATCATGTGGCGGTTCTTGTGTGTTACCCCTTCCCGACGTGACCACAGCACATGGTGGCCCGGGGACTCCACATGCGGAGACGTAGCAACCATCTGTGGTGGTTTCAATTTTTAAAAAAAATCCTTGTTCTCTTTCTGTTCGGTCTAAGGGAAGCAACCCCTATAATATGTTTTACGGACGACTTAGCAAGGTTATCGTTGCTACTTTGGCTTCTTCTAAGTTGCCTACGTGCTGGAATGCTGCTCTGGAATGCAGCATCTGGAAGCGGGATTTCCCGACGTTCTGCCACCGAAAAAATGTCTGCTAGACACTTTATATCGTGTCGTGTGTTAGTGTTCTCTTGCATATGGATGATATAATCATTCCTGGATGATTTGAAGGCAAGAACGAAGCTTTGTTCCCCTGTTTTACCCCTATTTTGGTGTTGTTCGGAAAATAATAGAATGTAAACAAGGTGGGTTTTTTTTTACTACGTAACCTTTGTTATTTTAAGAGATCGCCATGGTTACACATTATCAAACATTAAATAACTTTTACCATAACCGAGTAGTTCAGTGTTTGCTCTTCCTTTTGATACCAAACACTTTGCTTATCAGAAAAGTGCCAAAATACGCCATCGGCAGAGTATAATCGCTGCTATACGTGACGGGGGAAGTTGAGTGTCGACAAATAGGGGCCTGTTATGTCCTTGCAATGTTGAAGCAACCAGTGAACGATGGAACCAAAGCTGTACGCAAGTGTTTCATTACATCGGCTCCTAGGCCGGCTTGGTGTAGGTTTATGAATATATTTTGTACTCAGTTTTCTTCATAGTTTTTTCAAGGTGACAACATGTGAGCAATCTCTCCTATATCACCTGAGAATGAACCCTATCTTAGTGGTATACGTTTACTTATACATTACTTACGTTTACTTATACATTACTTACGTTTACTTATGCATTACTTACGTTTACTTATACATTGACAAATAAATGAGCGTCTACTGATACCTTTCTCAACGATTAAGCATCGCATTCTTGAAACCTGATAGTGACAAAGGAAGTATACGTTTTCTTAAGTAAAAGTCGTACTCATAATTGTTACACGTTTACTTGTCTACTAGTGTATTGATATCATAAAGCGAGTGTGAGTGTTCGTTCTTTAGTTTAGCGTCTGTTCACCCGCAAGTGATATTAGACCAAGTTATATTGTGAAATTAATTAAGCCTACATCAGATAGCTATTGAAGTGAGAGAGTGTGTGTGAGTGCGTGAATGGTAGTATTAATTATGTGTTTTCCCTACACATCTATTCATACAAATCTAACTGAGTGCATATAACAATTACATTAACAGATATATAAGATGGAAGGGAAGGGGGGACATACAGTAACATTTCAAACTGACTTATGTAACACGAAGAGTTAAACAAGTGTGTCTTAATTTCTAAATGGCTAACAACAAAAATATAATAACACAAATTAAACCAAAAACAATTAATTAGTAACTCAAAGAAAAATACCAACAGGACTTATGTGCAGGATTTCTGAAAAAACGTTTAATGTGTGTGTGTGTGTGTGTGTGCGTGTGCGTGTGCGTGTGTGTGTGTGTGTGTGTGTGCGCGTGCGTGCGTGTGCGTGTTTGTGTGTGTGTGTTGGTGTGTGTATGTGTGTTGTGTGTGTGGTGTGTGTGTGTGTGTGTGTGTGTGTGTGTGTGTGTGTGTGTGGTGTGTGACAGGTGATCAGGATGTTGGTAGCTGTGCTGGTGTCCTTCGTGTTGTGTTGGACTCCGCAGCAAACCATGCTTCTCTACGAGGTCTTCAGGAATAACAATCAGGTCATCCGGCCTCTGTCTGTCTGTCTGTCTGTCTGTCTGTCTCTCCTCTCTCTCTCTCTCTCTCTCTCTTCTCTCTCTCTCTCTCTCTCTCTCTCTCTCTCTCTCTCTCTCTCTCGTCTCTCTCTCTCTATCTGTCTCTCTCTCTCATCTCCCTCTCTCACGTGTTTTGGACTCTACAACAAGGCATGCTCCTCTATGAGGCATTCAGGGATCAATATCAATTCATCAGCTGCCTTAAAGGGGCACCCTGACGGATTAGTTTTTTTGTAAGAAACACGTCGAGATCACCAGGAAAACACCCTTTACAGAGATTGCAACACTCACTTTGCTCTGGTTTCCTAGAAATCAAACCGTCAAATCGGCGATTCCTCCTTGGCGGAGGTGCTGGAGGTCAAATTCTTTCACCCAAAGAGAAGGCGTATGTCGTCTCTTTTCTAATGGCCGCCAAATCGTTTGCACGAACTTTTCACAATACAAGCCTTTTTATTTATATTTAATTTTATACAGTTTATTTAAGGTGGTTCGCTCACAACAAAGGAAATAGCTCCAATTGTTTTTTTTTTTTACTGCACTACAAAAACGAAAACGCTTCAACCACCATGAGTGACCTCCACCCACCCCATCCAAAATGGCTACTCTCTCCGGCATCTCCGCCAAGGAGGAATCGCCGTTTTGACGGTTTAATTTCTAGGAAACCAGAGCAAAGCGAGTGTTCTGATCCTTTCAAAGGCTGTCGTTCTGGTGATCTCGACGTGTTTCTGACAAAAACACATCCGTCAGGGTCCACCTTTAAATATTGAATTGCTGCCTCTTACATAAACATAATGTTTGGTAGTGTCTCCTTGTGCTTAGATAATAAAAAACATAATGATGAAAAGCACAGTATACTTGATCAAATCTGGAGTATTCTGAATGTGAAAACACTGATGGTACCGTAATAAACGTTCCTGTGTTCTTGTCCATAAAGACGGATGCTCCTCCAACCTTAAATATGCACAGCCATACAGGGCTACCAGTACGCCTCGGGACAGTGAGTTAGGCGGCCATGTTGAGAGGAACCTTTTCTACTTCCGTAAACCTGACCAGATCTCAGGGTACCTCTATGAAGTACCATTGTCTGCATTATGCTGGCACCATTAGCCTTGTGCAGTAAGCAGTACCGTTGTCATTATCATCTTGTTATGGTTGTATTGGTATTTCTTTGTATTCGGTATATTTTAGTCACAGAGACTTATCTCTGTGAAATTCGGGCTGCTCTCCCCCGGATAGCGCGTCGCCGCAAGTGCAGCGCCTACCCAATTTAAACAAAAATTGGTGGGGGGGCACAGGGTGAGGAGGATGTGTGGGCACACTTGGAAAACCTAGCTATTAATTTGGCCATACCAGGCAGCGGGATTTCTCCCTGCTCTTACCGACTTTCAACTGCCGTGGGATTTGTACGTGCGTAAAGCGCATGGATCAGACTAATTTTAAGTCCCCATCCGAAGGACTGGACGTTCAGTTCGATGTTCCTGTCAAACTAGAAAGAAAGGGCGATGCCGGGATTCGAACCCGGGTCACTCACGTTGCAGTCACGCATTACATTTGGCAGGCGAACGTCTTAACCACTCTGCCACCTTTCCCACCAGCTGCCTCGATACTTGTATGAGGTAAGGTTCGCAGCATTGCACCTGACATATCTTAACAGTGCCCTCAACCCGTTATTATTATGATCATTAATACTAGCGCAACGCCTAGTACTGGCAATGCACCGTACTGGTAACGCCTAGTAACGGTAACGCCAAGTACTGGTAACGCTGAGTACAGCAAATTTGAAGCGATTCTGTTAAGAAACGGCGGAGTTATAAGGCCCCGTTTCACGTTGGCGCTGCTCTGAGAGTAACGCGCTCTCCCGATTGTCTTCCAATTTGCTGCTAGGCTTTGTCCGGGCCATAGCAAGCCTGACAGCAAATTTGAGGCGATTCCGTTAAGAAACGGCGGAGTTATTCGTGAAATGGTAAAGCGGCGTATAGCGCGCGCGTTTCTGACCCGATTCGCTTCCGGTTTGGCAAACGGATAGTCCCCGGCCCCGGTCATCTTTCTGCCGAATTCGCAGGCAATCGGCCCAGAAACGCCGGAGATACGGGCGCCGAGAGGCCGGCGGATGCGCGTTTCGCGCATTTGCGAAAACCGCGCAAATGATACGGCCGCCTCGGTTGCCGTTGCCATCGCCCCGTGAGGGCTCACAGCAAATTTGAAGCGATTCGGTCGAAAAAAACGCGGCGGAGTTATAAGGCCCGTTTCGTGTTTCAGACACACACACACACGGACGGACACTTGCCAAATTACTATATGATGATGATATCAATATTATGACTATATCTTCCCCAGGTCCCTGGCTATCTTCGAGAGGTGAAGTTCTCAGCATTGTACCTGGCCTATTTCAACAGCGCCCTCAATCCAGTGCTCTACGCAGGGTTCAACACCAACTTCCGCAGGGCATTCTGGGAACTCTACCACCGCTTCCGCTTCCGCATTCGCCGGAAGAAAGAGAGCAGGGTTCATCCGGGTAAATGTGTATGTCCCTAATGATGGTGATGATGGTGATGATGGTGGTGATGGTGATGATGGAGATGATGGTGATGATGGTGATGATGGTGGTTGTTCAAAGAAAGAAGGAGAGCAGGGTTCATCCGGGTAAATGTGTATGTCCCTAATGATGATGGTGTGATGATGTATATGGTGATGATTGTTCAAAGAAAGAAAGTGAGACGAGAGAGCAGGGTATCCTTGGTAGCAGGTATTGTTCATCCGGGATAAATGTGTATGTCCCTAATGATGGTGGTGATGGTGGTGATTGTTCAAAGAAAGAAAGAGAGCAGCAGTTCATCCGGGTAAAGGTTTAAGTATGTCCCTTGTGATGCTGTGCATAGTGGTGATGATGGTGATTATGTTCAAAGAAAGAAAGAGAGCAGGGTTCATCCGGGGTAAATGTGTATGGTCCCTAATGATGGTGATGGTGATGATGGTGGTGGTGGTGATTGTTCAAAGAAAGAAGGAGAGCAGGGTTCATCCGGGTAAATGTGTATGTCCCTAATGATGGTGATGATGGTGATGATGGTGATGATGGTGATGATGGTGATGATGGAGATGGTGATGTGATGGTGCGTGGGATGTTCAAAGAAAAAAAGGAGAGCAGGGTGTCATCTGGGTTGTTAAATGTGTATTGTCCCTAATGATGGTGATGATGGTGATGATTGGTGATTGATGATGGTGGTTGTTCAAAGAAAGAAACGGAGTTAGGAGGGGTTACGCAGTGGTGTCAATGATGGTGAATGTGAATGTGTATGTCCCTAATGATGGTGATGATGGTGATGATGGTGATGATGGTGATGATGGTGGTTGTTCAAAGAAAGAAGGAGAGCAGGGTTCATCCGGGTAAATGTGTATGTCCCTAATGATGGTGATGATGGTGATGATGGTGATGATGATGGTGGTTGTTCAAAGAAAGAAGGAGGAGCAGAGAGCGGAGGGTTCATCCGGGTAAATGTGTATGTCCCTAATGATGATGGGTGATGATGGTGATGATGGTGATGGTGATGGTGGTTGTTCAAAGAAAGAAAGAGAGCAGGGTTCATCCGGGTAAATGTGTATGTCCCTAATGATGGTGATGATGGTGGTTGTTCAAAGAAAGAAGGAGAGCATGGTTCATCCGGGTAAATGTGTATGTCCCTAATGATGGTGATGATGGTGATGATGGTGTCTGATGGTGGTTGTTCAAAGAAAGAAGGAGAGCGCAGGGTTCATCCGGGTAAATTTGTGTATGTCCCTAATGATGGTGATGATGGTGGTTGCTTCAAAGAAAGAAGGAGAGGCAGAGGTTCATAAAAATGGGTATGGTCGCTAATGATGAGTGATGGGTGATGATGACACTGGGTGATGATGGTGATGATGGTGGTTGGTTCAAAGAATAGAAGGAGAGCAGGGTTCATCCGGGTAAATGTGTATGTCCCTAATGATGGTGATGATGGTGATGATGGTGATGATGCCATCCGGAGGTGGTGTTCAAAGAAAGAAAGAAGAGCAGGGTTCATCCGGGGTAAATGTGTATGTCCCTAATGATGGTGATGATGGTGATGATGGTGATGGTGATGTTCCAAAGAAAGAAAAGAAGGGAGAGCAGGGTTCATCCGGGTAAATGTGTATGTCCCTAATGATGGTTATGGTGAATGATGGTGGTGATGGTGCTTGTTCAAAGAAAGAAAGAGAGCAGGGTTCATCCGGGTAAATGTGTATGTCCCTAATGATGGTGGTGATGGTGGTTGTTCAAAGAAAGAAGGAGAGCATGGTTCATCCGGGTAAATGTGTATGTCCCTAATGATGGTGATGATGGTGATGATGGTGGTTGATGATGGTGGTTGTTCAAAGAAGGGAGAGCAGGGTTCATCCGGGTAAATGTGTATGTCCCTAATGATGGTGATGATG
>CM065682.1:82385909-82403409 GCA_017654935.2 Phymorhynchus buccinoides
ATTTGTGTTTTGAATAAAATACATTTGTAGAGATGTTCGACATGTTCTTTTTTCGTGTTAGTTACTGTGTTGGTTTGTCAGGCTTACTGGAAACTTCTAACCAACATGTCCTGTCCGTTAAGTATTGCAGTAGGAAGCATGTTAGCCGTACTCGCCGATAATGTAAATTAAAAAAAAATTCCCCACATCCTTTTCCTCTTTCATCACCCGAACAATTACCCAATAGTGTGTGATACATTCTCTTTAAGCTAAACAGTTACAATAATTCTTCATCCATAACTTATCTGTTAATGTACATGCGTGTCCGCTTCCTTCCCTGCACACTGAACTGATATAAACCCATAACAACTCTAGCAAAAGTGTAACTGATCAATACGGAAATACATCTTCCACACTCTCTCACACACTCTCTCTCTCTCTCTCTCTCTCTCTCTCTCTCTCTCTCTCTCTCTCTCTCTCTCTCTCTCTCTCTCTCTCACTCTCTCTCTCTCTCTCTCTCTCTCTCTCTCTCCTCTCTCTCTCTCTCTCTCTGTGTTGTTCTTTGGATTTGTTACATTTGATTGTTACATTGTTTACTTTTGAACCATTTCAGTTTGTTTTGTAATGTATTTTTTACCTCCGACTATTTATATTTATTTATTTATTTATTTATTCACTTCATAATATGTCATTATTTTAGAGGACCTGATGAAAAGAAGCAGTTATTTATGCTTACTCAGTTTATCCTCATTAAACATTTCGAGTTCGTCGATCTCTCTCTCTCTCTCTCTCTCTCTCTCTCTCTCTCTCTCTCTCTCTCGCTCTCTCTCTCTCTCTCTCTCTCTCTCTCTCTCTCTCTCTCTCTCTCTCTCTCTCTCTCTCTCTCTTCTCGACACACATACAAATAGCATGTACCTTGCTGATGACATTAAAACAATCATTTGTTATTTGCCATCTGTCTCTCTCTCTCTCTCTCTCTCTCTCTCTCTCTCTCTCTCTCTCTCACTCTCTCTCTCTCTCTCTCTCTCTCTCTCTCTCTCTCTCTCTCTCTCGCTCTCTCTCTCTCTCTCTCTCTCTCTTACACACATACAAATAGCATGTACCTTGCTGATGACATTAAAACAATCATTTGTTATTTGCCATCTCTCTCTCTCTCTCTCTCTCTCTCTCTCTCTCTCTCTCTCTCTCTCTCTCTCTCTCTCTCTCTCTCTCTCTCTCTCTCTCTCTCTCTCTCTCTTACACACATACAAATAGCATGTACCTTGCTGATGACATTAAAACAATCATTTGTTATTTGCCATCTCTCTCTCTCTCTCTCTCTCTCTCTCTCTCTCTCTCTCTCTCTCTCTCTCTCTCTCTCTCTCTCCTAAAATGATGATAAAAGATATACCCAAGATAAGAAACTGACGTTCAAAGGTCAAAGGTCAAGGTCAACAAGGTAGACGTTAAGTACTCATCGGGACACTTAAGCTTCAGGTTATATATGACGTATAACATTTGAAGTGATTCTTTGCAGCGGTTTAGTGGAAGTTGCAAGAACAGACAGACAAGGAAACATGTACACAGGTGACCGCAATAGCCTTCATCTCAGGAGGTGGCGGAGGACTAAAGACTTCAGAATGAGATAATTTTGTAGCGCGCACACACACACACGCGCGCACACGCACGCACGCACACGCACGCACACGCACACGCACGCACACACACACACACACACACACACACACACACACACACACACACACACACACACACACACACACACACACATTGAATGTCCACACCACATGTAAACAGCAAGCATTTTAATTATAGTACAAAACATAGCACATAAGAGAGAAAAGGATTTCATTATTTAAAAAAACAAAACAGAAATGGCTAAAGAAGTGGACACAAATACTATCAATTAGGCCAACACATGTTTGGTCAATAATCATGTTTAATGTTTAATTTTGCATATCAAGAAGACATTCGCATAAACCAAACCAAAAGGAATAATAAAAAGCAAAGAAAAGGTTTGGTATATGTGCACATATACAAATAGAGTCAAGAACTCATCCAGTGCCCATTTGAGGAGACCCCCAAGGGTCGAAATAGCTGTCCTAGGCTGCTTTCTGCCACTGCCTCCCTATGAAGAGGGAAACACTAAACTTACTAGCACTCTGTATGTTTTGTTGTTGTTGTTGTTGTTGTTGTTTTGTGGGGGGTTAGAACATAGATTAAAATACCAAGTTAATTTAACTGGTTTTGATTCCAATGTTCGCATCTAAAGACATTGGACACAATTGTTGTAATAAGTTTTGCTCACGAATCACGAATCAAATAGTCTGGATGGGGTGGCTCTGAAGATTTTACAGGTTTATTATAGGCCTAACATAGGTATATACACAACAACTGTAGTACATAATACCTTAACACACCAATTCTGATTAACCCACACATTTATATTAATTGCGTCACGAGAGAGAAATGTAAGGACTCATAAAAATGCCTTTAGGAGTAAAATTATAACATAGAATGACATCAAAGCACAGAGCCTCACACCAGTCTCACAATATCCAGATAAAGCACAGTGAACATGTACGTAGAATGACATCATAGCACAGAGCCTCACACCTGTCTCACAGTATCCAGATAAAGCACAGTGAACATGTACGTAGAATGACATCATAGCACAGAGCCTCACACCTGTCTCACAATATCCAGATAAAGCACAGTGAACATGTACGTAGAATGACATCATAGCACAGAGCCTCACACCTGTCTCACAATATCCACATAAAGCACAGTGAACATGTACGTAGAATGACATCATAGCACAGAGCCTCACACCTGTCTCACAATATCCAGATAAAGCACAGTGAACATGTACGTAGAATGACATCATAGCACAGAGCCTCACACCTGTC
The DNA here is from genome assembly GCA_017654935.2 of Phymorhynchus buccinoides. NCBI lineage: Eukaryota > Metazoa > Mollusca > Gastropoda > Neogastropoda > Raphitomidae > Phymorhynchus > Phymorhynchus buccinoides. Next base: position 82,388,798 of record CM065682.1, read on the forward strand.
TCACAATATCCACATAAAGCACAGTGAACATGTACGTAGAATGACATCATAGCACAGAGCCTCACACCTGTCTCACAATATCCAGATAAAGCACAGTGAACATGTACGTAGAATGACATCATAGCACAGAGCCTCACACCTGTCTCACAATATCCAGATAAAACACAGTGAACATGTTCGTAGAATGACATCATAGCACAAAGCATCACACCTGTCTCACAATATCCAGATAAAGCACAGTGAACATGTACGTAGAATGACATCATAGCACAGAGCCTCACACCTGTCTCACAATTAATATCCAGATAAAGCACAACGAGTGAACATTTACGTAGAATGCCCCAGCACTTCAGAAAGTACATTATTATTGCAAAGTAGAAGAGTAAAAGCAGTGTAGAGTGGCACAGTGGTAACGCGTTCGCTTCGTGTCACGTAAACCCGAGTTCGAACCTGGGTACAGGGGATTTTTCCTCTCATTTTGCACTAGGCCTTAGGGACTGAACGTGGAGTCTTTCGGATGAGACGATAAACCGAAGTCCCGCGTTCCCATGCACTTAGCACACGTTAAACCCAGTGGCAATGAAAACGTTGTCATTTGGTCAAATGTTACCCCCCCCCCCCTTTCCTTCATCATCGTCACACAAAAATCGCATGTAAAAAAAACCCAGTTGGGTGGCGCGCCTCTGGCTGCGACGCGCTCTCCAGGTGGGAGCAACCCGAATTTCACAGAGACGTCTCTGTGACTACAAAATACCTTATACCCTACCCTAGTACCCTAATACCTAAGCATCTGATTGTATTGTTAATTTATTCAGTGTTACATGCATGTCAGATGCACATCCTGTACTAGACATGATATTCTGCAGTGTTGGAATATCGTGCTACAGCTTAAGTCTTTCACGGAAGACTATGTCTCTCAAACGAGGGGGGCATTTGCACCGGCTCTGGTGCTGCAGTCAAAGGGATTTGTTGGCCTTTGGGGAACTTCCCCAACGCCAACTCTCGTCCTCAAATCCCTTTGGCCGAGAGAGTGGGGATGTACCCTGGGCAAGGCATCTCCGCTATAAACTAATTCTAGCCCAGCCCGCCAGAATAGTATCTGCCCCCTCTGCTATCTGGCAGTCATTGTCGGAAACGACAGACAGGAAACAACAACATGCATACATAATTATTCCAACAGGCGCCGATTTAAATGGAACAAACATGAGATTCGTGTGGAAGCCAGTTATACAGACAGGAGTATAATTTATGCTTAAATATGGATTGGGTTTTCCATTTCATAACGCAAGGCAAGTGCCTTCAACTTTTCTAGGGGGTGGGTGGGAGGGACTGACTTCCAATTGACATCCATACAGATAATGTTGGAGTATAAGTCAAACACAAGGACAACGCTCATTATTGTACTGCCTTGGCATGAGGCTGTGTCAGACCAGTTGACATAAGCTAGAAAGACAAGGCTACATCAAAATGTTGTTATACTCTGAATCAGTGAATGGTTGTGCGCGGATTGTCTTAAGCCATGACAAGCTCCCAGCATAACATCGTCAGTCTAAAATCCCCCGAAGACGGAGTGTAGCTGCTCACATGGCGGGGTAATCACAAACGGTCACACACGTAATGTTCGCATCCCTAGCTGGTGCATTTGTTCCGTATTGTTCAAACGCTCTGGCTGTTGGGATGATCCCTGGAGTCGTTAAGCCAGGGAACAACAACACCAACAACATTATTGTACGAAATCCATGAAGTATGATTGGTTCTCTCGAACGGATGTTCTGTGCATTAGTACATTTAGTTGAAAGGATGACTAAACACATTCCAAAAACGTCGTGCATATTAAGTAAATTGCCGTAACATGAGGTCAATTGCATGCAATCTGTTAATTCTATTTCCATCATTTCCTAACCAGGCACAGGGTCCTGTAGAATAGTGAGACCAGGATCAGTTTGAGGCTGGTATTCCCACAGCAAACAGTGTATCCTGGTCTGTTTGTATCTGGAGAAAGCAGACCTGTATCGTATTCCTAAAGTTGTGGTTGGTATTCCCACAGCAAACAGTGTATCCTGGTCTGTTTGTATTTGGAGAACACTGACCTGTATCGTATTCCTAAAGTTGTGGTTGGTATTCCCACAGCAAACAGTGTATCCTGGTCTGTTTGTATCTGGAGAACACTTACCTCTATCGTATTCCTAAAGTTGTGGTTGGTATTCCCACAGCAAACAGTGTATCCTGGTCTATTTGTATCTGGAGAACACTGACCTGTATCGTATTCCTAAAGTTGTGGTTGGTATTCCCACAGCAAACAGTGTATCCTGGTCTGTTTGTATCTGGAGAAAGCAGACCTCTATCGTATTCCTAAAGTTGTGGTTGGTATTCCCACAGCAAACAGTGTATCCTGGTCTATTTGTATCTGGAGAACACTGACCTGTATCGTATTCCTAAAGTTGTGGTTGGTATTCCCACAGCAAACAGTGTATCCTGGTCTGTTTGTATCTGGAGAACACTGACCTCTATCGTATTCCTAATGTTGTGGTTGGTATTCCCACAGCAAACAGTGTATCCTGGTCTGTTTGTATCTGGAGAACACTGACCGCGGTTTCACATGTTTTGTTACAACATGTAGGTTTGTCCTTCAAGTGTTTAAAAAATGATGGATATTTCAGCAGCGACAAAATAGTCCTCTTGGTTAGCAGCCATTATTGATAATTTAAACAGGGCGACAATCGTCAAGTTTAGACGCAGAAGGTTGCAAAACACTCATATAGCAGACAATATTTAAAAGAGCACATAAAACTTCGACTGTTACTGTTTCTTTGTTTCCCCCACAAATAGCACATAACAATTACATATAACATTTCCACTGCAAATTAAAACAGAGTCGAAATTAAAACCCAAAATAAAAGGTTTAATAACAAAAACACACAGAGCAAAACAAATCACGACGTTTCGGGTTCAACCCGTTGTCCAGTGCTCATAAAACAATCCCCCCTGCAAATACAAAAGGTAAACTGAAAGAAAGGGGAGAATCAAATAATGGATGCAAGCAAAGTAACAGAAATTCTTGTTCTGGTTGTAGGACTTGGAATGAGCTTATGAAGTCTATGAACTCGACGGAAACTGCGAGATCGCATTGAGTGTTGAAGCATAACACTTTTTACATTATCTTTTTGGTACTGTCTGGTGGAGTTGACAGTCTATGGAAGTTGACCATATGCCTTTATTTCGCAGTATCCAGGCTGGTCCACTCCGGCTAGCGAAGCGCTCACAGGGGATGAACCCCGACCGGCACAGCTCCTGCCCTTCATTCACCACTACGTTCGCCTGTGGCCCCGAACTTCCACATGTCTATCTGATTAAGGAAAGTTTGAATGAGTGTTAATTGTGCACCTTCCCTCACATATCTGTGTCTATAATGTTCAAGTGGATGATTCTACATGATGTCTGTGAAGTCCTCCAGATAACCATACAGCACAGTGGATGACTCTACATGATGTGTGTGAAGTCCACCATATAACCATACAGTACAGTGGATGACTCTACATGATGTGTGTGAAGTCCACCAGATAACCATACAGCACAGTGGATGACTCTACATGATGTGTGTGAAGTCCACCAGATAACCATACAGCACAGTGGATGACTCTACATGATGCCCGTGAAGTCCACCAGATAACCATACAGCACAGTGGATGACTCTACATGATGTGTGTGAAGTCCACCAGATAACCATACAGCACAGTGGATGACTCTACATGATGTCCGTGAAGTCCACCAGATAACCATACAGCACAGTGGATGACTCTACATGATGTGTGTGAAGTCCACCAGATAACCATACAGCACAGTGGATGACTCTACATGATGTCCGTGAAGTCCACCAGATAACCATACAGCACAGTGGATGACTCTACATGATGTGTGTGAAGTCCACCAGATAACCATACAGCACAGTGGATGACTCTACATGATGTGTGTGAAGTCCACCAGATAACCATACAGCACAGTGGATGACTCTACATGATGTGTGTGAAGTCCACCAGATAACCATACAGCACAGTGGATGACTCTACATGATGTGTGTGAAGTCCAGCAGATAACCATACAGCACAGTGGATGACTCTACATGATGTCTGTGAAGTCCACCAGATAACCATACAGCACAGTGGATGAGTCTACATGATGTGTGTGAAGTCCTCCAGATAGCCATACAGCACAGTGGATGAGTCTACATGATGTGTGTGAAGTCCTCCAGATAGCCATACAGCACAGTGGATGACTCTACATGATGTCCGTGAAGTCCACCAGATAACCATACAGCACAGTGGATGACTCTACATGATGTCTGTGAAGTCCACCAGATAACATTACAGGTTCCAGCACAGTGGATGACTCTACATGATGTCTGTGAAGTCCACCAGATAATCATACAGCACAGTGGATGACTCTACATGATGTCCGTGAAGTCCACCAGATAACCATACAGGTGCCAGCACAGTGGATGACTCTACATGATGTCTGTGAAGTCCACCAGATAACCATACAGGTGCCAGCACAGTGGATGACTCTACATGATGTCCTGGAAGTCCACCAGATAACCATACAGGTGCCAGCACAGTGGATGACTCTACATGATGTCCGTGAAGTCCACCAGATAACCATACAGCACAGTGGATGACTCTACATGATGTCTGTGAAGTCCACCAGATAACCATACAGCACAGTGGATGACTCTACATGATGTCTGTGAAGTCCACCAGATAACCATACAGTACAGTGGATGACTCTACATGATGTGTGTGAAGTCCACCAGATAACCATACAGCACAGTGGATGACTCTACATGATGTCCGTGAAGTCCACCAGATAACCATACAGCACAGTGGATGACTCTACATGATGTCCGTGAAGTCCACCAGATAACCATACAGTACAGTGGATGACTCTACATGATGTGTGTGAAGTCCACCAGATAACCATACAGCACAGTGGATGACTCTACATGATGTCCGTGAAGTCCACCAGATAACCATACAGGTGCCAGCACAGTGGATGACTCTACATGATGTCCGTGAAGTCCACCAGATAATCATACAGCACAGTGGATGACTCTACATGATGTCCGTGAAGTCCACCAGATAACCATACAGCACAGTGGATGACTCTACATGATGTCCGTGAAGTCCACCAGATAACCATACAGCACAGTGGATGACTCTACATGATGTCCGTGAAGTCCACCAGATAACCATACAGCACAGAGGATGACTCTACATGATGTCCGTGAAGTCCACCAGATAACCATACAGTACAGTGGATGACTCTACATGATGTGTGTGAAGTCCACCAGATAACCATACAGCACAGTGGATGACTCTACATGATGCCCGTGAAGTCCACCAGATAACCATACAGCACAGTGGATGACTCTACATGATGTCCGTGAAGTCCACCAGATAACCATACAGCACAGTGGATGACTCTACATGATGTCCGTGAAGTCCACCAGATAACCATACAGCACAGTGGATGACTCTACATGATGTGTGTGAAGTCCAGCAGATAACCATACAGCACAGTGGATGACTCTACATGATGTGTGTGAAGTCCACCAGATAACCATACAGCACAGTGGATGACTCTACATGATGTCCGTGAAGTCCACCAGATAACCATACAGCACAGTGGATGACTCTACATGATGTGTGTGAAGTCCACCAGATAACCATACAGCACAGTGGATGACTCTACATGATGTGTGTGAAGTCCACCAGATAACCATACAGCACAGTGGATGACTCTACATGATGTGTGTGAAGTCCACCAGATAACCATACAGCACAGTGGATGACTCTACATGATGTGTGTGAAGTCCACCAGATAACCATACAGCACAGTGGATGACTCTAGATGATGTGTGTGAAGTCCACCAGATAACCATACAGCACAGAGGATGACTCTACATGATGTGTGTGAAGTCCACCAGATAACCATACAGCACAGTGGATGACTCTACATGATGTGTGTGAAGTCCACCAGATAACCATACAGCACAGTGGATGACTCTACATGATGTGTGTGAAGTCCACCAGATAACCATACAGCACAGTGGATGACTCTACATGATGTGTGTGAAGTCCACCAGATAACCATACAGCACAGTGGATGACTCTACATGATGTCTGTGAAGTCCACCAGATAACCATACAGCACAGTGGATGACTCTACATGATGTGTGTGAAGTCCACCAGATAACCATACAGCACAGTGGATGACTCTACATGATGTGTGTGAAGTCCACCAGATAACCATACAGTACAGTGGATGACTCTACATGATGTGTGTGAAGTCCACCAGATAACCATACAGCACAGTGGATGACTCTACATGATGTGTGTGAAGTCCACCAGATAACCATACAGCACAGTGGATGACTCTACATGATGTCTGTGAAGTCCACCAGATAACCATACAGCACAGTGGATGACTCTACATGATGTGTGTGAAGTCCACCAGATAACCATACAGCACAGTGGATGACTCTACATGATGCCCGTGAAGTCCACCAGATAACCATACAGCACAGTGGATGACTCTACATGATGTGTGTGAAGTCCACCAGATAACCATACAGCACAGTGGATGACTCTACATGATGTGTGTGAAGTCCTCCAGATAACCATACAGCACAGTGGATGACTCTACATGATGTGTGTGAAGTCCACCAGATAACCATACAGCACAGTGGATGACTCTACATGATGTCTGTGAAGTCCACCAGATAACCATACAGTACAGTGGATGACTCTACATGATGTGTGTGAAGTCCTCCAGATAACCATACAGCACAGTGGATGACTCTACATGATGTGTGTGAAGTCCAGCAGATAACCATACAGCACAGTGGATGACTCTACATGATGCCCGTGAAGTCCACCAGATAACCATACAGCACAGTGGATGACTCTACATGATGTGTGTGAAGTCCACCAGATAACCATACAGCACAGTGGATGACTCTACATGATGTGTGTGAAGTCCTCCAGATAGCCATACAGCACAGTGGATGACTCTACATGATGTCCGTGAAGTCCACCAGATAACCATACAGCACAGTGGATGACTCTACATGATGTCCGTGAAGTCCACCAGATAACCATACAGTACAGTGGATGACTCTACATGATGTCCGTGAAGTCCACCAGATAACCATACAGGTGCCAGCACAGTGGATGACTCTACATGATGTCCGTGAAGTCCACCAGATAACCATACAGCACAGAGGATGACTCTACATGATGCCCGTGAAGTCCACCAGATAACCATACAGGTGCCAGCACAGAGGATGACTCTACATGATGTCCGTGAAGTCCACCAGATAACCATACAGCACAGTGGATGACTCTACATGATGTCCGTGAAGTCCACCAGATAACCATCCAGCATAGTGGATGACTCTACATGATGTCCGTGAAGTCCACCAGATAACCATACAGCACAGTGGATGACTCTACATGATGTCCGTGAAGTCCACCAGATAACCATACAGCACAGTGGATGACTCTACATGATGTCCGTGAAGTCCACCAGATAACCATACAGCACAGTGGATGACTCTACATGATGTGTGTGAAGTCCACCAGATAACCATACAGCACAGTGGATGACTCTACATGATGTCTGTGAAGTCCACCAGATAACCATACAGCACAGTGGATGACTCTACATGATGTGTGTGAAGTCCACCAGATAACCATACAGCACAGTGGATGACTCTAGATGATGTGTGTGAAGTCCACCAGATAACCATACAGCACAGTGGATGACTCTACATGATGTCTGTGAAGTCCACCAGATAACCATACAGCACAGTGGATGACTCTACATGATGTGTGTGAAGTCCACCAGATAACCATACAGCACAGTGGATGAGTCTACATGATGTGTGTGAAGTCCTCCAGATAGCCATACAGCACAGTGGATGACTCTACATGATGTGTGTGAAGTCCTCCAGATAACCATACAGCACAGTGGATGACTCTACATGATGTCCGTGAAGTCCACCAGATAACCATACAGCACAGTGGATGACTCTACATGATGTCTGTGAAGTCCACCAGATAACATTACAGGTTCCAGCACAGTGGATGACTCTACATGATGTCTGTGAAGTCCACCAGATAATCATACAGCACAGTGGATGACTCTACATGATGTCCGTGAAGTCCACCAGATAACCATACAGGTGCCAGCACAGTGGATGACTCTACATGATGTCTGTGAAGTCCACCAGATAACCATACAGGTGCCAGCACAGTGGATGACTCTACATGATGTCCTGGAAGTCCACCAGATAACCATACAGGTGCCAGCACAGTGGATGACTCTACATGATGTCCGTGAAGTCCACCAGATAACCATACAGCACAGTGGATGACTCTACATGATGTCTGTGAAGTCCACCAGATAACCATACAGCACAGTGGATGACTCTACATGATGTCTGTGAAGTCCACCAGATAACCATACAGTACAGTGGATGACTCTACATGATGTGTGTGAAGTCCACCAGATAACCATACAGCACAGTGGATGACTCTACATGATGTCCGTGAAGTCCACCAGATAACCATACAGCACAGTGGATGACTCTACATGATGTGTGTGAAGTCCACCAGATAACCATACAGTACAGTGGATGACTCTACATGATGTGTGTGAAGTCCACCAGATAACCATACAGCACAGTGGATGACTCTACATGATGTCCGTGAAGTCCACCAGATAACCATACAGGTGCCAGCACAGTGGATGACTCTACATGATGTCCGTGAAGTCCACCAGATAATCATACAGCACAGTGGATGACTCTACATGATGTCCGTGAAGTCCACCAGATAACCATACAGCACAGTGGATGACTCTACATGATGTCCGTGAAGTCCACCAGATAACCATACAGCACAGTGGATGACTCTACATGATGTCCGTGAAGTCCACCAGATAACCATACAGCACAGAGGATGACTCTACATGATGTCCGTGAAGTCCACCAGATAACCATACAGCACAGTGGATGACTCTACATGATGTGTGTGAAGTCCACCAGATAACCATACAGCACAGTGGATGACTCTACATGATGCCCGTGAAGTCCAGCAGATAACCATACAGCACAGTGGATGACTCTACATGATGCCCGTGAAGTCCACCAGATAATCATACAGCACAGTGGATGACTCTACATGATGTCCGTGAAGTCCACCAGATAACCATACAGCACAGTGGATGACTCTACATGATGTCCGTGAAGTCCACCAGATAACCATACAGCACAGTGGATGACTCTACATGATGTGTGTGAAGTCCACCAGATAACCATACAGCACAGTGGATGACTCTACATGATGTCCGTGAAGTCCACCAGATAACCATACAGCACAGTGGATGACTCTACATGATGTGTGTGAAGTCCACCAGATAACCATACAGCACAGTGGATGACTCTACATGATGTGTGTGAAGTCCACCAGATAACCATACAGCACAGTGGATGACTCTACATGATGTGTGTGAAGTCCACCAGATAACCATACAGTACAGTGGATGACTCTACATGATGTGTGTGAAGTCCACCAGATAACCATACAGCACAGTGGATGACTCTACATGATGTGTGTGAAGTCCACCAGATAACCATACAGCACAGTGGATGACTCTACATGATGTGTGTGAAGTCCACCAGATAACCATACAGCACAGTGGATGACTCTAGATGATGTGTGTGAAGTCCACCAGATAACCATACAGCACAGAGGATGACTCTACATGATGTGTGTGAAGTCCACCAGATAACCATACAGCACAGTGGATGACTCTACATGATGTGTGTGAAGTCCACCAGATAACCATACAGCACAGTGGATGACTCTACATGATGTCTGTGAAGTCCACCAGATAACCATACAGCACAGTGGATGACTCTACATGATGTGTGTGAAGTCCACCAGATAACCATACAGCACAGTGGATGACTCTACATGATGTGTGTGAAGTCCACCAGATAACCATACAGTACAGTGGATGACTCTACATGATGTGTGTGAAGTCCACCAGATAACCATACAGCACAGTGGATGACTCTACATGATGTGTGTGAAGTCCACCAGATAACCATACAGCACAGTGGATGACTCTACATGATGTCCGTGAAGTCCAGCAGATAACCATACAGCACAGTGGATGACTCTACATGATGTGTGTGAAGTCCAGCAGATAACCATACAGCACAGTGGATGACTCTACATGATGTGTGTGAAGTCCACCAGATAACCATACATGTGCCAGTGGATGACTCTACATGATGTGTGTGAAGTCCACCAGATAACCATACAGTGCCACAGTGGATGACTCTACATGATGTGTGTGAAGTCCACCAGATAACCATACAGCACAGTGGATGACTCTACATGATGTGTGTGAAGTCCACCAGATAACCATACAGCACAGTGGATGACTCTACATGATGTCTGTGAAGTCCACCAGATAACCATACAGCACAGTGGATGACTCTACATGATGTGTGTGAAGTCCACCAGATAACCATACAGCACAGTGGATGACTCTACATGATGTGTGTGAAGTCCACCAGATAACCATACAGCACAGTGGATGACTCTACATGATGCCCGTGAAGTCCACCAGATAACCATACAGCACAGTGGATGACTCTACATGATGTGTGTGAAGTCCACCAGATAACCATACAGCACAGTGGATGACTCTACATGATGTGTGTGAAGTCCACCAGATAACCATACAGCACAGTGGATGACTCTACATGATGTCCGTGAAGTCCACCAGATAACCATACAGCACAGTGGATGACTCTACATGATGTCCGTGAAGTCCACCAGATAACCATACAGCACAGTGGATGACTCTACATGATGTCCGTGAAGTCCACCAGATAACCATACAGGTGCCAGCACAGTGGATGACTCTACATGATGTCCGTGAAGTCCACCAGATAACCATACAGCACAGAGGATGACTCTACATGATGCCCGTGAAGTCCACCAGATAACCATACAGGTGCCAGCACAGTGGATGACTCTACATGATGTCCGTGAAGTCCACCAGATAACCATACAGCACAGTGGATGACTCTACATGATGTCCGTGAAGTCCACCAGATAACCATACAGCACAGTGGATGACTCTACATGATGTCCGTGAAGTCCACCAGATAACCATACAGCACAGTGGATGACTCTACATGATGTGTGTGAAGTCCACCAGATAACCATACAGCACAGTGGATGACTCTACATGATGTGTGTGAAGTCCACCAGATAACCATACAGCACAGTGGATGACTCTAGATGATGTGTGTGAAGTCCACCAGATAACCATACAGCACAGTGGATGACTCTACATGATGTGTGTGAAGTCCACCAGATAACCATACAGCACAGTGGATGACTCTACATGATGTGTGTGAAGTCCACCAGATAACCATACAGCACAGTGGATGACTCTACATGATGTGTGTGAAGTCCACCAGATAACCATACAGCACAGTGGATGACTCTACATGATGTCTGTGAAGTCCACCAGATAACCATACAGCACAGTGGATGACTCTACATGATGTGTGTGAAGTCCACCAGATAACCATACAGCACAGTGGATGACTCTACATGATGTGTGTGAAGTCCACCAGATAACCATACAGCACAGTGGATGACTCTACATGATGTCTGTGAAGTCCACCAGATAACCATACAGCACAGTGGATGACTCTACATGATGTGTGTGAAGTCCACCAGATAACCATACAGCACAGTGGATGACTCTACATGATGTGTGTGAAGTCCACCAGATAACCATACAGCACAGTGGATGACTCTACATGATGTGTGTGAAGTCCACCAGATAACCATACAGCACAGTGGATGACTCTACATGATGTGTGTGAAGTCCACCAGATAACCATACAGCACAGTGGATGACTCTACATGATGTGTGTGAAGTCCACCAGATAACCATACAGCACAGTGGATGACTCTACATGATGTGTGTGAAGTCCACCAGATAACCATACAGCACAGTGGATGACTCTACATGATGTCCGTGAAGTCCACCAGATAACCATACAGCACAGTGGATGACTCTACATGATGTGTGTGAAGTCCACCAGATAACCATACAGCACAGTGGATGACTCTACATGATGTCCGTGAAGTCCACCAGATAATCATACAGCACAGTGGATGACTCTACATGATGTCCGTGAAGTCCACCAGATAACCATCCAGGTGCCAGCACAGTGGATGACTCTACATGATGTCCGTGAAGTCCACCAGATAACCATACAGGTGCCAGCACAGTGGATGACTCTACATGATGTCCGTGAAGTCCACCAGATAATCATACAGCACAGTGGATGACTCTACATGATGTCCGTGAAGTCCACCAGATAACCATCCAGGTGCCAGCACAGTGGTCAAAATGGCCATAGCGTTTTTCACGATTCCAAACAGCAATAAAGGAAAATCCGGTGAAGTGCAGGTTTGTTTTATTTTATGCGATAAAAAAATAAAACCTTGTACAGCGTTCAAGTTCGAAGAGAGACAAGAAGGCCATCCCCTGGAATCGTGGTACAGGAGAGGGCCAAGGTTCGCTACATACTGCAGTCTGCTGAAGCAACTGTAGAGCAGCAGTATGTTAGAATGATGAGCTTTCAAGCCATAGTAACTTCAAGGAAAAGGGATGAAGCCGTTAAGGATCGCCAAGTGCTAGGACTGAAAAATTAAAAAAGTCTCACAAAAACTTCAACTACAGTGCACCATCACCCTCAATGCTGCATTGGACACGGCACGTCATTATGAACAGGTTAAAGGTGAACGATGCCGTGCATCACACACCACAGCTCCTCCACCACTCTGGACCTTCAAAGATCGACAAAGGACGAAGGGGAGTGCAGCTGGTGGATCATCGCTTTGTGGGGGCTTTGGGTGATCTGCGCTGAGTTCACTGCTGTGAGCAGGGACAGGTTTTGACACGTGTCCACACAGACTTGAGCAGATTGACAAACTCCCGCCTGAAGCGCCCCCCAGTGGCACAGTACAGCAGGAAGTTGACGGCGCTGTTGGTGTACCACAGCAGGTTGGTCATCCCCAGGACAAGGTACCATGTGGACTGAGGGTCAGATATCGTGCCTTCCCAATGAATGGCATGCCAGATCAACACCCCGCAGAAGGGCAGCGTCAGCAGCAGGAAGGTGGTGGACAGCAGCAGCACCATCACTGTGGTCCTCAGCGCAATCTTCCTCCTGCTGGTGTGGGCTGCTGGAGCAGCGGTGGTGTATGAAGCTCGGATTAAGGCTCGGCCCAGCAGGACGTCACACACGAATTGACACAGGAAGGGCAGCACAGTGTTGATCACCATAATAAACCACGTCCAGATATCAAACAGGAATGTAGCATACTCTAGTGAAGTATACCTGCACCAGCCCTCAGTAACTTCCAGCCCTACCAGGAAGTGGCCGTGCAAGCAGAAAGAAGTGATGAAGATGACGGCGATGGCGGTTCGTGTTCTGCGTGGCGACCATAGAACCTTCATCCTGTGCGGTAGACGGATAGCCATGGTTCTCTGTATGGTGATCGCAGTGACCATCCAGGCTGTTATGTTAGACAGAGAGAAGACGAGCCACACGAGCAGCTTGCACACAGCGGTGTAAGTATGGTCAACGCGGACGCTAGAACAGTAGAGCAGCCACATCACCACACCTCCCACCCACAGCACCAAGAAGTCGGCCACAGCCAGAGCCTGCAGCATGAGCTCAGGGGAGGAGGGGTCGTTCCTGTGCTTGTTGCGTTGTATGTTGAGTTGCACCACCAGGGTGGTGAGGATGTTGCCAAAGCTACCCAGCAGTAATAGGAGGGGCAGAAATACATACCACAGCACCTTCAGTGTCTCGTTTATTGGGTCCACATATGTAGAGACCAACGTTTCTGTAATTGATGTCATTGTTGCGTTCATCGTTTCGGTAGTTGATCTGAATGTGGCATTCATGTTTTGCTTTACTCAAGATCCAATCTCAGGTTGTTTTTGTGTTTGCTTTGAACCTGACAGCTTCTGACACAGTTTTACCTGCCAATGAGGAAAACACAAACAAGAGGTTAGTAAATTATTGAGTTTGTTTTTCTGTTATATCATAGTTCAGATACAGGAATTCGTCGTAAGATTTCGTTCTGACAGCTGCAAAGCAGCAACAAGCGATGTTGCCAACAACTTTCATATTTACGCAAACTTAATTGTTTTTTCAAGAGACCCACTTTCTTTCATCTGGGATTCCACCAGTCTTTGTGTTTTGACAGTAAAACGTGAAGACATAGAACTACTGCTTTTGACAAGTGTTGGAGTCATGAACGTTTTCCTGACATTTATCAAATATTCAAATGGAAATATTTGTCATCTTTTTGTTTTTGAATATCGTCAGTGTCCAATCATAACCTCGTATCTCAATGTTTGCTGTTTCAGGAAAAACGCGAAAAACATTCTCATAAACTCAAATTACATTTGTGGATACTCTTCTTTTGATCAGAGATGGT
>CM065682.1:82408409-82415561 GCA_017654935.2 Phymorhynchus buccinoides
GGTTTGGGCTCTGTCTCTTGATCCTGTTCTTAGTTGGATCTTCCAGCTTGATCCTGTTCTTAGTTGGATCTTCCAGCTTGATCCTGTTCTTAGTTGGATCTTCCAGCTTGATCCTGTTCTTAGTTGGATCTTCCAGCTTGGAGTGTAGGGGGTAAGCAGGTAGCCTCTTCATTTTCTCGCTCGGACGCAGGAGCTTTTCACTTCGTCGTTCTTGGAGCGAGAGCAGGCCACTGGTACTCTCCATTGCAGATATGGGAGTGGTCTTCATGCCCCCAGTGATGACTCTGAGGCTGGCATTCCGCACCTTTTCCATGCAAACACACTCCAACCACCATATCCAACCCACCCGCCCCTCTTTTCCACACACGCATGTGTGCTCACACGTACACATACACATACATACTTGCAAGATCATACGTACTACCACTTACAGCCACACTCCCCTATATACACGCGCGCGTGCGCACACCCCACCCCTACCCCACCACACACACGCACACGCACGCACACACACGTGCACGCACGCACACAATTTCTGTATTTAAAGAAAAGTCAGGTTTTAAAAAAAACCCAAAAAAAAAAACCAAACCATTTACTTGTTCATAAAAGAGATTGACATGGGGATAAAACTGTTTCTGCTTCTAAGAGTTTTGAGCTTTGGCGTTCGGTAACAACTGCCAGATGGTAAAAGTTCATAAAATCTACAAAGGCCATGGCTGGAATCACTCGCAATCATTCGACCCTTCCTCTCACGCGCCGCTCATACAACACATTCATACCGTCCTGTTTCACTCCAACAATCTTTCCACAGACATTCACAATTTTACCCAGCACATTCTTGTTTTTCACATTCAGACTGCCATACCAACATACGCAAGAGAAGGTTAAAACTGACTCAATAAAACAGTTTTCCGTCTAATGTCAGCTGTTTTATCTCGGGGGACATCAAGGGCACAGTCGTCTCCGTATTCCCCTGCCAGAAGGGAAGCTGCCGTTTTCCCTGTAAAAATCTGGCCGTGTTCTTTGAAGAGGGTAGCTCTGGGAGCTACTTGATGATCGTCATTCAAGCACTTGGTCAGCTTCCACAATTTTCCTGTGTCCTTGTCCATGTTGAGTGAGGAGGTCGTCTCTTGCCAGGCGGATTGAATTGCCTTGGTCTTTTCATCATCAAATGCTGTTCTTGCTTTGTTGTAAGCTATGGTGTTTTCTGGAGTTGGTGATTTCTCAACCTCCTCTGTTGCTGAGTTCAGTTGGTCTTGGAGGCTCTGTCACTGATTGCTCCAGTGCGGCTTGTAATCTTGTGTTCGTCCCCTGGGGATGCTCTGTGTTGCTGAGTTCAGTTGGTCTTGGAGGCTCTGTAACTGACTGCTCCAGTACGGCTTGTAATCGTGTCTTCTTCCCCTGGGGATGCTCTGTGTTGCTGAGTTCAGTTGGTCTTGGAGGCTCTGTAACTGACTGCTCCAGTGCGGCTTGTAATCTTGTCTTCTTCCCCTGGGGATGCTCTTTGTTGCTGAGTTCAGTTGGTCTTGGAGGCTCTGTAACTGATTGCTCCAGTACGGCTTGTAATCTTGTCTTCTTCCCCTGGGGATGCTCTTTGTTGCTGTGTTCAGTTGGTCTTGGAGGCTCTGTAACTGATTGCTCCAGTGCGGCTTGTAATCGTGTCTTCTTCCCCTGGGGATGCTCTTTGTTGCTGTGTTCAGTTGGTCTTGGAGGCTCTGTAACTGACTGCTCCAGTACGGCTTGTAATCTTGTCTTCTTCCCCTGGGGATGCTCGTTTTGCTGCACTGGGGGTGCATTCCGTTATTCGCTGGACATTGGTGTTGACGCCCAGATTTTCAGTGTCGATGTTAATTTCCTGAAAATGTTTATCTGTCAGTTCGGCAAATTTGGGCCAGTCAGCTTTCTTGTAGTTCCAGCTGGGCTCTTTGCGAGCTGTGGAGGGTTGTTCCGCCATGATGACTTTCAGCAGAACAGGCCGGTGGTCACTCCCTCCTAGCTGACCTTGGACCTCCCTGTCACAATGGGCCGGTGGTCACTCCCTCCTAGCTGATCTTGGACCTCCCTGTCACAATGGGCCGGTGGTCACTCCTTCCTAACTGACCTTGGACCTCCCTGTCACAATGGGCCGGTGGTCACTCCCTCCTAGCTGATCTTGGACCTCCCTGTCACAATGGGACGGTGGTCACTCCCTCCTAACTGATCTTGGACCTCCCTGTCACAATGGGCCGGTGGTCACTCCCTCCTAACTGATCTTGGACCTCCCTGTCACAATGGGCCGGTGGTCACTCCCTCCTAACTGATCTTGGACCTCCCTGTCACAATGGGCCGGTGGTCACTCCCTCCTAGCTGATCTTGGACCTCCCTGTCACAATGGGACGGTGGTCACTCCCTCCTAACTGATCTTGGACCTCCCTGTCACAATGGGCCGGTGGTCACTCCCTCCTAACTGATCTTGGACCTCCCTGTCACAATGGGCCGGTGGTCACTCCCTCCTAACTGATCTTGGACCTCCCTGTCACAATGGGCCGGTGGTCACTCCCTCCTAACTGATCTTGGACCTCCCTGTCACAATGGGCCGGTGGTCACTCCCTCCTAACTGATCTTGGACCTCCCTGTCACAATGGGCCGGTGGTCACTCCCTCCTAACTGACCTTGGACCTCCCTGTCACAATGGGCCGGTGGTCACTCCCTCCTAACTGATCTTGGACCTCCCTGTCACAATGGGCCAGTGGTCACTCCCTCCTAACTGATCTTGGACCTCCCTGTCACAATGGGACGGTGGTCACTCCCTCCTAACTGATCTTGGACCTCCCTGTCACAATGGGCCGGTGGTCACTCCCTCCTAACTGACCTTGGACCTCCCTGTCACAATGGGCCGGTGGTCACTCCCTCCTAACTGATCTTGGACCTCCCTGTCACAATGGGCCAGTGGTCACTCCCTCCTAACTGATCTTGGACCTCCCTGTCACAATGGGCCGGTGGTCACTCCCTCCTAGCTGACCTTGGACCTCCCTGTCACAATGGGCCAGTGGTCACTCCCTCCTAACTGATCTTGGACCTCCCTGTCACAATGGGCCGGTGATCACTCCCTCCTAGCTGACCTTGGACCTCCCTGTCACAATGGGCCGGTGGTCACTCCCTCCTAGCTGACCTTGGACCTCCCTGTCACAATGGGCCGATGGTCACTCCCTCCTAGCTGACCTTGGACCTCCCTGTCACAGGATCCCTGGATGTCCTCCGTAGCCATTGACAGGTCTGGTGTGCTCGTGGTTTTATAAGCTCGATGGAGACAGGTTGGCTTGTCATCTGGCTTGTTGATGAGGACTAGATTGTTCTCGATCATCCAGTCCTCTATTTCCTCTCCTCTGTTATTCAGGTCCTGATACCCCCAGCTGGGTGAGTGGCCGTTGAAGTCGCCAACTATCAGTAGGTTCTTGGTGGTCAGAGGAAGAGTGTGTAACTGCAGGTCTTTGTCAGATGGGCTGTACAAGTTGATTATGGTGATTTATCTCCCTTGGAGGACGACTTGTACAGCGAGGAATTCGGTGTCACCCTCTGATCTCCCAATCTCCACCGCAGGAATGTTGTTCCTTACGAGAGTGAGGATGCCCCCCTTGGAACGGTTGGTTCTGTTATGCCGGAAGAGCTCATATCCCCTAACAGAAAAGCGATGAGCATCTGTAAGATGGGTTTCTTGGATACAGATGATGTCCACTTTCTCTTGCTGGAGGAACTCTTGAAGCTCGAGTTTCTTCTTGTGAAGGCCCTCAGTGTCCCACTGTGCGAAGACAAGCGGAGCAACTGAAATATCCGGCTGACCTTGTTGGCTGATGGAGTGACGTTGTTGCTGTCTTCCATCATCAACTCCCTGAAACGCATTTCCAGTAGCTTCCAGACAGACACACAGACTGACAGACAAAAGGAAGAGAGAGAGAGAACCGAGAGAACGACATGGACTGAGAGGAGAGGGAGAGACGAGAGAGAGAGAGAGAGAGAGAGAGAGAGAGAGAGAGAGAGAGAGAGAGAGAGAGAGAGAGAGAGAGAGAGAGAGAGAGAGAGAGAGAGAGAGAGAGAGAGAGAGAAGAGAGAGAGAGAGAGGAGAGGAGGAAAGAGAGAGAGGAGAGAAAGAGAGAGAGAGAGAGAGGCCTGAGATGAGAGTGAGAGAGAGAGAGAGAGAGAGAGAGAGAGAGAGTCCGTAATGAGGACCGGGACAGAGACACAGACAGAGAGAGACAGTGAGAGACAGAGAGACAGGGTCATATAGACGTGGCACAGACACACAAAGAAAGAAAACCGATGAGAGAGAAGAGAGAGAGAGAGAGAGAGAGGGAGAGAGAGAGAGAGAGAGAGAGAGAGAGAGAGAGAGAGAGAGAGAAGAGAGAGAGAGAGAGAGAAGGAGAGACGAGAGAGAGAGAGAGAAGAGAGAGAGAGAGAGAGAGACGAGAGAGAGAGCGGATGAGAGGACAACAGACAGACAGATGACTGTGAGAGGGCACAAAAAGATGAATAGAGAGACAGACAGTAGGACTGCAGAGAGACACAGAGAGAGAGGGATATATATAGGCCGTAACCGATTTTATGTCGGCACTTTCTCCGGTGAGGATTTTGACAATGTTTCTGTAATCGTCGGTAGCTGGTAGAGAGTATTTCAGGACATTTGCCTTTTCAATCTCAGATTCGAATCTTTCTTTACTTCGCTCCATCTCGTGTCACAGAGTAAATGAAAGACCAGGAGATCGCTAAAAAGCACAATGACAGGCTATGAATTGAAATTGTGACTATGAATTCATGCTGAACTAATACCTCAGTCTGATTACTGTAAACATAAATTAAAATTCTGTAGAGGGATGTTTAACACGATTAAACTGGCTTGATGATGTGATAACTATTCATTCAAAAGTTTCCGAATATGCGGAATAGCGGAAATTGCTGATTCCGCGTAATCGGCTGCCTATTCCGTGAAATAGGCAAGAAAAAACACCCTTTACACAGATTCGGCAAATCGTTGCTCATGATAATACGTGAAATAGGCAACGATTTGCTGATTACAAGGAATCGGCAAAATTACTGCCGATTCCACGGTATCGGCAATTTCACAAATTCGGCACAACATATATATAGAGAGAAACCAAGACATAGACACAGATACATAGTCAGAGACAGAGTCACACAGTGAGCGAAAGACAAAGAAGAAAAGAAACCCCAAAGAGAGAGAGATATAGAGACAATGAGAGAGATATAGAGAGTGAGACATAGAAATAGAGACAGAGAGAAAGAGACAGACAAGGAAGAGAGAGAGAGAGAGACGAGAGAGAGAGAGAGAGAGACAAAGACGGAGAGAGAGAGAGAGAGAGGGAGAGAGAGAGAGAGAGACAGAGGAAAAGAGACATATCAGAGAGAGACAGAGATGCAAAGAGAAATACAAAGACATATAGACAGAGAACTACAGAGAGTCAGATTCGGATGGCTTAATGCACCAGGCCATGATGCCCATGTTATTGCAATGAGAGAGACAGAGAGATAGATAGAAAGAGAGAGAGAGATAAAGACAAACAGAACAAAAGATAAAGAGAGAGTCAGAGAGAGTTAGGGAACATAGCCTGAGTTCTATTTTCCAACTGTCTTCTGTCGTCTGTCTTGTCTCTGTCTGTCTCTCTCTCTCTCTCTCTCTCTCTCTCTCTCTCTCTCTCTCTCTCTCTCTCTCCTCTCTCCTCTCTCTCTCTCTCTCCTCTCTCACACCCCCCCCCCCCCCCGCTCTCTCTCTCTTCTCTCTCTCTCTCTCTCTCTCTCTCTTCTCTCTCTCTCCCTTCTCATCTCCTCTAATCTCTCTCTGCATGTGTTTCTGCCTCTTTTTGTCTACTCTTATCTCTGACAATGACCATATTGTTTATTCCACCCCCCACCACCACTCCCTAGTAAAAAACATAAGATGAAAGAAACAGGTAAGTATATAAAACTGCTGAATTGCAGAGAAGGAATGTTTTTCTGAGAAGCGTAAGTAGCCATGCAATGGAAGTTGCCTGTCAATTTATTTCAGTTACAATCCATATGCTATAACATAATCGTACCAATGAACTTGACATATTAGATATTATTTTAAATATGTGCAATAAAATATACCCTTATGTATATGTTTCGAGTAGTCTCGTAACAGACAAACTTACACTGTTGCCTCAGCTCATGAAATGAAGGCAGAAAATCATGTTGCGCTAACCTCTAACTCTAAAAATTGGTTCGTGTTCGCGCAACGTTGTCCTGAAAAACCTCTTCACAGAACTTACGAGGTCAATCTGGTACATGATTCAGGGTTGAGTTACAAGATTTTTTTACATGGCAATTAAAGCTAATTGTAATTAATGCTCAGTTTTGAGGTTTGGTTGGAACAGGCGCAAAAATTCAAGGGACCTAAAAAAACAAATCAGCCCCAAAGTGAGATACGATGTTTTGATCGGACACTGACGATATAGGGTATTTAACGTGTGTGCATTTCAAAGACAATATGCATAGCAGTACCATTGCAGTTTCATCAAACATAATTCTTGAACAGAAAATTGAGGTTCTCTTTTAAAAACGTGTGTTCATTACTTACTGTCAAAAATCTCCTTCGCTTGGATTTCTTCAAAGTGAGTGATTCCAGCTTCAAAACGTTGCCGCCTCTAACAACTGGACAGTATTATAATAAGGCGCATTTAAAAAGTGAGTCTATATCAAATTCTCATTGGAACCTGCCCGTCTCATGAACATTCCGTTTTTAAGGACTGCCGCGAAGTGATAAGGTACGGACATGTCAGTGATGCATAATGGATCTGAAACGAAGGAAAATTTCATCAACATCGGAACAAAAAAGTGTACGCGTCAGTCCACCAATCAGACGTTGTTTGTATAAAATGTCTCTATATGTTCACCAGCATAGAGGAGAGAGGGGGGGGGGAGATTATATATATAGAGAGTATATTTATGGTTCTAGGATGAGAGGGTGGAAGAGAGGAGAGATAGGAGGGTAGGAGGGAGCATATTATATTTTTTATTTATTATATATATATATTTATTTATTTATTTATATAATATTTATATTTTTTTATTTATATAGTATATTATTTATTATATTATATATTTATATTTTTTTATTTATATATTATTTATATTTTATTA
>CM065682.1:82416061-82435023 GCA_017654935.2 Phymorhynchus buccinoides
CTATTTTCCCACGGGAATTCCTGAACGTGTAGACAGGTCGGCAATATTGTCCGACACATCATCATCATATAGTAAAAAGCCAAGTGTCCGTCTGTCTCCCTGTCTGTCTGAAACACAAAACAGGCCTTATAACTCCACCGTTTTTCGACCGAATCGCTTCAAATTTGCTGTGAGCCCTAATGGGGCGATGGCAACGGCAACCGAGGCGGCCGTATCATTTGCGAGGTTTCGCCCGTATCTCCAGCGTTTCTGGGCCGATTGCCTTCGAATTTGGCAGGAAGATGACCGAATAACTTTGCCGTTTCTTAACCGAATCGCTTCAAATTTGCTGTCAGGCTTGCTATGGCCCGGGCAAAGCCTGGCAGCAAATGAAGACAATTGGGAGAGCACGTCACTCTCAGAGCAGCACCAACGGGAAACGGGGCCTTATAACTCCGCCGTTTCTTAACCGAATCACTTCAAATTTGCTGTACTCAGCGTTACCAGTACTTGGCGTTACCGTTACTAGGCGTTACCGTTACTAGGGAGAGCGCATCACTCTCAGAGCAGCACCAACGGGAAACAGGGCCTTATAACTCCGCCTTTTTCTGAACCAAAACGCTTCAAATTTGCTGTATTCAGTAAGGTGCGGTGGGTAGTAGAACGGGATGAGTGAAGAAGATGGAAGGAGGGAGAGAGACAAAAGTAATAATAATATTTCGCGGACCCGGCGAAACCAGTACTCAGCGTTACCAGTACGGTGCATTGCCAGTACTAGGCGTTGCGCTAGTCTTTAAAAATCCCTGTCTTTTCCATGATCGCTCTAGGAGAAACTATTACCATAGTAGCACTAAGGGACATGTTAACTTTGTACTCGGCCACAGTTTGAATACTAGCGGTTGGTCTACGTGCAGGAACAGAATCGCTTCAAATTTCTCAAATTCCAGGTTTTTGTGTGACAAATTCCAGGTTTTTCATCATTAGGGTAAACAGGTCTGGGCGAGAAACAAAGGGAAATTACTCTGTGTTTCATGATAGTTTTTGTCGTCTGCTACAAGCATGGTATAGTAGTGAAAGAATAGGCCCAGTATATTTTGTTGATCGTTTCCCGCAAGCCGAAATGGCTTCGACATTCTGATCGCGGCGAACACGTTTGAGGAAGCAATCGGCTGAGAAAAAAACTGTACGTCACAATGACGTATTGACTGAAAAATGTATACGTCAAACTTGAAACTTTGTACTTAATTTACGTACAGATCTGCGTAATCGGGAACACTGGTTCTTTCCTTTATGTAGGATTCGAACCAGCTGAGAACCACCCCATCAATACCAAATGGGGGGGGGGAGGGAATTGCTATCATATATTTTGTTGACATCTCTAGAATCACCCCTTTCCGAAAATGCATTATAGCAATCTGAAAACAAGGGCATCGCTGGGCGGCAGCAACGCATTGTGACAATGCAAACCCGGCCAGAGTTATGTCCTCTCCCCCCCCCCCCCCCCCCCACTACCCCCCAATAAACACACCACTTTCCACCCTTACAGAACGCATAAAATACATAGCCCAAAATTTTAAGCGGTTCTGTTCAGTAGTTCACGAGATACAGCTGAACTTTTATACAAACTTCCTTGTACCATGGTACACCACCACACAAAATTTGAAGCGATTCTGTTCATTAGTTCACGAAATTAAGCTGGGGGAAAATTACATAGCCCAAAGAAGGAAATTTCGGTTTTCAAGGTCAAACTTCAAGGTCAAGGTCAGCACGGTGTTGATTAACGAAAGGAAGCTTCCTTTTCAAGCTGTCTACCCCTCTGCCAATTTGAATCAAAATCCAAACAGTAGTTTTTAAGATAATCGATACACAGACACACACACACAGACAGACACACACACACACACACACACAGACAGACAGACAGACAGACAGACAGACAGACACACAAACCGATTGCAATACCTCAGCCTCTGGTTGGGCAATGAAAGTGGTAACTTTCTGTCCGTTAACATTTTATTTATGAATATAATGGTACCCATTATTGTGAAGCATTTTTGGTAACGGGGACCGTACAGATGTCAAGACTGTATGATAGCAATTGCCCCCTCAGACGGTAACAATCACCCTCCGAACATGCTGCGTTTGAGTAGATCTAGATTTAGACACACTCAGTTTGTGTTTCTCGCCATCAAGCTGGTCAATTGTTTATTTCTTTGCGAGTTCTTGACGTTTTGCAAGTTAGATCAGTTTGTAACCCCTCTTTCTATTTAAAATGTTTGCAAATCGTCACTCGCTTCGCCTCACTCTTCGACGCCATTGTTGCTATGGTATTTGACCGAGTAAGTAAGATAAACAACTCTAATTTTCACGAAGTGCTCTCCCCTATTTTTTTCCGAAAATTGTCTGTCGGTGCCCCACGCTCACCGGTCTTCATTCAGACCATTAATAGCGCACATGATGCGTGCTATGTGAATTTGTGTCATCCATCCCACCGGCACACACGGCCTACTTGTACCGAATAGTGGGATGGGCTTTAACGTGTGCGCAAGATCTTGTGTATGCGTTCACACACGGGACCTCGGTTTTTGAAAAGTCTCGCCCGGATGACTTTTTTCCCCAACTGATGTCAGGTACCCATTTACACCTGATAATTATTTGCCTTGAAGTTGCAGCATGTTGCCAGTATGTTTGACTAAAGTTTGATTTTACAATTAAAGGGAGAAAATTCAACAAAGACCAGAGTCCACCTAATCAGTCTGTTTGCTCGCGCGTTGTTTGGAGTTGGGATTCTCACTTTTGTGTTTTTCTTTTGCCATGAAGCAGACCTGTTTACTCTTTTCGAGTAGTATTTGACTCAGTTTGGACCTCTACTATTCAAATTTGAAAATAATGCTCTAATTAGTCATTTTCAGTAAACATTGTTTGATGGTTTAATGAATAAAACTACACATTTTGCACCAAAACTACTCATTTCAGCTATCCAGACTACTCGAGACTTGTGTAGGGGGTAAGCGGTCTGTATTGAAGCGTGTCACTGTGTGCATTCTGTCTCTTTGTCTGTGTAATTTGTGTGCATGCATGGTAGAGAGAAACATTTTGCATGGTTGAACCATTTGATTTAGCGGTACAGAGGTTCATGAATGTGGCATAAACTGATAAAGTACGATGGAAGAAATCAAGACGATCCCCTTTAGTGTGCAGACTGACACTTGAGGATGACGTCGGAGTACAGCACCGTGCAGAAGCTGTCGTTGGCCGGCATGGTCGTCGGCTCTATCATGTGCATCGTCGCTGTCGGCTCCCCTTACTGGGTGACCTCGGACCCCCAGGGCTTTGCCGAACTTGATCTGCTGGGCAAAGTGGTGAAGGGCAGTCTGGGAATGTTTATGTACTGCGTTGAAGTGATGGGAGAGAAGGAATGTAAAATCATCGACGCTTCCGAAGATAGTGGTGAGTGATGGTGGTGATGATGATGATGTATGTATGTACTGCGTTGAAGTGATGGGAGAGAAGGAATGTAAAATCATCGACGCTTCCGAGGATAGTGGTGAGTGATGGTGATGATGACAATAATGATGATGACGGTAATCATGGTGACCTTGTTCTATGATGATGATGATTTCAGGCTGGCTCCACATCTGTCAGGCTGTGTGGTGCTGTCTGCCTTCTGTGGAGCGACGCCACTGTGTGATGATGATGATAGTGATGATGATGTTGATGATAGTGATGATGACTTCAGTCTCGCTCCACACCTGTCAGGTGACAGCGTCAGGCTGTGTGGTGCTGTCTGCCATCTGTGGAGCGACGCCACTGTGTGATGATAATGATGATGATGATGATAGTGATGATGACTTCAGGCTTGCTCCACACCTGTCAGGTGACAGCATCAGGCTGTGTGGTGCCGTCTGCCATCTGTGGAGTGACGTCGCTGTGTGATGATATCAATGATGATGATGATAATGATGGTGGTGATAATGATGATAATGAAGATATTGATGATGATGATGATAGTGATGATGATAATGACGACAATGGTGTTGATGATGATAGTGATGATGATAATGACGACAATGGTGGTGGTGGTGGTGATGATGTTGATGATAGTAATGATGATAACGATGATAGTGATGATGATTTCAGGCTGGTTCCACACCTGTCAGGTGGCAGCATCAGGCTGTGTGTTGCTGTCTGCCATCTGTGGATTGACGTCGCTGTGTCTGGCCTGCTGTCACTGCTGCCGTCGCCTCATCATCCTAGGCATTGTCACTTTCATCGCTGGTATGTGACAGTATTATTATGTTGTCATGTGTTGTGATGCATTAGTCTTTTGGATGTGACAATAAACCGAGGTCCCGTGTGCCCATGCACTTAGCACACGTTAAACCCAAGTGGCAACAAAAAAGTTGTCATTTGGTCAAAATTTACCCCCCCCCCCCCCCCCCCCCGTCATCAGTCACACAAAAATCGCATGCCCAAAAAAAATTGGGCGGCGCGCTTCTTGCTGCGACGCGCTCTCCAGGTGGGGACGCCTCTGTGACTATAAAGTACCTTATAATAATACATAATAATAATTATGCTAATAGTAATACCCTGTTATTGTTTCATCATCCTTAGCATCATTACTTTCATCGCTGATTCATTATAGCATTGTTATGTCATTTTGCTTTGCTGTGATAATAATATGCTAAGGTGTTAACAGGTTCCCAATCGTCCCGCAAAACAAGGGGTCCCAGAGACTCCTTCACTTACAGTATAGAGGGTCCTACTCCTAGAGGCCAGATAGAGGGTCCTAGTGGAATTGCAAATTTTTGTAGTGCATCCCTGGGACCCCCTGCATCTTAGTACTTCATTAGACCCCCAATGGGGTGGCCCTAGGGAGCCCCTGCACGTTATTCTTAATGGGTCCTTTAGAATCTTAGTACTTCATAGACCCCCAATGGGGGTCCCTGGGAGCCCCTGCACGTTCTTTTAATGGATCATCTAGAATCTTAGTACTTCATAGACCCCCAATGGGGGTCCCTGGGACCCCCTGCACGTTCTTTTAATGGGTCCTTTAGAATCTTAGTACTTCATAGACCCCCAATGGGGTCCCTGGGACCCCCTGCACGTTCTTTTAGTGGGTCCTTTAGAATCTTAGTACTTCATAGACCCCCAATGGGGGTCCCTGGGAGCCCTGAGTTAAGTTGCATTGTGTTGTGTCTGTGAGGCCAGTGCTGTCATTGCTAGGTACCATATTTGGGGACTATAACTATAAGCACAGCCCTGAGTTAAGTTGCATTGTGCTGTGTCTGTGAGGCCAGTGCTGTCATTGCTAGGTACCATATTTGGGGACTATAACTATAAGCACAGCCCTGAGTTAAGTTGCATTGTGCTGTGTCTGTGAGGCCAGTGCTGTCATTGCTAGGTACCATATTTGGGGACTATAACTATAAGCACAGCCCTGAGTTAAGTTGCATTGTGCTGTGTCTGTGAGGCCAGTGCTGTCATTGCTAGGTACCATATTTGGGGACTATAAGCACAGCCCTGAAAGTGGAAAATGTTGTCCACCAGCCTTTGGCTGGTAACTTTTTTTTTTTACCATCCAAACCAAAAGTTTTACCAGCCAAGCCATTTTGTTGGCCTTGTCGTCGAAGAGAAGCCACGAACATTCTTTCTTCCATTTTGGTAGAAAAGTTTGTGTTCCACTCTTACCCTTTTTGAGTGAAGGCTGCGATGCCTTTGAACTTGAAGTTGAAGCCAAAGAACGTTTCATTTCGAGCATGCACTGGCTGGCGAGCACGCAAATTGCGTATCGTATTTCCGGTGCGTGGGAAAACATGGATTGCGAAAGGAATCTCGCGCGAGAAAGAACAGTTTTTTGCCCACTCGCATTTGGTGGGTGAAGTGAATTATAAACTCCCCAATTTTGTTTTTCACTCACCATGGCGAGTAAAATGCTCGCCACTTTCAGGGCTGAAGCAGTGATGGCATTTACTGGTAATTGTCAGTAAAATACTGATTGCAAAACGAAAATACGGGAAACGAGTGTGACCTGTCAGTCCCAGGGACTGATAAATGTTTGCTAGGTTTGATAAATGGTTTTACTTTTAGCAGAGACTGGTATTGTGATTTTCTGTTCTTTACAATGTTTTTTTGTTGTTGTTTGTTTCCCTGGGACTGGTTCTTAGGGAATTTGTCGCTGTGGGACTGGTTTTCAAAATTATAAGGCGATACTTTTTCACCAGACTGAGACCCCTGCACCCTATAATCATATAGTAAAAAGCCAAGTGTCCGTGTGTGTTTGTTTGTCTGTCTGTCTGGAACACAAAACAGGCCTTATAACTCCGTCGTTGTTTTTTTTTACCGAATCGCTTCAAATTTGCTGTGAGCCCTAACGGGGCGATGACAACGGCAACCGAGGCGGCCGTGTCATTTGTGCGGTTTGGCAAATGCACGAAACGCGTATCCGCCGGACTCTCGGCGCCCGTATCTCCGGCGTTTCTGGACCGATTGCCTTCAAATTTGGCAGGTAGATGACCGGGGACGGTGAGTATCGGTGTCCCAAACCGGAAGCGAATCAGTTCAGAAACGCGCACGCTATGCGCCGCTTCACCTTTTCACGAATAATTCCGCCGTTTCTTAACTGAATCACTTCACATTTGCTGTCAGGCTTGCTATGGCCCGGGCAAAGCCTGGCAGCAAATGTGAAGAGTATCGGTGTCCCAAACAAGCGAATCAGTTCGGAAACGTGCGCGCCATACGCCGCTTCATCTTTTTCACGAATAACTCCGCCGTTTCTTAACTGAATCGCTTCAAATTTGCTGTCAGGCTTGCTATGGCCCAGGCAAAGCCTGGTAGCAAATGAAGACAATTGGGAGAGCGCGTCACTCTCAGAGCAGCTCCAACGGGAAACGGGGTCTTATAACTCCGCCGTTTCTTAACCAAATCGCTTCAAATTTGCTGTACTCAGCGTTACCAGTACTTGGCGTTACCGTTACTAGGCGTTACCGTTACTAAGGAGAGCGCATCACTCTCAGAGCAGCGCCAACGGGAAACGGGGCCTTATAACTCCGCCTTTTCTTAACCGAATCGCTTCAAATTTGCTGTACTCAGTAAGGTGCGGGGGGTAGTAGAACGGGATGAGTGAAGAAGATGGAAGGAGGGAGAGAGACAAAAGTAATAATAATATTTCGCCGACCCGGTGAAACCAGTACTCAGCGTTACCAGTACGTGGCGTTGCCAGTACGGTGCATTGCCAGTACTAGGCGTTGCGCTAGTGACTAATAATAAGAAAACATAGTAGTAAAATCTGAATGTTGTGTAACATCTGGGGTTTGTGCCTTATAATAAGGTTAGGTTAGGTTAGGTACACATCCTCTGGCCTTTCGGCGTCCGTATCTCCTGTATTTCTGGACCGATTGCCTTCAAATTTGGCAGATAGATGACCGGGGACGGTGACTATCGATGTGCCAAACCGGAAGCGAATCGATTACTTAGGCGCATAACAGCAGCATGATGCAAAATGGTACTTCTAACTCCGCCGGTTTTCAACCGAATCGCGTCGAATTTGCTGTCAGGCTTGCTGTCGCCGGGGCAAAGCCTGGCAGCAAATTTGAAGAAAATCGGGAGAGCGTGTCACTCTCAGAGCAGCGCCAACGGGAAACGGGGCCTTGTAACTCTGCCGTTTCTTAACGGAATCGCTTCAGATTTGCTGTACTCGGTGCTACCACTTGCTGTTACCGTTACTAGGGAGAGCGCATCACTCTCAGAGCAGCGCCAATGCGAAACGGGGCCTTATAGCTCCGCCTTTTCTTATCCGAATCGTTTCAAATTTGCTGTACTCAGCGTTACCAGTACTTGGCGTTACCGTTACTAGGGAGAGTGCATCACTCTCAGAGCAGCGTCATTGGAAAACGGGGCCTTTTAACTCCACCATTTCTTAACTGAATCGCTTCAAATTTGCTGTACTCAGCGTTACCAGTACTTGACGTTACCGTTACTAGGCGTTACCGTTACTAGGCGTTACCGTTACTAGGCATTACTGGTACTCGGCGTTGCGCTAGTTATTTAAAAAAAATACAGGTGTGTTCAAATAAAGATGTTGAAAAAGCATGTGTGATGTGTTTGTTAGTAAAGTCATGCACACAGTTACTTCTCACATGATCAGACAAACAACACAGGGACACACAAACTGTCACTGTCCTTTTTAATGACAGGTGACCAGGTAATCCAAAGGTAATAATCCAAAGCACTGGACACATTTACGCTCACAAACACAAAATATTTTGCACTGAATATAGATACGTGCGTGGAAACAACAAGTAAAAATACTCCACTGGCTCTGCTTCAAGTGACAACTCCTTTGTTGGCCCAACATCGCGAGTAAAATCCTCAAAATCATGATCGCGAACAGTATCTGACCACTCGTCCGAATCAGTGTCGCCAGCAGTTGAGATTGAATCCGAATCCAAATCGTCAGATCGATCGCTATTGCTCGCTGACGAAGCAGACGACTCTGTCCCCACACTAACGTCACTTTGATCGTCGATTCCCAAGCCTAGTACATGATTTCGACACATTTCTTCGATCAAATCATCGAAAGTATCATCGTCGATGTCGGGACGATCCGCCATTTTGAGGAAAAATTTCCACAAAAATCAAACTTTTGATGAAAATTCGATCGCAATTGACAAACAAGGGCGTCGCCGAGCGGCAGACATGTCCGTCACCAGCAATGCCACGCACTTGCGACACCCCGTAGAGTGTCACATCCTGACAGGAAATTGCAAGGGATTCTGTCTTCAAGGTCAAGGTCACGACGGCGAAACATTTTGCGCGGATGCCTTCCTCTCATGGTGACACACCAGCAGACAACATTTGACGCGATTCGGTCAAGCGGTTCGGGAGATATCCTTGGGACAGACAGAAAAACAAAGAAACAAAAAAATACAAACCAGCCCATGCAAAGTCCGATCACCTATGGTGACGGACAAATACAAGCCAGACGACCACAAAGTCCGATCACCTATGGTGACGGACAAATACAAACCAGACGACCACAAAGTCCGATCACCTATGGTGACGGACAAAAACAAAAATACAAATAAGACACTGCAAAGTCCGATCACTATGGTGACGGACAATTATGCTACGGGGTGTCGCAAGTGCGTGGCATTGCTGGTGACGGACATGTCTGCCACTCGGCGACGCCCTTGTTTGTTTGTTTGTTTGTTCTTTTCTGTCTGTCCCAAGGATGTTAATAAAAAGAGTTGCTTTTTTTTACGTACAAAGATTAATACAAGAGAGAGAGAGAGAGAGAGAGAGACTTCGAAGAGAATCCGGAGAGCGGTATTGTTGGGGGGGTAAAACGGGCAACGTTCCCCTTCCGCGTGCCGTAACTTACGGTTCCTTTGATCTTCTGTCACCGCTTTCCTGTGGGTGGCGCTCTCAGTGTATGTTTGTCTGTCTGTGTCTCTCGCTTTCTGTCTCTGTCCCCCCCCCCCTCTCTCTCTCTCTCTGTCTTTGTCTATCTCTCTATGTGTCTCATGTCTCTGTATGCCTATGTGTCTCTCTCTCTCTGTCTGTCTCTCTCTCCCTCTGTCTATCTGTCTCTCTCTCTCTCTCTCTCTCTGCCTCTGTGCCTGCTCCGGGGCGGAGGACGTTAAACAAAATTTCATTCATCCAACTGGAACAGCAGTTGTCCTCTTTGCTCTCTGTCTATGTCTCTGTGTGTCTTTCTTTCTTTGTGTGTGTCTTTGTATGTCTGTCTGTCTCTCTCTCTCTCTCTCTCTCTCTCTCTCTCTCTCTCTCTCTCTCCCTCCCCCCCCCCTCTCTGTCTCTCTGGAGGACGTTAAACAAATTTTCATTCATCCACATCCTGACACAACATTTGAAGAGCTTATGTCTTGTAGTTCACGAGATACAGCTTGGACAATAATATATAGCGCAAAGAAGGAAATTTCGGTTTTCAAGGTCACACGTCAAGGTGAAGGTCAGCATGGCGATAATTTATGCTCGGGTATTTTCTACTCTAGGGTATGCAGTGCCAGACACAATATGAAGCGCTTGTTAAGTACAAATGTGGAAAATATGGCTGAAAACACAATTTGTAGACCCCTACCACTTTCAAGGCCTACCGATCTCCCGGACCATGACCTTGACCTTGATCGGTATGCCACCATCAGAACGGGCATAAGCCAAAGTACCCACATGCCAAATTTGAAGACTCTAACACCAACGGTGTGGGAGTAATGGCCCCTTAAAGATTTTCGGTTTTCAAGGTCATACGCCAAGGTCAAGGTCACGACGGCAAAATGGTTTGCGTGGATGCCTTCCTCTCATGGTGACACACCAGCACACAAAATTTGACGCGGTTCGGGAGATATCCTTGGGACAGACAGAAGGAGAAAAAAATGACCCTCCGATTTTCAGGCTCCAGCGATCTTTTTGACCTTGACCTTGACCTTGATCGGTATGCCATCATCAGAACGGGCATAAGCCAAACCACCTTCATACCAAGTTTCAACATCCTATGTTGATCGGTGCCCGAGATATGGCTAAAAATAGATTTTCGGTTTTCAAGGTCGTACGTCAAGGTCAAGATCACGATGGCAAAATGGTTTGCGCGGATCTCTTCCTATTAAGGTGGCACACCTTCACACAAAATTTGACGCGATTCGGTCAAGCGGTTCGGGAGATATCCTTGGGACAGACAGAAAAAAAAAAAAAAAAACAACAACAAACAACAAACAAACAAACAGACAAACCAGCCCATCACAAAGTCCGTTCACCTTTGGTGACGGACAAAAAGACAGTGGTAGGCAAATGGCGCTAGAGAAGGAAGTAGAACGCTTTACGGCAGTCGCTAAAGCTTCTTTCCTTCACTAGAGAGCTCTGTCTTCCTTAGTAACGGGTTCAAACTAAGCAAGTATCACGGTTGCGGTTTAGTGCGGTTTGGGAAAGCGCGTCACTTATGGTGACATGCGGTTTGGGAAGTTAAAAGAGTTAACTCATGCAAGTCATATATGTCCGGAATTAATAGATAGCTGTCAATTTGATGCGTTTGCTTCAAGGGAAGTAAATATGTGTGCACACCATACCTTGGTCACTTCTAAACTCGCTTTGCTCCCTTACACCACAACTTTGCCTCTGACTTTGCTTTTGTAGTGGTTTGTTGTGGGGAAACCAATCGGTGTAGAGTTTTTCTATATAAAGTGTATATATAAAAAGATCTGATCAATCACTTCCGTATGTCTAAACCTGAAGTAAAACCCCCCAATTGTCTTTCATTTCTCCTTTTGTTATGTCTGTGTGCATGGCTGGAGGGATTTGTGAGGTTTGTATGTTATGTTTGTGTGCATGGCTGGAGTGATTTGTGAGGTTTGTATGTTATGTCTGTGTGCATGGCTGGAGTGATTTGTGAGGTTTGTATGTTATGTTTGTGTGCATGGCTGGAGTGATTTGTGAGGTTTGTATGTTATGTCTGTGTGCATGGCTGGAGTGATTTGTGAGGTTTGTATGTTATGTCTGTGTGCATGGCTGGAGTGATTTGTGAGGTTTTGTATGTTATGTTTGTGTGCATGGCTGGAGTGATTTGTGAGGTTTGTATGTTATGTCTGTGTGCATGGCTGGAGTGATTTGTGAGGTTTGTATGTTATGTCTGTGTGCATGGCTGGAGGGATTTGTGAGGTTTGTATGTTATGTCTGTGTGTATGGCTGGAGTGATTTGTCAGGTTTGTATGTTATGTCTGTGTGCATGGCTGGAGTGATTTGTGAGGTTTGTATGTTATGTCTGTGTGCATGGCTGGAGTGATTTGTGAGGTTTGTATGTTATGTCTGTGTGCATGGCTGGAGTGATTTGTGAGGTTTGTATGTTATGTCTGTGTGCATGGCTGGAGTGATTTGTGAGGTTTGTATGTTATGTCTGTGTGCATGGCTGGAGTGATTTGTGAGGTTTGTATGTTATGTTTGTGTGCATGGCTGGAGTGATTTGTGAGGTTTGTATGTTATGTCTGTGTGCATGGCTGGAGTGATTTTGTGAGGTTTGTATGTTATGTCTGTGTGCATGGCTGGAGTGATTTGTGAGGTTTGTATGTTATGTTTGTGTGCATGGCTGGAGTGATTTGTGAGGTTTGTATGTTATGTCTGTGTGCATGGCTGGAGTGATTTGTGAGGTTTGTATGTTATGTCTGTGTGCATGGCTGGAGTGATTTGTGAGGTTTGTATGTTATGTCTGTGTGCATGGCTGGAGGGATTTGTCAGGTTTGTATGTTATGTCTGTGTGCATGGCTGGAGTGATTTGTGAGGTTTGTATGTTATGTCTGTGTGCATGGCTGGAGTGATTTGTGAGGTTTGTATGTTATGTCTGTGTGCATGGCTGGAGTGATTTGTGAGGTTTGTATGTTATGTCTGTGTGCATGGCTGGAGTGATTTGTGAGGTTTGTATGTTATGTCTGTGTGCATGGCTGGAGTGATTTGTGAGGTTTGTATGTTATGTCTGTGTGCATGGCTGGAGTGATTTTGTGAGGTTTGTATGTTATGTTCTGTGTGCATGGCTGGAGGGATTTGTGAGGTTTGTATGTTATGTCTGTGTGCATGGCTGGAGTGATTTGTGAGGTTTGTATGTTATGTCTGTGTGCATGGCTGGAGTGATTTGTGAGGTTTGTATGTTATGTCTGTGTGCATGGCTGGAGGGATTTGTGAGGTTTGTATGTTATGTCTGTGTGCATGGCTGGAGTGATTTGTGAGGTTTGTATGTTATGTCTGTGTGCATGGCTGGAGTGATTTGTGAGGTTTGTATGTTATGTCTGTGTGCATGGCTGGAGTGATTTGTCAGGTTTTTTAATGATTCAAAAGCGTTGCGATGCGAATGAGTTAAGGAGTTTCTTCCACCAGGAAATGATTCTACGCAACGTTTGTTGACAGCGGCCTCTGGAGCCCTCAGTGTGGGCGTGTTCACCAAGCACACAGAGTCCTTCACCGGCAGCATTTATGGATTCCAGATGTCCTCCTACGGCTGGGCCTACTTCCTCTGGATCGCCGGCGTAGCCCTGCTGGGTAAGTCTTGAGCTTCCCTCCGTATAGCGACCACGGTGACCCTTCCGTATAGCGACCACGGTCACTGCTGACTTCCTCTGGATCGCCAGCATAGCCCTGCTGGGTAAGTCTTGAGCTTCCCTCCGTAGAGCGACCACGGTGACCCTTCCGTATAGCGACCACGGTCACTGCTGACTCTAGCTCTAACTCCGGCGTAGCCCTGCTGGGTAAGTCTTGAGCTTCCCTCCATAGAGCGACCACAGTGACCATAGTGACCCTTCCGTATAGGGACCACAGTCGCTGCTGACTTCCTCTGGATCGCCGGCATAGCCCTGCTGGGTAAGTCTTCAGCTTCCCTCCGTATGTGACCACGGTGACCCTTCCGTATAGCGACCACAGTCACTGCTGACTCTAGCTCTGACTCCGGCGTAGGCCTGCTGGGTAAGTCTTGAACTTCCCTCTGTAGCGTGACCACAGTGACCCTTCCGTATAGTGACCATAGTGACCCTTCCGTATAGCGACCACAGTCGCTGCTGACTTCCTCTGGATCGCCGGCGTAACCCTGCTGGGTAAGTCTTCAACTTCCCTCCGTATAGCGACCACGGTGACCCTTCCGTATAGCGACCACAGTCGCCTCTGACTCCGGCGTAGCCCTGCTGGGTAAGTCTTCAACTTCCCTCCGTATAGCGACCACGGTGACCCTTCATTCCGTGTGTCCTGTTGATTTCTTGTTGGATGGGGTAATACCGAGAATGTCGTTTGACTGACTGGTCGGTTGGTGTGTGGTGTCCTGTTTGTCGTTTGACTGACTGGTCGGTTGGTGTGTGGTGTCCTGTTGTTGGGTGGGGTAATACAGAGAATGTCGTTTGACTGACTGGTTGGTTGGTGTGTGGTGTCCTGTTGTTGGGTGGGGTAATACAGAGAATGTCGTTTGACTGACTGGTCGGTTGGTGTGTGGTGTCCTGTTGTTGGGTGGGGTAATACAGAGAATGTCGTTTGACTGACTGGTTGGTTGGTGTGTGGTGTCCTGTTGTTGGGTGGGGTAATACAGAGAATGTCGTTTGACTGACTGGTCGGTTGGTGTGTGGTGTCCTGTTGTTGGGTGGGGTAATACAGAGAATGTCGTTTGACTGACTGGTCGGTTGGTGTGTGGTGTCCTGTTGTTGGGTGGGGTAATACAGAGAATGTCGTTTGACTGACTGGTCGGTTGGTGTGTGGTGTCCTGTTGTTGGGTGGGGTAATACCGAGAATGTCGTTTGACTGACTGGTCGGTTGGTGTGTGGTGTCCTGTTGGTTTCCAGGGTTCCCACTGCCCTTACTGGTGCTTATAGGTTTTTATATTTGTGGATGGGCCTCATATTTAACCTATCGGTCCTTACAGAAAGTACTTAGGTCCTTATGGATAACAAAAAGTCATAATTTTTTTGTAAAGGACGAAAAAAAATCAGGTGTACACATTTAGTCTGAAACCTTTGAAAAATGACATAGATTTCGACCGCATTTGCGTCCAATTGCGTTCAGAAGGAAGTGGAAGTGGAGCAGTGGAGCAGACGAGGTAACAAGGGAGGTAACTCGCTCAATGAGCCTGACCAGAAGTAACCGGTCGACAACGTTGCCGCGTTCTCCAGAAGAAAGCAAGATGCCAGGAAAATGCTCTTTCCAAGATCGCTGGTTAAAAGACGGTGATTATAAGTACTGGATTAGGACCTGTAGACAAAGATCCCAGGAAGGCGCAATGTTTTGTGTGCGCTATATCACTGAACTTGGCGTCAATAGGCACAGATTTTATAGAGAATTTTCTTTAGGCTCCAGACGGTTTACGTCCTTATGAGAAGTGAAATGGTGCTTATAAGGTCCTTATATTGTAAAAGATCCGAAGGGTGGGAACCCTGGTTTCTTGTTGGGTGGGGTAATACCGAGAATGTCGTTTGACTGACTGGTCGGTTGGTGTGTGGTGTCCTGTTGTTGGGTGGGGTAATACAGAGAATGTCGTTTGACTGACTGGTCGGTTGGTGTGTGGTGTCCTGTTGTTGGGTGGGGTAATACAGTTTGACTGACTGGTTGGTTGGTGTGTGGTGTCCTGTTCTTGGGTGGGGTAATACCGAGAATGTCGTTTGACTGACTGGTCGGTTGGTGTGTGGTGTCCTGTTGTTGGGTGGGGTAATACAGAGAATGTCGTTTGACTGACTGGTCGGTTGGTGTGTGGTGTCCTGTTGTTGGGTGGGGTAATACAGAGAATGTCGTTTGACTGACTGGTCGGTTGGTGTGTGGTGTCCTGTTGTTGGGTGGGGTAATACAGAGAATGTCGTTTGACTGACTGGTCGGTTGGTGTGTGGTGTCCTGTTGTTGGGTGGGGTAATACAGAGAATGTCGTTTGACTGACTGGTCGGTTGGTGTGTGGTGTCCTGTTGTTGGGTGGGGTAATACAGAGAATGTCGTTTGACTGACTGGTCGGTTAGTGTGTGGTGTCCTGTTGTTGGGTGGGGTAATACAGAGAGAATGTCGTTTGACTGACTGGTCGGTTGGTGTGTGGTGTCCTGTTGTTGGGTGGGGTAATACCGAGAATGTCGTTTGACTGACTGGTCGGTTGGTGTGTGGTGTCCTGTTGTTGGGTGGGGTAATACAGAGAAAATGTCGTTTGACTGACTGGTCGGTTGGTGTGTGGTGTCCTGTTGATTTCTTGTTGGGTGGGGTAATACAGAGAATGTCGTTTGACTGACTGGTCGGTTGGTGTGTGGTGTCCTGTTGTTGGGTGGGGTAATACAGAGAATGTCGTTTGACTGACTGGTCGGTTGGTGTGTGGTGTCCTGTTGTTGGGTGGGGTAATACAGAGAATGTCGTTTGACTGACTGGTCGGTTAGTGTGTGGTGTCCTGTTGTTGGGTGGGGTAATACAGTTTGACTGACTGGTTGGTTGGTGTGTGGTGTCCTGTTCTTGGGTGGGGTAATACAGAGAGAATGTCGTTTGACTGACTGGTCGGTTGGTGTGTGGTGTCCTGTTGTTGGGTGGGGTAATACAGAGAATGTCGTTTGACTGACTGGTCGGTTGGTGTGTGGTGTCCTGTTGTTGGGTGGGGTAATACAGAGAATGTCGTTTGACTGACTGGTCGGTTAGTGTGTGGTGTCCTGTTGTTGGGTGGGGTAATACTGAGAATGTCGTTTGACTGACTGGTCGGTTGGTGTGTGGTGTCCTGTTGATTTCTTGTTGGGTGGGGTAATACAGAGAATGTCGTTTGACTGACTGGTCGGTTGGTGTGTGGTGTCCTGTTGTTGGGTGGGGTAATACAGAGAAAATGTCGTTTGACTGACTGGTCGGTTGGTGTGTGGTGTCCTGTTGTTGGGTGGGGTAATACAGAGAAAATGTCGTTTGACTGACTGGTCGGTTGGTGTGTGGTGTCCTGTTGTTGGGTGGGGTAATACAGAGAAAATGTCGTTTGACTGACTGGTCGGTTGGTGTGTGGTGTCCTGTTGTTGGGTGGGGTAATACAGAGAATGTCGTTTGACTGACTGGTTGGTTGGTGTGTGGTGTCCTGTTGTTGGGTGGGGTAATACAGAGAATGTCGTTTGACTGACTGGTCGGTTAGTGTGTGGTGTCCTGTTGTTGGGTGGGGTAATACAGAGAATGTCGTTTGACTGACTGGTCGGTTGGTGTGTGGTGTCCTGTTGTTGGGTGGGGTAATACAGAGAATGTCGTTTGACTGACTGGTCGGTTGGTGTGTGGTGTCCTGTTGTTGGGTGGGGTAATACAGAGAAAATGTCGTTTGACTGACTGGTCGGTTGGTGTGTGGTGTCCTGTTGATTTCTTGTTGGGTGGGGTAATACAGAGAATGTCGTTTGACTGACTGGTCGGTTAGTGTGTGGTGTCCTGTTGTTGGGTGGGGTAATACAGAGAAAATGTCGTTTGACTGACTGGTCGGTTAGTGTGTGGTGTCCTGTTGTTGGGTGGGGTAATACAGAGAAAATGTCGTTTGACTGACTGGTCGGTTAGTGTGTGGTGTCCTGTTGTTGGGTGGGGTAATACAGAGAAAATGTCGTTTGACTGACTGGTCGGTTAGTGTGTGGTGTCCTGTTGTTGGGTGGGGTAATACTGAGAATGTCGTTTGACTGACTGGTCGGTTGGTGTGTGGTGTCCTGTTGTTGGGTGGGGTAATATAGAGAATGTCGTTTGACTGACTGGTCGGTTGGTGTGTGGTGTCCTGTTGTTGGGTGGGGTAATACAGAGAATGTCGTTTGACTGACTGGTTGGTTGGTGTGTGGTGTCCTGTTGTTAGGGTAATACAGAGAATGTCGTTTGACTGACTGGTCGGTTGGTGTGTGGTGTCCTGTTGTTGGGTGGGGTAATACAGAGAATGTCGTTTGACTGACTGGTCGGTTGGTGTGTGGTGTCCTGTTGATTTCTTGTTGGGTGGGGTAATACAGAGAATGTCGTTTGACTGGTCGGTTGGTGTGTGGTGTCCTGTTGTTGGGTGGGGTAATACTGAGAATGTC
Organism: Phymorhynchus buccinoides; assembly: GCA_017654935.2. Lineage (NCBI taxonomy): Eukaryota > Metazoa > Mollusca > Gastropoda > Neogastropoda > Raphitomidae > Phymorhynchus > Phymorhynchus buccinoides. Next base: position 82,433,542 of record CM065682.1, read on the forward strand.
GTTTGACTGACTGGTCGGTTGGTGTGTGGTGTCCTGTTGTTGGGTGGGGTAATACAGAGAATGTCGTTTGACTGACTGGTCGGTTGGTGTGTGGTGTCCTGTTGATTTCTTGTTGGGTGGGGTAATACAGAGAATGTCGTTTGACTGACTGGTCGGTTGGTGTGTGGTGTCCTGTTGTTGGGTGGGGTAATACAGAGAATGTCGTTTGACTGACTGGTCGGTTGGTGTGTGGTGTCCTGTTGGTTTCTTGTTGGGCGGGGTAATACTGAGTTATGTGTCAGGGCTCCCAATCGTCCCGCAAAACAATGGGTCCCAGGGACTCCTTCACTTACAGTATAGAGGGTCCTAGAGGCGGGATAGATGGTCCCAGTGGCATTTGCAAATGCTAAAAAGAATGTTTCTAGTGCATCCCTGTGGCACATTCTTTTAGAGGGTCCTGTAGAATTTTAGTGCTTTCATAGACCCCCCAATGGGGGCTCCCTGGGAGCCCTGTGTGTGTTTGACTGACTGGTGGGTTGGTGTGTTGTCAGGTGTGGTGTCGTTTGACTGACTGGTGGGTTGGTGTGTCGTCAGGTGTGCAGACCTGCCTACTGCTACGATTTGGCCGTAGCAGCTACGAAAAATAAAGCTTTGCTACGGAGCCACGGCAACCTTAACGTTGCTACGGAAAAAAACAAATTGCCGCCGCATTTTATTTTTGCTTATGCCGTTCCCAGTTTTGTCAGTTTCTAAGAGCAGACGCCGTGTCACGCGCGATAACCTAGTCACTTCCGTTTTTTTATCAAAGTGACTGCGCATGCGTTCTTATTACTTTCTCTGAAAAAATGGCGGACTCCAGCAGCAGTAGCGATTCGGGAGACGTTTCAAACGAAAAAAACCGAACCAAAACCAGAAAACGAAAATCACCTGGCACACCATCTTGTTCTAAGAAAAAAAACATCAGCCTGCCGCACAAGTTTTTCAAAATAGCTTACACGGAGGAGTGGCCTTGCATCGTCAGAAGTTGACTCGGTGAGAACCATGCTCACTGCAACCTCTGCCATGCGGACTTCTCTGTGAATCATGGCGGTAGAGACGATTGCCGTCAACACGTTCAATCGGCGAAACATAAGCAGTGCGTTTCGGCTCAGAAAAAGAACAAATCAATTGCCGTTGTTTGTGGATGCTACGGAAAAATTTGCCATGCTACTGAAAATTGATGGCTGGGCTACTGATTGGGAAAATTCCAAGTAGGCAGGTCTGGGTGTGGTGTTGTTTGACTGACTGGTGGGTTGGTGTGTCGTCAGGTGTGGTGTCGTTTGACTGACTGGTGGGTTGGTGTGTCGTCAGGTGTGGTGTCGTTTGACTGACTGGTGGGTTGGGTGGGTTGGTGTGTCGTCAGGTGTGGTGTCGTTTGACTGACTGGTGGGTTGGTGTGTCATCAGGTGTGGTGTCGTTTGACTGACGGGTGGGTTGGTGTGTCATCAGGTGTGGTGGTCGTTT
>CM065682.1:82443023-82448023 GCA_017654935.2 Phymorhynchus buccinoides
CACACACACACACACACACACACATGTGTGTGTGTGTGTGTGTGTGTGTGTGTGTGTGTGTGTGTGTGTGTGTGTATGCGTGTGTGTGTGTGTGTGTGTGTGTGTGTGTGTGTGTGTGTGTGTGTGTGTGTGTGTGTGTGTGTGTGTGTGTGTGTGTGTGTGTGTGTGTGTGTGTGTGTGTGTGTGTGTGTGTGTGTGTGTGTGTGTGTGTGTGTGTGAGGGTGGTGTGTGTGTGTCTTATACTGCATTGCAATTTAATTCTTATGATGTATTTATTGTACATTATGCATGTCTTATTATTTCTATGTTTATATATGTTTTTTATGTGCATGCCAGACACATCATTTGTTTATGTTTTAAAGACAATACATTTTTGATTGATTGATAATTGATTGATTGATTGATTGATTGATAATTGATTGATTGATTGATTGATTGATTGATTGATTGATTGATAATATAGTTTTTTGAAAAGCTTTACGTTGAATGGCCAAACTTCATTTGAGAGTGAAATAAAAACGGCCCAGTCAGAGAGAGTAAAGTCTCCATTCATTCAAAGTTTTGTCATGTCTGGGTTTCTGACGTTTTACCAAACTTGAACAGTCTGTTTATTGAAGTCATCCTTGTTCTGGGGAGCTGTCGGTGGATGGTCGTGGTGGCGCCCTCGGAGGAGGACATCACTCACGCTGACTCCGCGACTAAGACATTATTGTGGTCAGTATGGGGCTATTGTGAGTGGTGTCCTGCCTATGTTAGCTCAGAACAGGCTCCACTGAACTCCACCGAAGTGATCCAGCAGCAGTGCAGTGTCTCCTCGGTTGGTTGCCTCCTGATGGCCTAACAGATTCGCTCCCCTTGGAATGCTGGTTTCGGATCCTGCGACCTAACAAACCAGAGTGTGGCTGCGAGTTGGGAGTGGGAATGAGCGGCGTGGGAGCAATGCTCGGCCCAGAAGATGGGGCAGAAAAAAAATCATCTTAAATTCACAATATTACAATCAATTTTGTTTGTGCAGTGTCTACTCGAGTGACCAGTCCCTGGCCGCCAGTCAACCAGGACACGGAAAGAAATGACCACTGACCACTCACAACCTCCTCCTCCCGCTCCCTCCCCCTCTGATGATAATCGTCGTCGTCTGAGTCGCCATTTTCGTGGCGTCAGTTCTGACGATACCGGGGACATAGCCTGGCACCAACTGCTGTGAGGCCAACCAGGGACGGCTGAACCGGTCTGTGGTTTGATGTTCATTCGTATCCGACTATGACCATCAGAATGCAGAGGAGGAAACCGCTGTTATGGAAAGTTGGGCTGGGATCCACTTACAGCGGATGTGCCGTGCCCAGGGTGAATCCTCACTTTCCCTGCCGTGAAGACTTTATGAAATGGATTTTGTATTGTTGGAAAAAAGTGTATTCAAATTCAAAACACTTTAGTGTCCATTAAAAAAAAAAGGAAAATGTTCTTTTGCAACACGTGCAGAAAATTAAAATAAATACATTAAATCATACAACGCTACATGGGATCGTCTATAGGGGGGGGGGGGGGGCTGTGGGGATCAGTGAAGGGTCTGATTCATTTCTGTTTTGAATAAAATATATTTGTAGAGATGTTCGACATGTTCTTTTTTCGTGTTAGTTACTGTGTTGGTTTGTCAGGCTTACTGGAAACTTCTAACCAACATGTCCTGTCCGTTAAGTATTGCAGTAGGAAGCATGTTAGCCGTACTCGCCGATAATGTAAATTAAAAAAAAATTCACCACATCCTTTTCCTCTTTCATCACCCGAACAATTACCCAATAGTGTGTGATACATTCTCTTTAAGCTAAACAGTTACAATAATTCTTCATCCATAACTTATCTGTTAATGTACATGCGTGTCCGCTTCCTTCCCTGCACACTGAACTGATATATAAACCCATAACAACTCTAGCAACAGTGTAACTGATCAATACGGAAATACGTCTTCCACACTCTCTCACACTCTCTCATGTTCGTAGAATGACATCATAGCACAGAGCCTCACACCTGTCTCACAATATCCAGATAAAGCACAAGGAGTGAACATGTACGTAGAATGACATCATAGCACAGAGCCTCACACCTGTCTCACAATATCCACATAAAGCACAGTGAACATGTACGTAGAATGACATCATAGCACAGAGCATCACACCTGTCTCACAATATCCACATAAACCACAATGAGTGAACATGTACGTAGAATGACATCATAGCACAGAGCCTCACACCTGTCTCACAATATCCACATAAAGCACAGTGAACATGTACGTAGAATGACATCATAGCACAGAGCCTCATACCTGTCTCACAATATCCACATAAAGCACAGTGAACATGTACGTAGAATGACATCATAGCACAGAGCCTCACACCTGTCTCACAATTAATATCCAGATAAAGCACAACGAGTGAACATGTACGTAGAATGCCCCAGCACTTGCGAAAGTACATATTATTGCAGAGTAGAAAGAGTAAAAGCAGTGTGGAGTGGCACAGTGGTAACGCGTTCGCTTCGTGTCACGTAAACCCGAGTTCGAACCTGGGTACAGGGGATTTTTCCTCTCATTTTGCACTAGGCCTTAGGGTCTGAACGTGGAGTCTTTCGGGTGAGACGATAAACCGAAGTCCCGTGTTCCCATGCACTTAGCACACGTTAACCCAGTGGCAATGAAAAAGTTGTCATTTGGTCAAATGTTACACCCCCCCCCCCCTTTCCTTCATCATCGTCACACAAACATCGCATGTACAAAAAACCAGTTGGGCGACGCACTCTCCAGGTGGGAGCAACCCGAATTTCACAGAGACGTCTCTGTGACTACAAAATACCTTATACCCTACCCTAGTACCCTAATACCTAAACATCTGATTGTATTGTTAATTTATTCAGTGTTACATGCGTATCAGATGCACATCCTGTACTAGACATGTTATTCTACAGTGTTGGAATATCGTGCTACAGCTTAAGTCTTTCACGGAAGACTATGTCTCTCAAACGAGGGGGACATTTGCACCGGCTCTGGTGCTGCAGCCAAAAGGATTTGTTGGCCTTTGGGGAACTTCCCCAACGCCAACTCTCGTCCTCAAATCCCTTTGGCCGAGAGAGTGGGGATGTACCCTGGGCAAGGCATCTCCGCTATAAACTAATTCTAGCCCAGCCCACCAGAATAGTATCTGCCCCCTCTGCTATCTGGCAGTCATTGTCGGAAACGACAGACAGGAAACAACAACATGCATACATAATTATTCCAACAGGCGCCGATTTAAATGGAACAAACATGAGATTCGTGTGGAAGCCAGTTATACAGACAGGAGTATAATTTATGCTTAAATATGGATTGGGTTTTCCATTTCATAACGCAAGGCAAGTGCCTTCAACTTTTCTAGGGGGTGGGAGGAGGGACAGACTTCCAATTGACATCCATACAGATAATGTTGGAGTATAAGTCAAACACAAGGACAACACTCATTATTGTACTGCCTTGGCATGAGGCTGTGTCAGACCAGTTGACATAAGCTAGAAAGACGAGGCTACATCAAAATGTTGGTGTGCTCTGAATGGTTGTGCGCGGATTGTCTTTAGCCATGACAAGCTCCCAGCATAACATCGTCAGTCTAAAATCCCCCGAAGACGGAGTGTGGCTGCCCACATGGCGGGGTAATCACAAACGGTCACACACGTAATGTTTGCATCCCTAGCGTATTGTTCAAGCGCTCTGGCTGTTGGGATGATCCCTGGAGTCGTTAAGCCAGGGAACAACAACAACAACAACATTATTGTACGAAATCCATGGAGTATGATTGGTTCTCTCGAACGGATGTTCTGTGCATTAGTACATTTAGTTGAAAGGATGACTAAACACATTCCAAAAACGTCGTGCATATTAAGTAAATTGCCGTAACATGAGGTCAATTGCATGCAATCTGTTAATTCCATTTCCATCATTTCCTAACCAGGCACAGGGTCCTGTAGAATAGTGAGACCAGGATCAGTATTGAGGTTGGTATTCCCACAGCAAACAGTGTATCCTGGTCTGTTTGTATCTGGAGAAAGCAGACCTGTATCGTATTCCTAAAGTTGTGGTTGGTATTCCCACAGCAAATAGTGTATCCTGGTCTATTTGTATCTGGAGAACACAGACCTGTATCGTTTTCCTAAAGTTGTGGTTCGTATACCCACAGCAAACAGTGTATCCTGGTCTGTTTGTATCTGGAGAACACTGACCTGTATCGTATTCCTAAAGTTGAGGCTGGTATTCCCACAGCAAACAGTGTACCCTGGTCTGTTTGTATCTGGAGAACACAGACCTGTATCGTATTCCTAAAGTTGAGGCTGGTATTCCCACAGCAAACAGTGTATCCTGGTCTGTTTGTATCTGGAGAACACAGACCACGGTCTCAGATGTTTTGTTACAAAATGTAGGTTTTTCTTTCAAGTGTTTAAAACATGATGGATATTTCAGCAGCGCCAAAATAGTCCTCTTGGTTAGCAGCCATTGATTATTTTTGGAATCAATAGAAACCATGGGTCAATTCCTCAAAACTATGTTATTGATAATGTAAACAGGGCGACACTCGTCAGGTCTAGACGCAGAAGGTTGCAAAACAATTATATAGTAGACAATACTTAAAAGAGCACGTAAAAGTTCGACTGTTAGTGGGGTTTTTTACGACAAATAGCACATAATTACATATAGCATTTCCCCTACAAATACAAAAGGCAAACTGAAAGAAAGGGGAGAATCAAATAATGGATGCAAGCAAAGTAACAGAAATTCTTGTTCTGGTTGCAGTACTTGGAAGGAGCTTATGAAGTCTATGAACTCGACGGAAACTGGGCGAGTGCACGGGGAGTTGAGGCATAACATTTTTTAAATTATCTTTTTTGCACTGTCTGGTGGAGTTGACAATCTATGGAAGTTGACCATAGGCCTTTATTTCGCAGTATCCAGGATGGACAACTCCGGCTAGCGAAGCGCTCA
>CM065682.1:82453023-82485523 GCA_017654935.2 Phymorhynchus buccinoides
TTTAAGTTCTTTTATAGGTTCTTAAACAAGTTCTTGTTAAGTCAACTTCAAGTTATTAATAAGTTCTTGGTAAGTCACATCAAGTATTTATTAAGTTCTAACACAAAAACTTGACAAGATCTTATCAAGTTCTTATTTAAGTTATTGTTAAGTTCTTATCGAGTTACTTACTTAAGTTATTGGTAAGTTTTTATTAAGTTCTAAAACAATAATTTATTGCATTAAAAATGGATCGCTCTCAGGTTTTAAGCTATTTGGCTTTTGTTTTTCTTGTTTGTCTGCTACTTTTTCTGGTTGTACTGTTTGTACTTCTACTCGTTTTTTTAGCTTTGGTTGCATGTGTGTTTTATATAATTTATAAGACAAATAACCAACACCAGCAACCACACCAACAGTAAGCAATACAACATCGTAATTCGTACTGTTTTGTTTGTCTTCTTCTTTTTTAACTGGTATTGCGCTTATGGTTGATTCATCTGACAACAGTTTTTGTTTTGTTTGTTTATTCATTTTTTGTTGTCGATTCCACACTGATAACCTTTTACCTGCTTCAACTCGTCCTGGGTTCTTCGTTACCTTGGTTACTGTCGGACTGGGGCTTGTTTGCTGTTCTGTCTGATTCGTTTGATTCTCTGTCACGTTCATTTTTAATAGCCATAAAATCTATATGATTAAAAGTAATTAACCCCATAACAACTGGTGATAAAAGCCCGCCAAACCTATAAAAAAGATCACAACTAAGAGACTCTAATGATTTAGTTAAAACAGGATCTTGACTTAAATCGTACATTAAATCTTGGCTTGAATCGAGTGGAAAAAACTGACTAACTAACTTAGTGTACAAGCCTATTACAGTTTGACCTAAACTTTTAACCATTTTAGATCCTAATTGTGCTTCGTATCTGTTGTAGTACTTTTCAATGTCAGCAGAAGACATTTGTTGAATCTGTTCTATACTAAATTCTGTTCCTAAGTATTGTTTTGTTTTTCCACACGCAGCCAGAGAATACAACTTTTCCTTTTTATTCATAACACTTGTCGACACTTCATCAGACATTACGGCTTCCTGCGCATTTAACAACAGTTCGTCACAATTCATTTTTAGTTGATTTATTATTTTTGTTTTTAAAATAAAAATGAGTGCCGAAAAAACTGTTGCTAACCTTGTATATCAATCTGCTCTGATTGGTGGACTTTCTGTTGCGTACACGATGGTTGGTAAGAAACTATTGAAAATGAAAGCAGCTGACCTAGGAAAACTTGACCTAGAGGACTCTGGTAAACTAATCGCTATAATTACTGCTTCAATCGCAACAAAAGACTTTCTAGTTAAGCAAGGAATAATTCCAGAAAATATATATATGTAAAAATAAAATGGCTTCACTCGCAATGATGATTGGCGGTGCTGTAGTAAACGCACTTGCTTTTTCAGGAAGTAATTACATGTTCAGTAAACTAGAAACAAACAAGGAAAGACAAAGACATAATCGAGCAATGGAGCAATTAGCAGCAGCACAAGACGCCTATGAAAAACAAAGACTCGCTCAGTTAGATTTTATTAACAACAAATTAAAACTACAAAACCATGCAGCATACACTTTTAAGAATGTTGACAACGCCATTAAAGAGTATTATTTAGTGACAGGAGAAGACCTCCAACAGCTCCCACCACCAAAACTAAGTGACTTCTACCAACCATCCGAAAAACAAAAACTCCAGGAAATAGCTTTTATTGTAGTTGGTATGACTGCTGTTTATTTCATAGCAAAAAACGTGTAGTATTAAAATGAATGATAAACTATCTAAAATTTATTATTCACCAAAAGGTTATTGGAAAGGTTTAACTGCTATTCAAAAATTAAATCAAGCTGCTGGAGTCACTGAACAAACAGCAAAAGAATGGTTATCTAAACAAGCTATATGGCAAATTTATTTACCAGCACCTAAACGAATTAAAAGACCACACTTCGTTAACTCAACACCAAATGACACTCATCAAATGGATCTTCTATACTTCCCTCATGATTTAATCAGAAGAAAAAGATTTAAATACGCGTTGACAGTTGTTGATTTAGCTTCAAGATATAAAGATGCTGAACCATTGACTGATAAAAGTGCTACTTCAGTCTCTGTTGCTTTACAAGAAATCTATAGACGCGGTCCATTAACCTATCCTCGTTTAATTCAAGTTGATGAAGGAAAAGAATTTAAAGGACAATTCAACCAGCTAATGTTAAAACACAAAGTATCTATTAAACGCGGTATTCCTGGAAATCATAGATCTCAAGCCTTAGTCGAAAACTTTAACAAACAATTAGCTGAACGACTTTTCTCTTACCAATATCACAGAGAACTCCTTGATTCAACTAGAAACACTGAATGGGTTAGAAGATTAAGTAGTGTTCTGAGAGTCATGAATAACGAAGAATCTAAAGTAACAGGATTTAAACCAGTAAAAGCAATACAGAAGAAAACGATTGACACTTCGTTAGACACACCTCATGAACATTCAATTTCAAAACAGCTGATACCGTTTGGAATCAAAGTTAGGTTTCTTTATGCACCAGGAGAAGCGGAAGGAGACACACGTGTAAGAGCGACTGATCCAATTTGGAGTATTGAACCGTACGAAATAAAAAGTGTAATAGAAATGAATCCACCGGTGTATTATTTAAGAGAAACTGATACAACAACACGACCCGTTCCAAAAAGAGCCTTTGTTAAAGAAGAATTACAGATAATTCCGTCAGACACAGTTCCGATTTGATTAGACAAAAAAAAAAAAAAATGAGTTTTAAAATGGAGACTCAGAATAAAGAGATACTCGAGACAAAGAATTACGACATTTTATTGAAAAGATTAAGGAATGCGCAGAAAGAAATTGTTCTATTTCAGCTATTAATGGAAGACGATAAAATAGTCAGTAAATACTTGTTTGAAATTGAAAGCAAAATAATGGATACTTTATCAGAAATTTACAACAAGTTTAACCTTGAATTTGACCCAGTATAAAAAAAAGAAACCAAAAAAAATTGACCTTTTTTTTTTTTTTTTTTTTTTTTTGCCATCACAAACATTTGTACTGACTAGGAAAATCAGTTTTTAACACTAGCTTACAAAACTTCTCTTTCCTCAGTTTTTGTTTAATCGACTTTTTTTCTTCTTTTGATTCAATCACATCATTTTCATCTAGACATTCATCAAAACTATTTTTATCTTTAGTAAAAAACAAAACAACCGTCTTTAACTGTTCTCTAAAGTCTTTTAAAACTGAATTATACTTTTGTGTTAAAATCCATACACTAATCCCTGCATGTCTACCACTGAAAGCTAACTTAGCTAAACTATTTCTTTTTTTAACAATGTCTTTTTCAGCCGAGCAGTCATCAATAATAAACAATGTTGACGTTCCTTTAAACAGTTGATAAAAATGATCTAAACATTCACTTAACTTATTACTTGGGTCAACCAAATAGATTTTATCATCCTCCCAAATGAACTTTCTTTCTTTGTATGATTTGTTGAATTCTAAAGTAGTACAAAAAATTACTATATGTTCAAAGTGATTTCGATAAACCGTTTGTATTAAATCTAACATAAATATCGTTTTTCCACACCCAGTCATCCCGCAAAATAACCCGCAATGTGGTTCTTTTGTAAGGAAATTTAAACTGTTCAAGTCCATTGTTTTAATACATAATATCTTTTAATCTGTTATTCTCAATGTTCAGCTGAGCATCGCATAGTAAATACACATAAACATATATTTGTTTGCCCACTTCCGCTTCTTTATGAATTTGAATGTTTATTCCGCCTGACCCATCACCTACTGTTCTTCCGCTACCATGAAGTTTGTTATCATCAGTTGTTCTAAGATCTAACCACAAAGCATACTTTGAAAATAAATAATCTTCTAGTCTAACATCATGAAGATGGAGGTCTTTGCAAATTAAATCAACAGACGGATCTCTTAGTTGCCCGCCTCCACCAAACAGTTTTCTTATTTCATCAAAGTGCTGATAAGGTAAAAGACCGCTCGCAAACAATTGGTTCGGTTGCCCTTCAATCGTAGTAGTCAGCTTAGTTATTTTTGGATTATAAAACCTCTCGCTTAATCTATTAAAGGGTTTTTTGGTTTCTTCAAACAGCAGCAAAATTCCTTTCAACGACCTTGCTGATATATTCAAATCGATGTTCCAGATTGTGTCTATTGTGTTTTTAGTTAACTTACTGTGATTTAAAATTCTGTTGTAGTATATTGCAAATCTTGACTGGTATTGTTGTGAAATCAACCGAGCTAATTCTTGATGACGAACAACATCAAACTCTAATGTGATGTCTGAAATACTATATTTTGCATTTGAATCTTCTGTCGATCTAATAACACGGGCATAGTCATTAAAAGTAAATTCATACATAAGCCTATCTTCTAAAGCTCTCTGATAATATGGTGAGTGTGTGTTCAATAGTTCAAAGTCAAGAGGAATGTAGAATCGATTACCATAAACTTGAGCAACCAACGCATCTTTATTGCTATCTTTTTTATCATCAGCATCAATTCTATGTTTTATACCATTATCTCCTTGTATTCCCTGATAAACCCGATCTTTTCTTTCATTTTCTGTTAACCAGAGGTCGCAATAACTCAAAAAGACATCTGCGTTATCTAAAGACATTACCTCTCTCCCTTCAAGTTTAATAGTAATCTTACTAACTATTGATCTGCCCAGATTACCAACTAGAGTTCTGTTTGGATCCGTCTCTGACTCCAGGTCTATTTTAAATGCAAGACGAGCAGTGCCTGGCACGATGACTTCATTACTCCCCAGACTAGGAAATCTTACTGATAATATTTGTCTTTGATCGATAGTTGAAGGATTATTACTTATCACGATACTCTGCCTGGTTCCTTTTACACCGAGTGGTTCTTTTAACCGTCTGTATGGATCAAGACTCGACCCGTATGATTGCGACATCTCTCTTTTTTTTAGAAATAAAATAAAAACATAATTATAAATAAAAACATGGAAGGAAAAGAAGCAGTCCACGATTATGATGCCTTTGACGATGAAGCTGGAGATGACATGAGTGAAGACATTCCTTTATTGTCTCGTCGTCGTAATCTACCATCTTTAAGACAAGAACTAGATGAAGCAGAACCAAACCCGAATGTAGAAGTTAGACCAAGGGAAGATAATATAGTAGTTGGAAAATCTCAATTTGAAATGCACTATGAAATACAGAAATCGAAAGTAATGGCTTTTCGTAAATTTATAGGTCAAGATTTATCCGATTTGTATGATCCTAATGACTATGTTTTAGATGGTGAAGGTCATTTATTTTTGAATAATAATGAATCAACCCGACTTACACACAAAAATAATCCAGCAAAGTTTTATAAAATAAGTTCACTAATTTCTCATGGCGTCCCCACTAATGATCTAAGACGTATTGGCGTTGACATAAAACCAAAACCAACCCTAAGCACGAAAGATGTTTCTGCTCTTCAAAACAAACTACAAGAACTGCCTACTGATTCCCAACTTCAATCGATTCCTCTTAGAGACTTAAGCGCAACTGCGGACAACATCATAGAAATGGAAACTAGTTTTATAGCTTTAGAAGATGAAGAAACCCATTTAAAAACATTACATGATTCACCATTACCTATGAGAGAACTAATGGCGCTCAATTCAACATTACAAACTACCAGAGGCGAGTTAACAAATAATCTAGCAAAGTTAAGCGAACTGGATGCTCACATTGACAGAGAAAAACAGAAATTAGTTGAAGCGGACGACAATAACCTAGGACAAGACGTAAAAGACAGAATCATGCAAAGACTAGATGATCTTCAACAAGAGAGAGCTGCAAGACTAGAAGTACTGTCAACTAACCGTGAACAATTACGAACACAAGTCAGCAGAATAAAAGAAACCATCCAAAGAATTTTACACGAAGATACAACGTTAGCAGAAAGAATAAAAACTTTATTTAGAGAGCAAGGAGTCACGATAGCGAGCGTTATGACAGCTTTAGGGTTTGCAATCTCTACTTTAGTGTTTGCTTTAACAGGAACAGGTGGTGGTGGTGGTCAATTACCTTCTCCACCTTCTCCACCTTCGCCATCAAAAGACTCTTGGATTAAAAAACAACTGGAACATTTAACGAATCTATTAAAAAAATTAGGAGAAAAAGCACTAGATGCGCTACCCGGTATATTAGGTGGAATTGTTAGTTGGCTTTTTTCTACTGCAAGCAAAGTAGTCGGTTTTATGGCTGAACACTTATGGATGCTAATAGTTTTAGTTGTAGGATTACTCTCTAGTAAAATAAAAATAAACTAGACCGGCTGCTGTTAGAAAAATAACTAGTGCTGTCTTTTCGTTTTCGTGACTGTCAGTTAAGTTCGTTAAGTTCGTTGAGTTCGTAGAGTTAGTTAAGTTCGTAGAGTTAGTTAAGTTCATAGAGTTAGTTAAGTTCGTTGAATTCGTTAAGTTAATATTCTTTTTTTGACTGACAGGGATTGGATGGTGTGTTCTTTGTATGATCGACAATGTAGAATTTATTTTTAAATTTTTACCAACTGCTTGATTATCTTTTGCTATAAGGATTTCGTTGTTATAGTTTACAATTGTTCCTATTTGAAGTCTAAGATCAGAGGGCAGCATGTACAATCCACTACCAACAGCAAAGTCTACTTTTGATCTTGCAAATCTTAAAACGTCTTGATACCTTTTAATGCTTGCTGGGAGGTCAACTGTAGAATTGATTGCATCTTCTAAATTAGCTAAATACTGTTTTTGTGCATCAAACCCAGTAGAAGGATCCATTATCTCAGATTTAACTTGCGCTTGAGATCCCAGCAAACACCACACATAAGTACGAATAGAATCATTTACTCGTTCTATTCCCGCCTTTGTCAGTCCTTCAGAAGTATCAAGAATAAAAGTAGACCAAGCGTTTTTATGTTTTTGTTGAATAGATCCCAGATGAACGGTCGTACCTGAAGAAAAAGACGTGTAAGGTGGATTCCAATCATAGTTATACTTTCTGTGCACGCCCCAATAATAAAGTGTTCCCAACCCATGATTACGATCTAACTTTTGCCTAAAGTCTGTATTCAAGTTAATGTTAAACTCATTACAAATTCGTTCAAAGGCCTTCATGTCAATTCTGTTGTTGAACGGATTAAAAGTAGAATCATTCGGTAATGGAGCATGCAGTTCAGACAGAATACGCTTGAATGTGTAATAGAAATGAAATCTATAAACTGCTTTTACCATGACTCCAGGATGATTTAAGTGATCAGCGAAAGAAACACCACACCCTGTTGTTGCACAGAACACAGCAAAGTTTAACTGGTTTTGATAAAACTGCATTGGATGACTAAACCACGCCTTTGCGATGTTATCATGTTTAACACTAGGATTTAAATAATGGTTTAATGGATTACTGACCTTAACTTCAAAAGAATCAACTCCCACTGCAACAACTATTGAATCAACAGCTATAGTTTTAGGGTTATATGATCCAACTGCATATTTAACGTCTTTGTTATATTTAAAAGCATTCATTTATATATTCGCAATAAAAATGTTTATTTATATAACTGATCAAGACGAGCCAATACTTTTACAACGCCCTATTGAAAATCACGGTTCTCTAAAAGTAGCGCTCCATGAAATTTATTACAAAGTTAAATGGATTAACATAAGCGAATCCTTAAAAAACAATTGGATAAGAAAAATTACCAAAGAAGAAAGGGTTGAACTGACTATACCAGACGGTTATTACGGTTTTTGTTCATTAAAAGAGATATTTAACGACTTCGACATTACTTTAAAACTTAATGAGGGAAATTTGAAAGTGAAGATGACGTTTAGAGGCCAAAAAGGTGAAGTATTTGAATTTGCTAATGAATTGGTTAAACTATTAGGTTTTAGATTAGACAGGTTCCGTGTTACTGATAATGCACTGGAAAGTAATGCATATACGGCTGTAAAATCACTTAATCTCGGAATACATTCTTTATTATACTTTCATTTAGATATCCTGAGTACGGATAACAACTTATTTGATAACCAGCCGTCTACTGTGTTAAGAGTTCTTCCAACAGCAAAAGCGGCATACTGTGATTACGAAATTATTACATTCACTAACTTACAGTTTAAAGAATTAGTTTGTGGGGTTCACCATTCACTAAAAATAAGAATAACTGACGAAAAAGGAAAAGAAGTTCAGTGCGACAGCTTGAATGCTTTGTTAGAAATAAAATAATTTAGTATAAAACAATGTCACGCGGACCAGATCAACCGGTTATGCTTGACCCTGTTAGATGCGCAACTTTAGAATTGAAGGACCTAGCAGACACAGAAGACTTTGATTTAAATGGGGAGATAGGAGCGCTGTATGGTTTTGAGTACACAAACAACGGCTATTATAAACGAGCAGAAATAAGTGATAAAAAGGTTCCTAAACTAGAGCAACTGCGTAATGTAGTAGCTGACAATGTTGGCCAGTTTGAATATAAAGTTGTTAGGGAAAGGGATAACAAATGGCATTTAATTCCATTCATTGATTGGGAAATAAAGTTTGAATTTTTAAGCCCGTTTACATTCTTTGATAATAACAAATACTTTCGCAAATCATTTAACTCAGGGCCGTTACATGTCAGTCTGATTCCACAAAACAACAGCAGAAGAGAAATAGCAATCAAACCTTATAAAAAGAGACAGTACATACTGCATAGAAAAAAGACAGTGACAAAAGATGCAGCCACGCAATTAGAGTTCATTCCTAAAATGGCTTTAGCAGACGAATTTA
Source organism: Phymorhynchus buccinoides (assembly GCA_017654935.2). Taxonomy (NCBI): domain Eukaryota; kingdom Metazoa; phylum Mollusca; class Gastropoda; order Neogastropoda; family Raphitomidae; genus Phymorhynchus; species Phymorhynchus buccinoides. The sequence goes on from CM065682.1 coordinate 82,461,850, forward strand.
CTATGATATTTGAACTTTCTGTTAGAGCAGACAACCCTGATTCCCTACCTGTTGGTGTTAGCGACAACCTAATGAAAGGGATTCTTATTTCTTGGCAAAACTTGGATGTTGAATCAGTGAGATGTACTATCGTTATTCAAAACCGCGGTGAAGAAATTAAGGCAGTGTCGACCAGCGATAAAGTTATATTGAGTGTTGATCCAGACAATCTTAAAGAATTAACGTACATTAATGTTACTAATTTAGATCTCATTGGGTTTTATTACACTGAAAGCATTTTGCCTGATGATCTTCTTAAAATGATAGCAAGTGCAAATTAAATGTTAAAATTTTTTTTTTAAATATAAAAAAAGATGTCCGTTACAGTTTATCCAAAAATACCAAAAGAAAATACTGACAAAGAAAAGACTGATGGTGGTGATGATCCTGAAATCAGAAAGTTCAGATTGTCCACCATTACAGAAATACAAAGAGAATTGGAAAAAGATCTCACTAACTATAACAGAACCAAACGAAGGTACTCTTGTTTGTTTAATACAGCAACATACTTAAATACTGGATTTGGGAGTCTAGGTACTTTAACAGCAGGAAGCTCTGTAGGGTTGTTAGCAACAGGGGTCGGATCAGTAGTAGCTTTGCCTCTAGGTTGTGTATCGATGGCGCTTGGGTTGTTTTCAATGACAACGTCCGCTTTCAACAAAAAAATAAAAGTCAAACTTCAAAAGCATACAGCCATGGTTCAATTAATAATGGCAAAACTTAGTTCATTTCGATTGATTATCAGTAAAGCTTTGCAAGACTCTCAAATTTCGGATGAGGAGTTCAATAGACTCCAAGCAGACTACAACGACTACAAAATGCAAAAGTTCGAACTACAAAAAAAGTCAAGAATGAACTTTTCACAACCGCAAGACATAGAAGCGATAAAAAAAGAATGTGAAAAAAAAATAAACGACACATTAAAATCTGTTCTAGGGAAATAACAATAAGAACTCCAAAGGGTGCTTATTCAATTCAATATGATTACAAGTTTCGAAAGTCTACTGACTATGACACTTAGTTCTCCAGTGACCAATTGAATACGAAAACTCAGGCGATTTAAACACACGCTTTGTATTGTTTGAGTCGAGTGATTTTTTATTTACAACTGTTGTGTTTATTTCGTGTAACTTAGATTGTATTTTTATGTTGTCATGATAAAACGTCTTGCTGTCGAACAGTGCTTCTTTATAGTTATCGTGTGTCATAACCATTTGAACAACCGGTCTAGAAATTCCTTTTGCTTTTTTAATTACGCTAGTTTGGCTGGCAATTGAATACATCTTTGCTCTCAGACCAACGTACTCTTTGATTATAGTTCCATTCAGTTCATCCTTCATCTTACCGATTACCTTTTTATTTACGGATGAATGTAATGAAGATTCACTTGGGTAGTCAGAGGTGTCATACCAGGAGACAACACCTTTTGCTGAATCTGACTCTAAATCTTTGTAGAAGTCTTCAGTCGGAATGTCTAGAATAAATGAGTCCGTATCTGTATAAAGTACTCTGGAGTCTGGATAGAGTGGTTTAAAGTAGTCGTAAAGAAATTCTAGCATCAATAACTTAGACAATTCAAGAACAGCAAACCCAATGAAGACTGGTTTATCTAGCTTCACATTAATTTTTTTCATCATTATCCCGTAAAGGTTGTCATGGAACTTTTTGAAGTCTTGATAATTAGGTTTTGAAGTTAATTTGATTGCTTTGTTTTCTTGGGTAACTAATCTAACGTCTTTGCGTTTGTGCGGGTTTTCCATTGTCTTTCCAAAACAACTGTTGTTCATTAGTTTAAAGAAGTCTTTTTCTGAGGCGTCGGTAGCTTGTGTTCTAAGATTAGTGTTCTTCATTATATATGGTTCCATGAACTTCCTCTGAGTGAACGAAATGATTCTATGAACTGCTGTTAGTCTTAATCCGTGACGTAAATAAAATTGTAGTAATCTATAATGACAGACGTATTTTTTTTTGGAGTGTAGATTAGGCACAAGTTTAGGGAGGTCATTCCCCACTTGAAGTCTTTCAACTGCTAACGGGTAGTCATTGTGCAGGTCATGGAGTTCGTCCGGATAATCTAAGTCGACTTCTAAAATAAATCCTGTTTCGTAAGAATCTGATAATTTCAAAAGCCATTGCAAAAACTCTGCGATATTAAAATTAAAAGGAGCTGTAAACATTTTAAAGTTACGTAATGGAAGTGACTGGCACATCGCCCAACCATAGAGATTGTTTGCATCTAAATACATGATATAATTTGATGGTTTAGAAGGATCGTAGTCGTCTAAGTATTTGTTGTTAGCCTTGCAGTAACCGTGTGAAGCCATAGAGATTCCCCCGCGTAGTCCGTCTTCAATCATCTGGAGAGTTAGTAGATCGGAGAGTAAGTCAATCTGTATTTTGGTAAATCTTAAGAAAGCATCCCAACTCATACCAGGAGCAGTGATATAATTAGCAGGGTCTAGACTGTAATGTTTTATACACGTTTTTCTGTAGTTCTCGAATACATCTGCAAGCAAACAAACGTCAGCCATTAAATAGGCGTCGTGGTAGTCTCCCATGGTCTGGCATTTTAACTTAATCCACGCTGACTGAGCATGGTTGTAGTCAGAGTCGCTTATATCTTTTCCTTTTAAACTAGAGTAGAATGCACCTTTAGGAGGTAATTTTAAATCGTCGAACCGCTCCCAACTACTCATGTACTCATAAGGGTATACTCCTTTTCGAACAAGTGCTGGATCAAAGTATTTTTCTGTTATAGTGCATTTGGATAGTGACTGACCTAAAGACTCTAGTGATCCCATCAGATGTTGTAATGAATCGTAAAAAGACAATTGACCTAATGTAAATGTCATGTACTTTTCTGAAGACTGAGCTATACAACTGACGGTTCTAAATTCATCAGTAACTGCTTGTAGAATTAAATGAGAGTCATATCCACGTAGATTGTGAAAGAATATAGGCAGTTTCCAAGTCTTTGGTTCAAACTTTAACTGCAAATTACAGGAGTTGTGTGCTGCTCCTCTGAATTTTCCACTAATGTGATCATGGTCTCGTACTTTATAGATGTCTGGACAGTCAGGGGAGTCTTCCACAAACCCTTTTCCGCAAATCCAACATTCAGTAGCTGATTCAAATTGAATTAAATCTTCAGGTGTCATGATTAAATCTAATAAATTTAGTTGGTTAGATAGTTCATTTCGTAGTTTCATCATTCTCATTAAAAAGATTTTTGCAGCATCGGGTCCTCTATAAAGTTCAGGTTCAAAATGTATCCCATCTGATCTAAGAACAATAAATGCGAATGAACAGATTTGATGATTATTCAATAAAACAGTTTTAGGAAGATTTTTAGGAGCTGGTCCTTGATAGGGTACAATGATTGACTCGAAATCAGCATAAACAACATAAGGACTTAATTGCAGTTTCTTCCAGTTTTTAAAGAACACCTTACTTCCTTCTTTCGGAGTAATAAGTTCAGTATTACAGTCAATGGATGAATTACAATGTTTTCTATGTTCAACCGCTGCTTGAATACTTGGCATTCTTAGTAAACATCTTCGGCAGAATTCTTGTTTTTCTTTGTGATTTGTAGTATAGTTTATAAGTCTGCTCATTGTTCTGATTAAAGTGTAGTGTGTTTTTGTTCCGTCTGTTACTAAGAGAAGATCAATATGTTTTTTATCAGGATCACCAATCATAGGAGAGTTCTTTGAAACTCGGATTGGTTTAAGGTTTTCTTCTACAGACCATGTGTAGATGTTAATTGAAATTGGTTTATTCTGTTCTTCAAATTGATCAACTTCGCTTAGGCTTACAGGGAAGTCGATTCCATCAAAGTTTAATTCATTTATGTAAGGTTGATAGTTAATTACTCTTTCTGCGTTCTTTTTGATATAATGAAGTTTAGCTAAAACACACCACATAAAACATTTATCATCAGTATTTTTTATGTTTAATACTGCACGCTTTAAAACAAGTTCTTTAGGTAAAGGAATAAAGGAGTTTCCTACGATTGGAGCATATTTACTCTCCTTCATTTTAATTTCTAATACCCCGCCTTCTGACCAACCAGATCCTCTTAGTTTTGCCTCTTCTGATACGTTAATGAACTGGGTGATTAAATTGTCTGCCCAGGTTTCTGTAAAATCATTATATGAAAGAACTACTTGCTGTTTAGTAGAGACCCATACTTGAAGCTGCTCACCTTGGACTGTTTCATAATCTACGTACACTGCTAACATTACTTTAACTGGTGGTTCTATAGCTAGTTTTTCAGGTATTTGCGAAATAGCATGTTTTACACTTTTTAGTACATTTTTTGGATCAATAACTTCTAAATCCGTTTCTTTAAAAACTTTGTCTAAGTGCTCAATTATTTCATCAAGCGCCATTGTCATGTTGAGTTCCTTTTTCTAACTCAAATTATTTTGTTTAATTAAAAATAATTAATTTTGTTTCACCTAAAGCAGTGGCTTTTTTTTTTGATTTGGCAGAATAAAGGGGGGACGAATTTTTACTTTTTTTACCCCTTAAAGTAGCGTTTTTGTATCTAAAAGTAGAAGATTTTCCTCTTGAGCCAGAATCCCCCTTTAGCTGTTAAATCACGTTGTTTTTCGTGAGTAAAAACGATTGAATCACACTGTTTTTGTGGATAAAAAACGCAAGAAAATGGCTTAAATCACATCTTTTTGGGGGGTTAAAAAGCATAAGAAAAAGTAGTGTTTTTTAGCCGTTTTTTAATAAACGGAGGAGTGAAACCGAAACCGAAACCGAAACTGAGCCAGAAGCCCCCTTTAGCTGTTCTCTACAGAAATATAACGGAAGCCATCATTACACGATTCACCACAGTGCCGTGTCAGCTCAGGTTCTTACTTCAAGTATTTGAAGAAACGTTGATAATAAAACTTTCAACTGCAACACAAATAATAAAACAAAAAACAATCGTCTACGCGTGCAGGAATTGCTTACTTTTGAGTCAACAGAGAAAACCTTGGGCATGTTCTCAATTATCTGTGAGTGTTTGTGTGCACGGGACATCGAGTGACAGGCTTCTGGACACAATACACTGACACATGAAGGATGGTCGAAAGTCATGCATTAGACAAAGAACAAGTGAATATTCCACTGATGTGGTGACAGCCCTGACGTGGTCTTAGTTGTTGACAGGGCTATAAACAACATAACTGAACTCAAATGTTCCCAAGATGTATTATTTGTTTTTATCAATCTTTACAAATAAAACACATGTACGTGTAAAAAAGAACACCTTATTGTTCCCATTCAGCTTGCAAACAATAATGGGGGGAACGAAGAATGGGTGAATGAACCGCCAAAGCAAAACAAACAGGTGAATGAGAAAGATGAAACAGACTGTAGTATTAAAGAATAAAATAGTGAGGCCAAGAGAGGTGATCGCGAAATTTAACAAAGAGTAAATACTCTCTTTTCTAATTAACCCCCCTCCACCAAAGTTAATTACGATACCATTCACCTAGCAGTGCGTGGGTCAGAACCAAAGTGAGACAAACAAAGCGTTATTCTCAAAAAAGAATGTGCCAAGTTCGCCTTTATGACCCTCCGCCCACAGACTAGTATTTTGTTGACAACAGGCAAAATTGATTTCAATCCCATTAACTTTATTTGTAAATTAATGCATATCGTTAAGAGACATGAGACAAGCAAATTCCAATAACTTTTCATAAAAGAAGAAACAACATGTGATTGCAGATGCAAGGCGTAAATCAACACATATTAAAGGCTAGTGGAAATGGACAAGATGTTATTAAGAATGTCACAAACATGTTGCAAGACATCATTCTTATTAAGTGAAGTATTTAAAATCATGCTCCCCGTTTCATTTCAAGTTTGCGAATGAAAACGGTTTTTTAAAAAAATACAGTGTTATATGCAATGTGTGTGTGTGTGTGTGTGTGTGTGTGTGTGTGTGTGTGTGTGTGCGTGTGCGTGTGCGTGTGCGTGTGCGTGTGTGCGTGTGTGTGTGTGTGTGTGTGTGTGTGTGTGTGTGTGTATCTGTGGACAGATTGTTGGAGTGAAACAGGACGGTATGAATGTGTTGTATGAGCGGCGCGTGAGAGGAAAGGGTCGAATGATTGCGAGTGATTCCAGCCATGACCTTTGTAGATTTGATGAACTTTTACCATCTGGCAGGCGTTACTGCACTCCAAAGCTCAAAACTCTTAGAAGCAGAAACAGTTTTATCCCCATGTCAATCTCTTTTATGAACAAGTAAATGGTTTGTCTTTTTACCTGACTATCACTTTCATCTTAATACAGAACGCGTATGTGTGTGTGGCAAGTCAAGTCAAGTCAAGTCAAGTCAAGTCAAAATGATCTTTATTGAGGATAAAGGAGTAACCTTGACAGCTGTTTTTCATTTTGTCCTCAGAATTATTATTGTAAATAATATCTATTAATAGTAAAAAAAATAAACACAAGTATACCTACAGGAATTATAGTTGATCAATCAAATATTTATGGTACGCTTTCTAAGATGGACAGACATATCATTCCATAGCTTGGCACCTGAATAAATAAGAGATGTCATGAATAAGAGTGAGAGCGCGAGAAGGTTGCTAGGTAACAAGTGTTTGGGAAAGATAAGCATGTAAGGTTTCAATGGTTCTATTTGCTATCTGGTTGCTAGGCAACACAATTTATAGTAAAAGAGGCGTCTCTGTGAAATTAGGGTTGCTCTCATCTGGAAAGTGCATCGCAGCCAGAGGCGCGCCACCCAGTTTTTGTCATGCAATTTGTGTGTGTGTGACTGATGAGGACGGAAAGGGGGGGGGGGGGGGCATTTTGACCAAATGACAACTTTTTCGTTGCCACTGGGTTTAACGTGTGCTAAGTGCATGGGCACACGGGACCTCGGTTTGTCGACTCATCCGAAAGACTCCACGTTCAGACCGTAAGGCCTAGTGCAAAATGAGAGGAAAAATCCCCTGTGCCAAGGTTCGAACTCGGGTTTACTTGACACAAGGCGAACGCGTTACCACTGTGCCACTCTACATGAGTGAAATTCTGTTTAACGTCCTCCGGCCTGGAACAGACACATATGGGACATTAGTAGATATAAAGATAGTGGGAACGATCCTGGAGGCAATGCCCGAACGCAGTGCAACACCAGGAAAGTCCCGAATTTTTAACAATACAAATATGTATAAAATATAAAGGTTAGGGTAAGACGGGGTAAAAAGCCCATGGGTGGGTAAGAAGCCCATGCCAATTATCTCATGAAATAAAGCAGAAATGTCACATTTTGCCCATGAGACGAGTGTTAATGTTTAGCACTCGTCTCGTGGGCAAATTTGACTGATATTTGCTTTATTTCATGAGATAATTGGCATGGGCTTCTTACCCGCCCATGGGCTTTTTACCCCGTCTTCCCCTATATTTAAATGACCCCACTCTACACCCCTTATTATACCCCTTTATACACACACACCCTACTCCCGGCCTCTTGCCATCTCCCCCCCCCCCCCTTCCCCCCCTCCACGCACATACAGAGCCTGCAAGGGAGAACAAAATGCTTCGGGCCAGTGGAGGCGATTGGTTTTCAGAAGACATAGTGTGTTTTAGTACCACTGCCCCCGGGCCAGTAAATCAGGGAAATAGTAAGGACAGTGACCCGTCACCACAGAATGAGTCGTAATGTCCCAGATGTCACTTTTGAGTTATTAACAAATTGTTATTATGCATTAAAAAAGCTTTCCAACAAACCAAAAAATCGGACTATTGGTTGCAAAGTTATGAAGATTTGAAATCGTATACTCAGGGAATCGGCGAAATGAAAAAATGCAACCGGAAAATGTCTAAATGTGTACAAAACAACCAGATGTTTCTGATTTAAACACACTTTTAAGGCAGAAAGGATTGTTTTTACACTTCAATACTTATGTACATGGTAGATAAAGACCCATTGTTCAATAATAAGTCAAAATCTGAGAATTGATGATTTGACCCCCTTCCACATAAAATTGTCCCTAGAGGACAAGTGAACTAGGGACAATGCGACTCATTTTGTGGTGACGTGTCACTGTAACAATGTACTTCAATGGTAACGTAAAATAACTGGGGAAACCAGGAGAGGGGGGTGGGGGGGGGGTGGGGGGAGGGAGGGAGGGAGAGGGTAGGCGAGGGGAATTCACATTTTGCAGTTTCAAGACTGCTTGAGCTGGTGCGTGTTGTTTGCCTTTTTCAATAACTTGAAACAGACAGCATTTCATTATAATTTTTCAGAAAACAAATTAAAATTCAATGTTCAAAGTTTGACACGTCATGGCATTTTGGATACAAAGGTTTCATAAAACCATGGATGCTGTATTTAGATGCAGTGTCCGTGATAAAACTCAACAACACATTATGTACAGATATTTGTAAAACCTTTGAGACCAAACCAGCGAGCCAAACTACTTCCCTGTGCATCAGTGGCCGCCTGTGTCCTTCTCCTCACAACCTGATGGGATTGGAAGACCTAGGCCACGTTAGCAAGGCTGTCGATAAAAATGGCAACGAGTCCTCTGCTGTGTCTCCCTGACCATAGTCCCCCCCCCCTCTCTCTCTCTCTCTCTCTCTCTCTCTCTCTCTCTCTCTCTCTCTCTCTCTCTCTCTCTCTCTCTCTCTCTCTCTCTCTCTCTCTCTCTCTCTCCCCCTCTGGTTTAAACGTTTTATTGTCTGTACATAAAACGCTTAAACCAGTGTGTGTGTGTGTGTGTGTGTGTGTGTGTGTGTGTGTGTGTGTGTGTGTGTGTGTGTGTGTGTGTGTGTGTGTGTGTGTGTGTGTGTGTGTGTGTGTGTGTGTGTGTGTGTGTGTGTGTGTGTGCGCGTGCGCGCGTGTGTATGTGCGCGTGTGCGTGTGTGCTTCTTTGCTGATGAGCATAAAGACTAACGATGTCGATCACGTTGTCTGAGTAGGAGCATCTGTCATGTAACAGATATCGAACCCACCCGGGCACACAAAACATTACAACAGAGAAGGGTAGATTGGGGTAAAGGGCCCAGCCAGAGTTTTAAAAAAACACCACATATTAACCCCTTCATTGCCTGCAAACTGAGACTTTTTCATTATGTAAAAATCATACCTGTTAAGGGTCTGCTGCACTACATGCGATTTGATCTCCATGCGATACGACTGTGACGAGATTCACGTAATATACTTCCGTCTAGAAATAATTCTGCCATTTTCGCTCACTATGCTCAAGTAGACCCAATACATCAATTTCGCGTGAATCATTTCGCCTTGGCATAAGGCTGTGTCAGACCACTTGACATAAGCTAGAACACCGAGGCTACATCAAAATCTTATGTTCTGCATAGCGTAACATCATCAGTCGCAAATCCTCCGAAGTCGGAGTGTGGCTGCCCATGTGGCGGGGTGATCAAAAAGAGTCACACACATAATGTTCTCATCCCTAGTGTGTATGTGTACCATAGTGTCCATAGTGTGTGTACCATAGTGTCCAAATGCTTCGGCTGTTGGGATGATCCCTGGAGTCTTTGAGCCAGGGAATGACAACAACAACATGTGAATCATGACTCACATCGTCACAATCGCATCGCATTGACAGCAAACCCCTTACCCCACAGTGGACCCTTTACCCCACAGTGGACCCTTTACCCCACAGTGGATCCTTTACCCCACAGTGGACCCTTTACCCCACAGTGGATCCTTTACCCCACAGTGGATCCTTTACCCCACAGTGGACCCTTTACCCCACAGTGGACCCTTTACCCCACAGTGGACCCTTTACCCCACAGTGGATCCTTTACCCCACAGTGGACCCTTTACCCCACAGTGGACCCTTTACCCCACAGTGGACCCTTTACCCCACAGTGGACCCTTTACCCCACAGTGGACCCTTTACCCCACAGTGGACCCTTTACCCCACAGTGGACCCTTTACCCCACAGTGGACCCTTTACCCCACAGTGGACCCTTTACCCCACAGTGGACCCTTTACCCCACAGTGGACCCTTTACCCCACAGTGGACCCTTTACCCCACAGTGGACCCTTTACCCCACAGTGGACCCTTTACCCCACAGTGGACCCTTTACCCCACAGTGGACCCTTTACCCCACAGTGGACCCTTTACCCCACAGTGGACCCTTTACCCCACAGTGGACCCTTTACCCCACAGTGGACCCTTTACCCCACAGTGGACCCTTTACCCCACAGTGGACCCTTTACCCCACAGTGGACCCTTTACCCCACAGTGGACCCTTTACCCCACAGTGGACCCTTTACCCCACAGTGGACCCTTTACCCCACAGTGGACCCTTTACCCCACAGTGGACCCTTTACCCCACAGTGGACCCTTTACCCCACAGTGGACCCTTTACCCCACAGTGGACCCTTTACCCCACAGTGGACCCTTTACCCCACAGTGGACCCTTTACCCCACAGTGGACCCTTTACCCCACAGTGGACCCTTTACCCCACAGTGGACCCTTTACCCCACAGTGGACCCTTTACCCCACAGTGGACCCTTTACCCCACAGTGGACCCTTTACCCCACAGTGGACCCTTTACCCCACAGTGGACCCTTTACCCCACAGTGGACCCTTTACCCCACAGTGGACCCTTTACCCCACAGTGGACCCTTTACCCCACAGTGGACCCTTTACCCCACAGTGGACCCTTTACCCCACAGTGAACCCTTTACCCCACAGTGGACCCTTTACCCCACAGTGGAACCTTTACCCCACAGTGGACCCTTTACCCCACAGTGGACCCTTTACCCCACAGTGGACCCTTTACCCCACAGTGGACCCTTTACCCCACAGTGGACCCTTTACCCCACAGTGGACCCTTTACCCCACAGTGGACCCTTTACCCCACCGTGGACCCTTTACCCCACAGTGGACCCTTTACCCCACAGTGGACCCTTTACCCCACAGTGGACCCTTTACCCCAGCTTCACACAATGTTTTGTCCATCACATCTCTTTTGTGAATTTATTACACGACCATTTCTGTATGACGTATTCTGTTACTCGTAAATACAAGCTCTGATATTAATAATATATTTGAAACCAACCGTGCTCTTTAAAGTATTTGATAATTAGGCCATCCACATTTCAGTTTGTCTGTCTATGTCTGTCTGTTTCTCTATGTCTGTCTATGTCTGTCTGTTTGTCAGTCTGTGTATGTCTGTCTAGCTTTCTTAAACTCTGTCTGTTTGGCTCACTCTTCGCGTCTGTCTGTCTGTCTGTCTGTCTCTGTTTCTCTATGCCTCTCTCTGTCTCTCTCTCTCTAGGCAAGTATGAAAAATGGTTACTGTATGCCAATACTTTTACGTTGTAAAATAAAGGTTCAATTCAATTCAATTCTCTCTCTCTCTCTCTCTCTCTCTCTCTCTCTCTCTCTCTCTCTCTCTCTCTCTCTCTCTCTCTCTCTCTCTCTCTCTTCTCTCTCTCTCTCTCTCTCTCTCTCTCTCTCTCTCTCTCTCTCTCTCTCTCTCTCTCTCTCTCGCTCTCTGTCCTTCTCTCTCTCTCTCTCTCTCTCTCTCTCTCTCTCTCTCTCTCTCTCTCTCCCTCCCTCCCTCTCTGTCTCTCTGTCTCTCTCTCTCTCTCTCTCTCTCTCTCTCTCTCTCTCTCTCTCTCTCTCTCTCTCTCTCTCTCTCTCTCTCTCTCTCTCTCTCGCTCACTCTCTCTCTTTCTCTCTCACACACACACATACACACACGCGCTCGCGTGCGCGCGCACGCACACACACACGCACGCACACGCACACGCACACGCGCACGCACACGCACACACACACACACACACACACACACACACACACACACACACACACAAACGGAGACAGTAACCGAGATAGAGAGACAGAGATAAAGAGAGAGACAGACAGAGAAACAGAAACAGAGAGAAACAGAGAGCAATAGTGAACTGCCCTGTCTATGAACGGCGAAATGGTCATCCATCAAACTCTGCCGTGTTGACTGGTGGGATGGAGACCCAGGGGAGGGTGTTCATAATGTAATATCATCAACCATGTGCCCTCGTTGTCATTGACGTTGTCGTCGTCATCGTATTAGCCTCGGTGGGCCAGAGCGGCAGACGAAGTGTCAGACGTGCCGTGGTGCAGTGTTGTGAAATGGAGTGCGTTGCAGGGTCGATTCTCTTCTGTGATCCAACACTTCAGAGACATCTGGGAACTAGATCAAACTGTTTTAGAGAGACGAGGACGTTTGTTCTAAGAACGTGATTCCTGGAAGTCTTTGGGTGTGGATAATCAATACCAATTCTGGATGTTCTGTGCCATCAACCTCTCTGATATATCACTCTCTGACTGGCTTTTTCTTTCCTTATTTTCAACTATTTTATTTTTATCTTATTTGGGCAAATTCTTCTTATGTTTTGCAAGAAAAAGAATATTTTTTTCCATCTTTGAGTTCTGACACAGGAAAGTGTTGGAAATCATATTTGAAAATTAAAGATAGCGCTTCATTACTCTGCTTGGCCGGCCGTCACAATTATTGTCTGTGCCTTTTTTCTTTAAGATAGGGCTTTATATAAGTTTTCTTGTTGCCCTAATGATCATTGTTGATTTTCATTTGTGACTTTCAGAAATAAAATGCTATTTAAAGCAAAGTGTTGCCTGAATGCAGCAAGGAGACCATGCGCACTCCACCAATTGTGGTCATGTGGCCTGGGAACACAAACTAACCCTGAGAGCTGACTTTATTCAGCCGACCCTCTTTGATCTCGTTGCTTTCCTTGACTAGGAAGGCACTTTGCTGTAACCTGCATGGTTGTAGCTGGATGATTTAACCCCTTGACTGCCGTATAACGTATCACGTACCGACGTGAAGACATCACTGATGGCGTCATCAGATGAAGAGGAATAACTCTGATATGCTGGCTTTTGCTCTAACATAGTCAAGAGAGTTATATCCCCAGACCATTCTGCCAGATTGGCTCTCTCAGTTGTTTTTTTCGTGGCATTATTTTTTGTACACTGATTTTTTCTTTAATTTTCTCTGGCAGTCAAAGGGTTAAAAGTAAACTAGGCAGCATAAGGACGTGTACATACACAAGCGGATATTCCGTGCAGAAACCCGTGCGCAATCCATAAATAAGTGAAACAAAGGGAAAAGATTTGCGCACGTGTCCGAATTTCCCCTATATGCGTGAACTGTTATCCTTCTTTCTTCCACTTATTTAGGGTTTTCCGTACGGAACTTACGCGTCTAATGTGAACCCGGCCTTATGCATTCAAACAACTTCTACCAGAACCAGAACATCATTCTGCTCTCTCTCCCTCTCTCCCTCTCTCTCTCTCCCTCTCTCTCTCTCTCTCTCTCTCTCTCTCTCTCTCTCTCTCTCTCTCTCTCTCTCTCTCTCTCTCTCTCTCTCTCTCTCTCTCTCTCTCTCTCTCTCTCTCTCTCTCTCTCTCCCCCCTACATTTCTCGGTTATTTCCATTTTTCCGTTCTTGCCTTTCTTACCAAACATTAAGCTGTGTTTCATTAACCTTTTCCGCTAATTATCTTTGTTGAATAATTAATCGCAGTCATGATAAAGGTCATTATCTAATAGGACCCCCACCCCCACCTCCCACCCACTTTGTAGTGCAGTACACCGCGGCATTGTCACAGTCCTGGTTCATTGCGTGTTTCCGTCTTGCCTTTATCTTCTACTATTATTGAATGCATGTGTTTCATTATGTAAATGGATGAAAACTAGTGTTAAATACAGCAAATGACAGAGGATGAAGTACTCAATCTGCAGTAAGAAAGGCAAGAACGGAAAAATGGAAACAACCGAGAAATGGAGGAGGGGGGGAGGCGTAGCAAACCGAATAGAACAAAGAGCTGATGAATGGTCCGAACTAAAATGACCGACAGGTGGCCAGTCCCTTCCCACCCTCACCGCCTCCACACACCTCTCTTCCCCCCCCCCCCCCCCCTTCTTCAGATGAAGAGGACATTGATAACGCCGGTCTCTTCATTGAAAGTACCAGAGTGCTCTGAGCACACCACTGGATTTCGTTAAAAGTGTGAAGGTGATGTCGGTTGTATTCTATGTATCTAGATCTTCCAACTTATGCAATATATTTTAACTTCTGTAAAAGTGTTCACTTTGATTGTGTTGACGATTGCACAGTCATGCAATCATTGTTAGTCCCCGTGTGAATTAATAATAATAATAATAAATAAATGAATCTTCTATAGCGCAGTTCTCCTGACACAGCAGCACTCACCGCGCTATACATAAATCAATCTTGTATAGCGCAGTTCTCCTGACACAGCAGGACTCACCGCGCTATACATAAATCAATCTTGTATAGCGCAGTTCTCCTGACACAGCAGCACTCACCACGCTATACATAAATCAATCTTGTATAGCGCAGTTCTCCTGACACAGCAGCACTCACCGCGCTATACATAAATCAATCTTGTATAGCGCAGTTCTCCTGACACAGCAGGACTCACCTCGCTATACATAAATCAATCTTGTATAGCGCAGTTCTCCTGACACAGCAGCACTCACCGCGCTATACATAAATCAATCTTGTATAGCGCAGTTCTCCTGACACAGCAGCACTCACCGCGCTATACATTTTTTAAAGTTTACCCCACGCACACAAAAGATACATGTACTTAAAATTATTTAGAAACAAAAAAAATAACTTTATCGCACTCACACAACTCACATTTAATATACCTACATACAACACGAATTATTTATAAAGTAGACTGACAGTGGATGAACAGACATAAATTAACAGAGATATTTTCTGAAAAGAAAATTACGCACACCTTTAACAATCTACCTCACTACAAATGAAGAATGAACGAACATTTCAAACGGACAAGAGAGTATAATTCATGATACGACAATAATGTCATCGGAGAAGTGTAGAAAGTTTCTTTAAAGGTGCACAACTCCATCAGGAAGAACACAGCTTCGGGCCTCAACAGTTTGGACTAAGGGCGCCATGATGAATTTTACTGTGGCTTCACTTCCGGTAAGTTTTTGTTGCCTAAATTTCTCTCTTTCTCTGTGTGTGTGTGTGTGTGTGTGTCAAGTCAAGTCAAGTCAAAATGATCTTTATTGACGATAAAAGAGTAAGCTTGATAAAGGTTTTTTTACAATGTGTGTGTGTGTGTGTGTGTGTGCGTGTGCGTGTGCGCACGCGCGTATGTGTGCCAGCATGCAATGGTGGGAGAGGGAGGAGGTGAGGCGTGTTTTTTGGTCTGCTTTGTTAATATTTATTTCTGTGTTTTCTCTCGACCACGTACCGTCGCGCCCCCAGTCACTACTTGTCCCTAAGAGCTACGGCTATGAGGACGTAAAACTTCCTTCAACCAACCAACCTGTTAGAACCTTTTTACCCATGAAAGTGATTACTCTTACACAGTCATGTCTCTCTGCTTGCCTGTCTCTTGGAGTATCTGTCATTGTCATATGAAATGCATTGCCAAGTGCTTGCTTATCGTTCTATATGTACATGTCATTGCCATATGAAATGTATTGCCATGTGCGTGCTTATTGTTCTATCTGTATCTGTCATTGTCATATGAAATGCATTGCCAAGTGCTTGCTTATTGTTCTATCTGTATCTGTCATTGTCATATGAAATGCATTGCCAAGTGCTTGCTTATTGTTCTATCTGTATATGTCATTGTCATGAAATGCATTGCCAAGTGCTTGCTTATTGTTCTATCTGTATCAGTCATTGTCATATGAAATGCAATTGCCAAGTGCTTGCTTATTGTTCTATCTGTATTGTCATGGCAGCAAATGTCGTCAGACATCAACAACGCTGCCACAGCTCCGACACACGGCAACTGGACACAGGAGGGGGAGGGGGGCGGAGGGGGGGGTGGGGGGGGTGGTGGGGAGAGGGGGACGGGTGGTGGGGTGAAGAGGAGGCGGGGTGTGTCGTGGGGGAGGAACACGAAGTGGCCACCCTCCCTCCCGAAGTCTTCCAGAACGTCAAGTCCTGGCTGCCCCTCAAGACCATCACCAGCACCCAGGTGGCGTTAAAGGTCAGCCAACAGTCAGTCAGTCAACGTAGTGTTCGTATCATTAAAGACCCACCACGTCGCATGTCAAAATCACGTTTTTCACGTGTTTTACCTCTTATAGCTGGTAAGAAATCTTCAGAAAATCTTCCTAACATAAGAGGGAATGTGACACGTGACGTGGGGGGTCTTTAAACCGTATATTCTCTCATATCACATCGTGGGGCTTATCCTTCCAGATGTTATTCAAGCAACACTAAGTCCTGGCTTTTTCTGGACCATTAGCCAGAAGTGCACACATCCAAAATATTACATAACGTAGATCATCATTCAGTTACTACTCTTCCGAATTCTTCTTAAGTTACTCCATTCGACTAAAAAGACTATAATTAAATTATACTAAGTGACTAGTGGTCTGCCTATTCATCATCAATAGACTCAATACTATACATAGCTATGTCTGTCTTTTGTATATTATACTTGAGGGGGTTATGCTGTAAATGTTATTGATGCAAAGAGAGCAATCAACCTTGATCATCACAACAAATATCCCTTCAATGCAATTCAATTCAATCATTTTATTGTCTTCACAAAAAGCAAAGAAATTCGCTGCATGGCATGCACATTTTATAAATAACAAGACACGACACAAGTAGTGTTTAGGAAGACAACTTAAATAAGGCAACCAAATGTTAAAACACACACACACACACACACACACACACACACACCTTTGGGCTATCAGTTAGAATAAAATCAATGAGAGCATAGAATTAGAAATGAATTAACAAGTGAGCTAAAATAATTTATGACAAGTATAATTGAGCATTAATTCAGAAATGAAACTAACAAAATATCCAGATTGGGCAAATTCACTAAAAAAAATAAGGGTTCTTAAAACTATTATTAATAGCAATAAACCAACCATAAAATATAAAATCCAATAATGTATGTATTATTACCTTTTATATGTGATTTTCCCCTCGTAATGATGCTGGTGGATATGATAGGGTTGCTCTGGTCGTGCCAGCCATGTCGTTGAATATAATTATGTCGCGTCCAATTGGCTGAACTGCGCATTAAGCTTAATGAGCAAGAACACTTGCGCAATAAACTTAATGCGCAAAATTATCTGCTCAATAAGCTTAATGAGCAAATTTGTGCACAATATGCTTAATGCGCAACAGCCATGGTCTGAGTATTAACCCTAATGAGCACGGAGTGAGCAAGGCCTCAGACTAGAATCGTGATGCTGACAAAGATGATCGTACATATCACATCTGTGTTTTTTAGGGGGGTCTGCTTTCGTGAATTCCTCTCAGCACAATGGCTTAGATTTAATAAACTGATTTTCCTGGATCTGGATTGTACGTCGAATGAGCCTATGAAGGCTATAAACTCGACGGAAATTGGGAGAGCGCAAATGAGAGTTTGAACTTCAGACAGACAGACAGATAGATAGATAGACAGACAGACAGATAGATAGACAGAGGCTGGATTCACTCTGACCTGTAGTCCCGATCGGGCTGGCTTTGAAGGTCAATCAGGTCAACTTGTCCTCTTGTGCAGAAACGTTGTGACAGGATGGGCTTCACTACAACACCTTTGTTCATCTGGCACTGTTTCAGCAGGCAGTTCTCACAGAGGGAGAGGTAGAGCTGGATCCGATCTCTCGTCACATTCACACACTTTTTGGACAGTTCTTTTTCAGTTCTTTTTTCACCACCGTGTCCACACACAATGTGTGCTTCTCGAATTGCATAAAAAAAGGTCCCCAAGGGAGACGTAGAACTGAAGCTGGTCTTTGCTTCCTGGCCTCACCAGCTTCTTCACATCTCCCAGTTCCACAACGTCGTACCGTTTTAAATAAGTCGTATTCGTCATGGGGGGGGGGTCACAGCAGAACGCAGAGTATGCTTTTTCTCGAAGCTGTCCATTTCCGTAATGTGAATAGGTAGGGCACGTGCAATCTGTGACAACAACAGGGAGCGATCTGAATCTGTGATAACAGCAGTTCTCTGAGTGAGAAACACAAATCAGTTGGTGAAAACTCAGCCATCGTGTTGAGAGGAGTTCACAAAAGCAGACACCCGAAAAGTTATATGAACGGCCATCTTTGTCAGCTTTACGATTCTAGCCTGAGGCTTTGTTCACTCCGTGCTCATTAGGCTTAATACGCAGACCATTGCTGTTCCGCGTTAAGCTTAATGTGCACAAAATTGCTCATTAAGCTTATTGAGCATGTAAGTTTGCGCATTAAGCTTATTGTGCGAATGTTCTTGCTCATTAAGCTTAATGCGCAATTTAGCCTGTTGGATACGACATTTATGTCATGATCATTATCAATATTATGATTAATATCATTTTCTGTTGCGCATTAAGCTTAATGTGCACACAATTGCTCATTAAGCTTATTGAGCAGGTAATTTTGCGCATTGCACATTTTCCTGCTCATTAAGCTTAACGCACAATTTAGCCTGTTGGATACGACATTTATATCATGATCATTACCAATATTATGATTAATAATATAATTTTCATCGCAGTCGTTCTGTTTACATATCTTCTACGTTGTGGTGATGTCGGTGGACATTCTGGGTCATGCTGATCGTTGGTCTGACCCAGTACGATGATGGATGTTTGTCTGAACGTTACAGATCTCATTCTACGTTGTGGTGATGCTGGTGGACATTCTGGGTCATGCTGATCGTTGGTCTGACCCAGTACGATTATGGATGTTTGTCTGAACGTTTCAGATCACATTCTACGTTGTGGTGATGTCGGTGGACATTCTGGGCAATGGCCTGGTCATGCTGATCGTGTTGATGAACCGGCGGATGAGGTCTCCCACCAACGTCCTGCTGGTGAACCTGGCCCTGGCGGACCTCCTGCTGGGGCTGCTGTGTATGTGGGTGCACCTGGGGGTCTCCATCAACCAGGACTGGCCCTTCGGGGTCACTGTCTGCAAGGTCAACATGTTTGCTCAAGGTCAGAACAGGGACAGAGAGAGAGGTTTATTTAAGAACATTTATATAGCTCTTCACCGTTAAGTTGATGGAGAGAAAGAGAGAGGGGGGAGAGAGAGAGAGAGAGAGAGAGAGAGAGAGAGAGAGAGAGAGAGAGAGAGAGAGAGAGAGAGAGAGAGAGAGAGAGAGAGAGAGAGAGAGAGAGAGAGAGAGGGGAGAGGGGAGAGAGAGAGAGAGAGAGAGAGAGAGAGAGAGAGAGAGAGAGAGAGAGAGAGAGAGAGAGAGAGAGAGATATATATATATATATATATATAGAGAGAGAGAGAGAGAGAGAGAGAGAGAGAGAGACGAAACCAAACGAAACGAATTTTTACTTAGACAGAATAATGAGATAAGCATTGCTTTCTTACACTCAGCCCTGTGGCCAAACAAGAAAACTAACAGAGCAACAAATAAGTAATGCAAAAACATTATAAAGTAACATAAGCATCAAAGCAATCCTTCAAACCATCATCAAGAATAACAATTAGTGTGTTGTGTGTGTGTGTGTGTGTGTGTGTGTGTGTGTGTGTGTGTGTGTGTGTGTGTGTGTGTGTGTGTGTGTGTGAATGTGAATGTGTGAATCCGTGTCTGTCTATCTGTCTTTCTGCACAAGATCACTTGCATATATTACATAGTATTTCTAATGTGTGTGTCTTTGAGAATGGACTCATATGAGTGTTTTTAGTGGGCAGTTGCTTGTGTTTTGGTGCGTTTCTATGTTTGTATCTTGTTAGTGGCTGTGCTTTCAAACTAACTCTCTCTCTCTCTCTCTCTCTCTCTCTCTCTCTCTCTCTCTCTCTCTCTCTCTCTCTCTCTCTCTCTCTCTCTCCTCTCTCTCTCTCTCTCTCTCTCTCTCTCTCTCTCTCTCTCTTCTCGCTCTCTCTCTCTCTCTGCGATCTCTCTCTCTCTCTCTCTCTCTTCTCTCTCTCTCTCTGTGTTCAAATTTGTGTTATTCAAAAGTGGCTGTTTTTATCTTTAAAGCTTTGAAAGTTCGGCAAGATTGACGTAATGTTTTGTAATGTCAAGTTAATAATGTAATGTCAATTTGTTGTTGCTGTCACACTCACTCCATTGTATGGGCATGGCCTAACAATTAAAAATGTCCTGACTCCTGACGCTCTCTCTCTCTCTCTTCTCTCTCTCTCTCTCTCTCTCTCTCTCTCTCTCTCTCTCTCTCTCTCTCTCTCTCTCTCTCTCTCTCTCTCTCTCTCTCTCCTCTCTCTCTCTCTCTCTCTCTCTCTCTCTCTCTCTCTCTCTCTCTCTCACACACACACACACTCCAGTACCAACACTTTCAGATTGTTATGAAGTACAGTCAGTTTCAGGGGACATCACTCAAGGACTACTCTGTGGGCTTTGAATTGATTATCTCCCTTTGGTCAATGTTTGATGAAGCGCTCTTTGATCTTAATAGGCTGTTTTCTGTCTGTCTGTCTGTCTGTCTGGGTGCCTACTTGCTTGTCAAACTGTTACATTCATTCAAGATTAAAAAAAAAACCAAAAAAACCCGCAGGACTTCGTCCTAGTACTTAATATTCCAAAACTTCGTCAGGCATTAAGAGAGACAAATTGAAAGACAGATAATTAATTAGGCCTAATAAAAGAAATGTGAACCTGAACGACATAAACAGACACAGAGAAACCACACGTAGACACAGTTAGGGAGAGAAGCTGAGCCACAGTGGACAGGGAGAGACAGACACACAGACAGACGGGCAGACAGACAGGCAGACAAGGAGACACGCCGATCGGTTGACAAATAATAAAATGTACAGACCAAAACAAACACAGTGGTTCTGTTGTGTGGGTTTTTTTTAATTGAGTGTGGCCTTCTCTCCAGGTGGGAGCAACCCGAACTTCACTGAGATGCCTCTGTGACTATAAAGTACCTAATACCTAATACCTTCTAAGCACAAACATTGACTAAGCGTACTTTTACATTTTCCCTATCGAACAAAATGGACACACAGAGACGTACAGACCGACAGAGACAGACTATGAGCAAACTACGGGAGGCAGCTGGCAAGATAGAACGCAGTAGGCCGGGGGTGGGTAGTGTGTGTTCTGTGGCCACTGCCTGAGGGGAAACCAATTAGCCCTTGCTTTTCTCGGCGGTGCCTCTGACAGAACAGCAGGCCCGCTAGTTATTAGGGCTGACATAGGTACACACTAATACACATACAGGCTGACAGACATACACACACACACACACACACACACACACACACACACACACACACACACACACACACACACACACACACACACACACACACACACACACACACACACACACACACACACACACACACACACACACACGCACGCGCACGTACGCACGCACACCATCGAGGTACACACTAATACACAGACAGACTGACAGACATACACACACACACACACACACACACACACACACACACACACACACACACACACACACACACACACACACACACACACACACACACACACACACACACACACACACACACACACACACACAACTTGCCGGGGAGAGGGGGGGGGTGTCTTTTCTGGGCTGCATTCGAGTCAAGGCTACATTAAGAATAACAAATCTGTCCTGTAAAATGATGGACTTGATACAAGCATAAAGAACACAGTCACACACAACAGTAAGTCGTTAAGAATGTATTGCTATGTTTTATTTGTGGGTCCTGTCAAGGATGCATTAAGCCTTGTAGTTAGCATCGGTGTGTCATTCAGTCATGGTGATAACGAGCAGTGTGTTGACTCATTATCATTATCATTATCATTATCATATCATTATCATATCATTATCATATCATTATCATATCATTATCATCATTTGTGTGTCATTCAGTCATGGTGATAACGAGCAGTGTGTTGGACTCTAACGGTTATTCATTCAGTCATTATCATTATCATTATTATCATTATTATCATTATCATTATCATTATTATCATTATGATTATCATTATTATTATCATTATCATTATCATTATCATTATTATTATCATTATCATTATTATTATATTTATCATTATCATTATTATTATCATTATTATATTGTGCAGTGATGGTGATAACGAGCAGTGTGTTGATTCTAACGGTAATTAATTACTGTCATTATCATTATCATTATCATTATCATTATTGTATTGTGCAGTGATGGTGATAACGAGCAGTGTGTTAACTCTCACGGTAATTAATTACTGTCATTATCATTCCAATGGCTTTTATCATTGGTTGACATCAGCCTGTGGTAGGGGCCAACAGTAACATGAGAGCTGTACAATGGATGATTTTCTACAGTAATGGAACATCATGGTACAGTTTAGTCTCTTGTTGAAGACTATGACTCTCGAACGAGGGGGCCTTACACCGGCTCTGGTGCTGCAGCCAAAGGGATGGACCGGCCTTTGGGGACCTTCCTCAACGCCAGCTCTCGTCCTCAAATCCCTTTGGCCGAGAGAGTGGGGATGTACCCTGGGCAAGGCATCTTCGCTATAAACAAATTATCGCCCAGAATAGTATCTGCCCCCCTCTGCTGTAGCTGGCAGTCATTGTCGGAAACGACAGACTAGCATGCATTATCATGATCATTACTATGTTGTGCAGTGATGGTGATAACGAGCAGCGTGCTGACCCTAACGGTCATCTCAGTGGAGCGCTTTGTGGCCATCGTGTTATGTTGTGCAGTGATGGTGATAACGAGCGGCGTGCTGACCCTAACGGTCATCTCAGTGGAGCGCTTTGTGGCCATCGTGTTATGTTGTGCAGTGATGGTGATAACGAGCAGCGTGCTGACCCTAACGGTCATCTCAGTGGAGCGCTTTGTGGCCATCGTGTTATGTTGTGCAGTGATGGTGATAACGAGCAGCGTGCTGACCCTAACGGTCATCTCAGTGGAGAGGTTTGTGGCCATCGTGTTATGTTGTGCAGTGATGGTGATAACGAGCAGCGTGCTGACCCTAACGGTCATCTCAGTGGAGCGCTTTGTGGCCATCGTGTTATGTTGTGCAGTGATGGTGATAACGAGCAGCGTGCTGACCCTAACGGTCATCTCAGTGGAGAGGTTTGTGGCCATCGTGTTATGTTGTGCAGTGATGGTGATAACGAGCAGCGTGCTGACCCTAACGGTCATCTCAGTGGAGCGCTTTGTGGCCATCGTGTTATGTTGTGCAGTGATGGTGATAACGAGCAGCGTGCTGACCCTAACGGTCATCTCAGTGGAGAGGTTTGTGGCCATCGTGTTATGTTGTGCAGTGATGGTGATAACGAGCAGCGTGCTGACCCTAACGGTCATCTCAGTGGAGCGGTTTGTGGCCATCGTGTTATGTTGTGCAGTGATGGTGATAACGAGCAGCGTGCTGACCCTAACGGTCATCTCAGTGGAGCGCTTTGTGGCCATCGTGTTATGTTGTGCAGTGATGGTGATAACGAGCAGCGTGCTGACCCTAACGGTCATCTCAGTGGAGCGCTTTGTGGCCATCGTGTTATGTTGTGCAGTGATGGTGATAACGAGCAGCGTGCTGACCCTAACGGTCATCTCAGTGGAGCGCTTTGTGGCCATCGTGTTATGTTGTGCAGTCATGGTGATAACGAGCAGCGTGCTGACCCTAACGGTCATCTCAGTGGAGCGCTTTGTG
>CM065682.1:82523023-82553023 GCA_017654935.2 Phymorhynchus buccinoides
AAGGGGCTTCAGTCGGCAGGGCATTAGTGAATCCCAACCGGCTAGAAGGCTTCCCTTGTACAATAGCTCTAGTTAATCAATAAACTGAATTTCAGTTAACAAACTGAGATCAGTAAAACATAAAAGGTGATCAATCCAACATCACTCTCCATCCAACACCTGGAAAGGAATGGTATCATAAAGTGCAAGATTGCGGCCCATAGGTTTCCTACTAAAAATAGACAAAAGGGTTAGTAGGCATAAACTCCGGTTCTGGTACCAAAAGTGTTCAAGTCAAAAAACACACACACACAAATAATCAGTGCACATAAATAGAACAGAATGTTTACCACTTCTTTTCTATAACATATCTATCTACTCCTTATTCATCATTGAACATAGGATCTAGATCAAAACTAGGGTCAAACAAACAACCAGTCTCAATCACCAGTCATCAATAAGACTTACTAGGTGGGCTATTCTGGCTGGGAGAGGTGTTGCTCTAGTCAGTTTCAGCGTCTTGTGTGAAAAACTTTTTCTCACTACGCCAATTATAGCCTTCACTTTCAAACAATGAAAGCCTGCTATTGGTTTATTACAGTCCACACGTCACAAGATGATGTTCAGAGTGTACAGAACAATCACGCGCCGATTACAGCATTATCACATGCCGGACATTCCTAACCTTGTGATTGGAAAGGCAAAACCGTCTTCAAAGGGAGATAACCGTGGTTGTCACTTTCTTGTGATGGGTAGATAGATCTTGCTTCAAAGAGATAATTGCCTTATTCGGCGTTCTTTAGATGGTGGGTGGCAATTAACGTGGCGGCCGGACAGAGAAATGAAAAGGAGAGAGGGTGGGGGGGTGGGGAGGGGAGAAGGGGTGGGGGGGGGGGGTGTAGATAAGAAATAAAGAAAGCGGGTCGCGCGGGACACTTACGTCACATCACCCCTGGTGTCTTGCTTTCTCTCTATCAACCCCCCACCCCCCCCATCCACACCCCCAATATTTCATCCACCCCCTTCTTCTTGCTCAGCAAGCCTTACCTTTGATGAGTGTACACTCACTGTTTTCAACTCCCACCCCACCTCTCTCCCTCTCGCTCTATTTTTCAACAACAATACTATTTGGTTTTCAGTGTAACCCTTTCACCGCCAGCCATATTTCAGCCAAAAATGTCCATTAAATTTACCTGGGTAGAGAACAAAATCCATCTGCAGTATTGGGGATTCTTCTGTGACATATATAAAAAAAAATAAGGTCTATCCATTACTTCCCAAAACTAAGACAATAAGCAACAAATTAAAACAGAGTCGAAATACATTTCTTCGCTTACTTCCCAAAACTAAGACAATAGGGTCTTTGGATAAAAGACCTCGTGATGCCTTTTGGTGACGTAGGTGTTAAATCACTGTGGTGCTAAAAATGTGACTTTGGCGGTGAAAGGGTTCATAAAGTTAGATTAACTTGAACATTTGGAGACTGGCTGACTGTGAAAAGAGGGAGGGTTTTGTTCTCTGTGTTGTAGGTTTCATTTGTTAGACAAAGACATTGTTGCTGAAATGTTACATGCGATGTTTTGTTTTTCGTCGATAAGCTAACGTGATTTTGCGCTTGTTGCGTATTTGTTTGTATGGTATCTGCCATTCCACCCATAATCCCACAACTGTTGGTTTGTATTCCACCCATAATCCCACAACTGTTTGTATTCCACCCATAATCCCACAACTGTTTGTATTCCACCCATAATCCCACAACTGTTGGCTCGAACTGCGGCAAGTTTGTATAACAACAATAATATTATTATTCGTTACAAAAACGCTTCCAATAAACACTATTATCATTTTTGCCACAACCAAGAATAAGCAAGAGGAAGCCATATTACGCTCAATACTGTCACTATCCATATACTGCATTATACACACAATGCACGGATTGAATAATGCACGGATTGTGTACATATATCATTGTGTATTATGTGCATAATGCAGTATAGGAATGAATAATGCACGGATTGTGTACATATATATTGTGTATTATGTGCATAATGCAGTATGTAGAGTGAATAATGCACGGATTGTGTACATATATATTGTGTATTATGTGGATAATGCAATATGTGGAGTGAATAATGCACAGATTGTGTACATATATATTGTGTATTATGTGTATAATGCAATATGTGGAGTGAATAATGCACGGATTGTGTACATATATATTGTGTATTATGTGTATAATGCAATATGTGGAGTGAATAATGCACGGATTGTGTACATATATATTGTGTATTATGTGTATAATGCAGTATGTGGAGTGAATAATGCTCAGATTGTGTACATATATATTGTGTATTATGTGTATAATGCAATATGTGGAGTGAATAATGCACAGATTGTGTATTATAATATGTGTCACGATTATGTTGATAATGTTTTCATTTTCGTAATAATTTCGGATTGTTTACTGGGAAGATTTATCTGTTCCGTGTGTTGGGCGGGTATGAAAATAAGCAATATGGTTTGTGTATTGTGCAAATGTGTGTTTGCATTTTGTCCATGTTAGATGGCTTGATGAAAGCATTCGTGTCATGGGCAAATTTACTGAAATTTCCATCTTTCATGAGATAATTGGGGTGGGCTTCTTTGACATTTGACTTTTTACCCCGTCTTATGTGCATAATTATGCAGTATGTGGATAGTGACAGTATTGAGTGTAATATTCGCCCTCAAATCCCTTTGGCCTGCACAGTGGGGATGTGCCCTGGGCAAGGATGTCCACTATTAACAATCTTCAATCTGATGAAGGAGGCCAAAGAAGAACAAATTCTAGCCCAGCCCGCCGGAATAGCATCTTCCCCTCTCCGCTATCTGGCAGTCATGGTCGGAAACGACTGACTGGCTTACAATATACCGTATCACTGCCTCCATTATCCCAGGTGAGGTAATTGCAACAGAGTCGGCTGTTTTGCTGTCACCAATTATAGCTGTCATGAATATTTATGACGACAGCGTGCACAGCCCTTTGCCCCTCAGGTCTGTTTTGATCTGCCTTGTGACAGTGCAAGCTGCTGTCATGCGTTTACTGTCTATCAGAGGCTACGACTAATTAGACGTTAAACCAACCATTGAGCGGGGTGTCATATGTCCCCAGGACATCGTGTGTGTATGTGTGTCAAGTCAAAGTCAAAGTTAAAGTCAAAAATACTTTATTATCTCGTTAGGTGAAATTACGGTGTCGTCTCGTACAAGCACAATGCAAGCAAAAAAACACATTTCTCATGCATGAAAAAACGGAAACAAAACGTACAAGGAACAATGCAACAACAAACCATGCTTCGCAAGAAGTTGGACACATGGGGGTGGGGGGTGGGGGGTGTGGTGGACAACAAAAGTGCATCTTTGCCTTTAAAAAAAAAGTGTTTTCAATTTTCATTGTTATGCATTAACTTTTCGGTTGTCATTTAGTAACGCGTCGGCTTTTTTCAATGGAATTTATGCACTGAGGGTATTGGTATACAAAACCAATTCAGCTCAGGTTTCCAAACTAGCCGTTGCCTCCACAGCTGTGTGGAGGCGGCATAGTCGGACACGAGTGAAAAGACACACATATTACCCTAACCTCCAAACCAGTGGCAAAAAGTGTCACGGGCTGTTATATAATTATTCAGCGTGGTGTCATATTAACATAACAGTGTTATTGTCCGGATGCCATAAAAAATGCCAGCCAAAATGCCTCCATAAAACTGAGTTCACCTTCGCTTACAATGCAACTTTTTTTGGGTCTTTTTTTTGGTTTGGGGGTGGGGGGTGGGGGGTGGGGGGCTTGCCCACTGATAATAAAGAACCTCAGTAGGTGAAGCTTCCCCTTGAAACATCAAAGTGACGATAACGTATAATGATGATATTAATATACACAGACTGTAGGCTACATAATGATGATATTAATATACACAGACTGTAGGCTGCATAATGATGATATTAATATACACAGACTGTAGGCTGCATAATGATGATATTAATATACACAGACTGTAGGCTACATAATGATGATATTAATATACACAGACTGTAGGCTACATGGCATAATGATGATATTAATATACACAGACTGTAGGCTGACATAATGATGATATTAATATACACAGACTGTAGGCTACATGGCATAATGATGATATTAATATACACAGACTGTAGGCTACATGGCATAATGATGATATTAATATACACAGACTGTAGGCTACATGGCATAATGATGATATTAATATACACAGACTGTAGGCTACATGGCATAATGATGATATTAATATACACAGACTGTAGGCTACATGGCATAATGATGATATTAATATACACAGACCGTAGGCTACATGGCATAATGATGATATTAATATACACAGACTGTAGGCTACATGGCATAATGATGATATTAATATACACAGACTGTAGGCTACATGGCATAATGATGATATTAATATACACAGACTGTAGGTTATGTGACATAATGA
Source organism: Phymorhynchus buccinoides (assembly GCA_017654935.2). Classification (NCBI taxonomy): domain Eukaryota; kingdom Metazoa; phylum Mollusca; class Gastropoda; order Neogastropoda; family Raphitomidae; genus Phymorhynchus; species Phymorhynchus buccinoides. The sequence continues at coordinate 82,527,508 of CM065682.1, forward strand.
TGATATTAATATACACAGACCGTAGGCTACATGGCATAATGATGATATTAATATACACAGACCGTAGGCTACATGGCATAATGATGATATTAATATACACAGACCGTAGGCTACATGGCATATTGATTATATTAATATACACAGACTGTAGGCTACATGGCATAATGATGATATTAATATACACAGACTGTAGGCTACATGGCATAATGATGATATTATGGCCTGCAGCGTTAGACTCATAATAAACGGTTATGGTATTGCAGTACCTCCAGGATCAACCGCTATCTTTGCATACAGCTGTACCGCATGTACCTGTTCCAAGTCAGAGGACGTTAATCTCACTTTCTTCTTTGTCTCTCTGTCTCTGTCTCTCTGTCTCTCATACACACACATATACACATTGACTGAGATAGAAAAACAGATTCAGACAGAGGGTGCGTGCGTGCGTGTGTGTGCGCGCGCAACACGCACGCGCGGGTATGCGTGTATGTGCACGCGCGTGAATGAGTGCGTGCTACAACTAATAGGCGTATATTCTTTCCTTTCTGGACAGCATTGCGGTGTAGAGTTAAACCCTTTCTACGTGAATCATCGTATTCACTTCCATTTAATTTAGGCCTATCAAAGATGCAACTAAAATTCTTTTAAACAGTGCACACACAAAAATGTGTTCGCTTATTGTTTATCAAAGAAAAAAAAATACAGAAAAAAGTGCAAGAAATGGTTCACAGGTCCAAAGTGCACTAAGTCTTATAATATATGTGACAGACAGCACATTCTGAGAATGTTATCTTGAAAAACGTCAGTTCATCTTCCTATGACACTTTTAGGATAGTGTGTGTGTGTGTGTGTGTGTGTGTGTGAGTGTGTGTGTGTGCGTGCACGCGTATAACCGTGGGAATCCCACCCTCCCACTCCCTCCCCACTCCCTGCTTTGCCACAGTGAAGGCCAGTGTAGCACTCCCTCAGCGCGTGCTGTTGCTAGGTGTCAGCCTATCACCGCATTTCAAACACGCCGCACGCGCAGACTGACGCTCCTTACCCAATCCCTCATTGGTTCTCTACGCGCTTGCGCATGTTCGATCTGGACGAGTCCATTTTGAGAATTAGGGATGAGCGGGACGGGTGGTTGGCCGAACTAGCGTATTGGCGGGGGGTTTGAGGCTGCACTGACCTCCCTAAAACCCGTGGACCCAACTCAGCTTCTTTGTGGGCATCGAATAAAATTGACTGCCACCAAAAACAGGCCACAGTTTGGCCAAAAAGAGAGAAAAGATCGTATATTGTTCGGTGAAGTGTTCCCCCAAACCTTCAAGCCTCTGATTGACAACAAAGGATATTAGTCCACTGGTAAGTGATGACTTTTTTTGTATTTATTCATCGATTTTTTAGATGACTATGCTTTACTTGTGTGTTTACTGACCCTAGTCCCTACAACTAGGCTAACGATGGCAAGATAGTGATTGAGGGTGCAGTGAAAGATGTTTTTATCCGATTTTTTTCTGTCTCATCAATGATCATACTTTACAGACGCTTTGTAGACCTATAGCCTCACCAAAAATCCAGTAGTTGAGATTAAGATGTGCAGGAAAGCCCTCGATTAACTCTCAAATGGAAAACAGTATGAAATGTGTGCATCCAAAAAGTGTTGTTTTTTCTTCTTAATAACAATGGTTTCTGTAGAGGCCAAGTGAACGTGTCGTAACCACCCAAACAGCTTCCTTGCAAGCTACAACTCTTAGTGACAGGGACAGACAGTTTCCTCAAGATTTGTCCAAATTTTGATTTGTAGGTCATCAGAATATCCAGAAGAAAGTCTTTGTGGCTCGAGTTGAAAACGAAAGCAGCCATGACACTTGGCCATGATATGATATGGTGGTGGTCGATGTTTTGTACAAATCCAAACAGTCTGGCATCAGCTTGGATTTCAGTTTCATTTAGCAAACTATTGTAAAGAATGATTTATCATTATATTTGTCAGTCAAAATCGTTGTCTTCAACTTGTTTTAACGTCTAAACCAACTGACACTGCGTGGGCGTTTAGTCAGTAGCAGACGACATTTTATTGTCTCCCCTTTGTTTACATCCGTTTGACACAGTGCGTGCACTGTAAATTGACACCACACATCATCATTTCACAGAATTTCAACAGCTATGTCTCAAAGACGGTGTGGGTGCGAGTGTGGGATGGTCTTGGGGGTCTAAGGAATAAATACCACTCCCGTTTCTAAGATAACGAAGTGTACAACCCGCCGAACCATCCGGTTGAAACTGGAACCCGGCCCTCGCCGTCAGCTGAGTCAGTAACCGCCCGCCTGGGTTGGGCAGGCTGGGCACGGTAACTGTGGCGGGCGGCAGGAGTGGTGCACGCGGCTCGTGCCCCAGTTGTAACCAGTTAGGACTGGATCTGGGCGGAGCGGAACAGACTGTCGACCTCGCGCTGTCACTCAGGGCTTGGCGCGTGGGGCTATTTTTAACGGCACAGTAATGAAAAACGTAATTGCTTCCGCGTTATTAAGTATTAGGCTACGAGAACTCGACAGTTCTGTCAGTTGAGTTAATTACTGAAACTGTTGAAAGGTCGTCATTTTGTGCAAACCGTGACTTCCTAGTTGTCGGTTCTCGGGATTTCTTTGTCCATAGAATCGATCGCGACTTGGTTCAATTTAGGTAGGCCTAAAATCTCTCTCTGTCTCTCTCTCTCTCTCTCTCTCTCTCTCTCTCTCTCTCTCTGTGTGTGATATATACGTGGTTTGGAGGAAGTGCTTTTCAATGTGTTGATTTTCCATTTCATTGATTGATTGTGATGCTGGCCTTAATTCGTCACTTTTGAACCCGAAATACAGTGTGTTTTGATATATCTCTATTGTGGAAGATAAGAGAGAGAGAGAGAGAGAGAGAGGGGTGTGTGTGTTACATGTTAGTGTAACTCGTCAAAACGGGTTTTTTATCTTTTGCTTTCACTCAGTAGATTAGAAACAAAATGAAAGAAAGAAATCCTACTTCATGGTTCCTAAGCTTCAGAAAAGACAATGTGGGGTCACTGAACAGGATTTTGAAGAAGACCCCCCCCCCCCCCCCCCCCCCCCCCCCCCTCTTAATCAAGTGAATTAGCCCTGGTCTCCTTACACTGTACAAGTGGCGGGCTGTACCCAGGTCATGACTCCGTGATGCCTTCAACCGTCACCTCTGGGCCGTTACACTTAGTGGTGTGGTCAATGAAAACACTGGTCACTAATGATGCTGACTCCGTGATGCCTTCAACCGTCACCTCTGGGCCGTTACACTTAGTGGTGTGGTCAATGGAAACACTGGTCACTAATGATGCTGACTCCGTGGTGCCCCTCAACCGTCACCTCTGGGCCGTTACACTTAGTGGTGTGGTCAATGGAAACACTGGTCACTAATGATGCTGACTCCGTGTGTCAACCGTCACCTCTGGGCCGTTACACTTAGTGGTGTGGAAACACTGGTCACTAATGATGCTGACTCCGTGGTGCCCCTCAACCGTCACCTCTGGGCCGTTACACTTAGTGGTGTGGTCAATGGAAACACTGGTCACTAATGATGCTGACTCCGTGATGCCCCTCAACCGTCACCTCTGGGCCGTTACACTTAGTGGTGTGGTCAATGGAAACACTGGTCACTAATGATGCTGACTCCGTGATGCCCCTCAACCGTCACCTCTGGGCCGTTACACTTAGTGGTGTGGCAAATGAAAACGGTGGTTACTAGGCCCTAATGATGCTGACTAAACCTTAGCATGACTCGGCTCCTCGTTACATCCCTGCAACAATGTGGCCTGAATAAAGTGTTCCTCGTCTTACCGTCTGTATGCTTCATGGTACAACTACGGCCTCCTTCACTTACATCAAGCTATTTCAGCAGCACTCTTCTATCTCTATTAGTCATGCTCTCTCTCTCTCTCTCTCTCTCTCTCTCTCTCTCTCTCTCTCTCTCTCTCTCTCTCTCTCTCTCTCTCTCTCTCTCCAGTTGAATGTCTTTATTTTATCACTTACTTCATTGATTGTTGTTTATTTGTTTCTAGGGCAATGGTGTAAATAAAGCTACCCAGCTTATCTATCCTCATTAAACACATTCGTATTCGTATTCTCTCATCATTGTTCATCCTGGCTACTTAGTCGTAAGACTTGCCCAATGAAAAGAAGTAGGGGCGTTGAGGAGAATAGGTCCATTGACCCCTATTGACCCACACGATGACCTCCGCTGACCTCAGAGCGGTGACCGTTGTCACTGTTGGTCATTTCCCGCTTTACTCAATTACTGGTCACTCGCTGTGCCCAGTGGTGTGAAACGGGTCAGAGAACTTTGGTCAGCCACTCACTCATGCATGTGAACTTTGGTCAGCTACTCATCATGCATGTGAACTTTGGTGACGGTCAGCCACTCATCATCATGCATGTGAACTTTGGTCAGCCACTCATCATCATGCATGTGTGTCAGCCACTCATCATCATGCATGTGAACTTTGGTCAGCCACTCACTCATGCATGTGAACTTTGGTCAGCATCACTCATGCATGTGAACTTTGGTCAGCTACTCACTCATGCATGTGAACTTTGGTCAGCCACTCATCATCATGCATGTGAACTTTGGTCAGCCACTCACTCATGCATGTGAACTTTGGTCAGCCACTCATCATCATGCATGTGAACTTTGGTCAGCCACTCACTCATGCATGTGAACTTTGGTCAGCCACTCATCATCATGCATGTGAACTTTGGTCAGCCAGTCATCATCATGCATGTGAACTTTGGTCAGCTACTCACTCATGCATGTGAACTTTGGTCAGCCACTCATCATCATGCATGTGAACTTTGGTCAGCTACTCACTCATGCATGTGAACTTTGGTCAGCCACTCATCATCATGCATGTGAACTTTGGTGACGGTCAGCCACTCATCATCATGCATGTGAACTTTGGTCAGCCACTCACTCATGCATGTGAACTTTGGTCATCGAACACCATCTTTGTACAGAGAAAGCAATTATGAAATTATTGGATTTGCAGAGAGAGAGAGAGAGAGAACTCAGAAACTTTATTTTACAAGGAAAAGAATTTAGGCTGGGCCTAGTCTTCCATTCTGTCCTTGGTTCTAAGCATGCAATACATAACTAATACTATAAATGAACATTGAGACACAGGAAAATCACCAACAAAAAATAACAACTAACAGTAATATAGCAACGACATGGTAGGCAGAGCATCAACATAAGCAATAAAAACAAATAAAATAGAAAACTAATCAACCAATTAAACAAAGTAATAGATTAAAAAACACCTATCACTACAATATACTTCTTCTACTACAATTACTACTACTAGTGTTAGACGGAGCAAAAAGCCCATGGGCGGGTAAGAAGCCCACTCCAACTATGCCACGAAACAAAGCAAATCTCGGTCACATTCTGCCCATGAGACAAGTGTAAATGTTTAGCATTCGTCTCATGGACAAACCCGACCAAAACCCACCCCACTCCATGAGACAATCAGCACGGGCCTCCCACCTGCCCATGGGCCCTCTACCCCGTCTTCACCAACTATTACTTTTACTTCCACCACCACCGCCACCACACCACTACTACTACTACTGCTACTACTACTATTACTACTACTACTACTACTACTACTACTACTACTACTACTATTACTACTATTACTACTACTACTACTACTATTACTACCTCCATCATCATCACTACTACTACCACTACCATTACTACTAGAGTGCCACAGTAATGTAACAATAACACGGTAAGAGAGAGAGAGGGAGAGGGAGGATTGAGATTCTTCCAAACCTATTCTTCCAATCAAAGAGAGAGAGACGGGAGGTGGCGCCATTTGGTGTGAAAATAATGTAGCCTAAAAGTGTGTGGGGAAGGGGGATGGGAGAAGGGGGGGGGGGGGGTGTGGGGAGTAAGAGGGGAGAGGGGGAGTAAGAGGGTGTGTAGATTGCTAGCAGTAAACCATGTGAACCATGGTTTTTTTCCGGCTAAACACTCGACAAGAACAAAGTTTTCTTTCTTTCTTCCGTGGTATGTACTTACTACTTCTGTGTCAATAATTCCTTTGATGGTTTTACGACAAATAAAAGAGTTTGAGTTTGAGTTTTTCCATTAGGAGTTTGCGCGTGCAAAACAAAATATTCGGGCCCACGCCCGCAAGAAGAAAAAAGTGTAATTGCTTTACTCTCCAGCGCATGCTTAGCAATGTCGATGCTGTTAACTGGGTTATGTAGCATTATGAAAGAACATGAGAGGGGGGGGGGGGGGGGGGGGGGGGGGGGGTTATTGATTCACCGACACAAATACAAACTCGACCTCATTTCCTTCTGTTGCCAGCGGGTTTTCCCTTTACACCATCATAATAGTTGGGGTTCCTTTTGGTCTCTGTAGGTTTTGCATCACTGAACTGCCATTACAGCTAGGGTGGGTTTTTTCCGGCTAAACACTCGACAAGAACAAAGTCAAGGCCTTCCTCGGTGATAACTAAAAACCGTAGAACTGACCCAGTTGAGGTAAGGAGCTGCGTGCCTCGCACAGACTCCAGCATAGAGCTTTTCTACTTCTATGGACTCCAGCCGTGTTTACCTGTTGCGCTGACCTTGTTCTCAAGGCTGCTCCCCCCATTACACCACACATGGGGTCGACCCGTGACCTGACCTGACCCAGCTTCCTGCCTCAACCAATCACAGAGCAGCGCTGCGCGTGACCCGCAGAACGAGGGCACGCGCAGAGGAACAGCTTGGCTTGCATTAGACCTACTATTGGAAAGTTTATATCGAGCACAAGGTGCCACAGTGCTTATCTAAAGATAGCCCTGGTTAAAAAGCGAACAAAGGTTGATGAAACTTATGGTTCTAAAAAAACATGAGCTCGCTTGCCTGCGTAATGCGCACAGACAATGTCTTTTATTTTATATCGGCCCGCGACCTTGAGTTACTGAATGAAGTATTTGAATTGAAATATATAGCATGACTGACAGGATTACACGCTTTATTTTATTATCATATAGGTTATAGAACCTACAGTGTTGCTTCACATAAATAAAGGAATATATAAATAAATGAACAAGTTAGCTAAATACACAAGATAAATGAATAGAATATAAAATTTAATTTATATAAAGGACACATTTGTCACAATTACCATTGCAGGAACAGAAAACAAAGCACTTACAATCCTATAGCATGAAACTTACTGTTCCTTTACCCAACCCTGTAGTAATCCTATAGCAGGAAACTTACTGTTCCTTTACCCAACCCTGTAGTAATCCTATAGCATGAAACACTGTTCCTTTACCCAACCCTGTAGTAATCCTATAGCATGAAACTTACTGTTCCTTTACCCAACCCTGTAGTAATCCTATAGCAGGAAACTTACTGTTCCTTTACCCAACCCTGTAGTAATCCTATAGCATGAAACACTGTTCCTTTACCCAACCCTGTAGTAATCCTATAGCAGGAAACTTACTGTTCCTTTACCCAACCCTGTAGTAATCCTATAGCAACTGTTCCTTTACCCAACCCTGTAGTAATCCTATAGCAGGAAACTTACTGTTCCTTTACCCAACCCTGTAGTAATCCTATAGCATGAAACTTACTGTTCCTTTACCTAACCCTGTAGTAAAAACGGGGTTTATGTTAGAATAAATCAGCCTACTTCCTTTTCTGTGAGGAGATTTTCAGTTAAACTGTAAGAACACAATGTATTTGAACTATTGGTTTGTTTGTTTGCTTTGTTCCTGTTAATGTGTAGTGGCAACGATGGGCCGTTTTGCTACCCATAAATCAAAAACAAAAATGGCTACAAACTAATAGTGTTGATGTTACAGTGGAACCTCCCTTATACGACCTTCAAAATGCATCCAAAATGAGGTCTTTAATAGGAGGGAGTTCAATAAGAGAGGTAATTCAATACTTGCAAAGAAGAGCAATGTCTCAGAGAAGTAGGTCTTAAGTGGGAGGGGTCTTATATTGGGAGGTCTTCTAAGGGAGGTTCAAATGTATTTTTACTTGATAAATTGATTTAACGAAAACTTTGTATACACTTTTGTCCAGACATATTCAGAAACATGGTTCAGCTGCAGACTGTCAGTGTCGGAGGGGGAGAGGTGGAGGTGGCGCCCCCTGTCAGCTATGCACCACCCAGTTACCTCCCTTCCCTCCATCAGCTGCCTCACAGCGCCATCTACCCACAGCCAGGGGAAGTCACTCAGGCTTCCTCTGACCCCGGTCACCATGACATTGCCATGACCCCTGACCCCCGACCTTCAAACTTGACTTCTGACCTCTGTGCCCTGACCTTCACCCCTTTCTCCTCCATCGACTCCATCCCTGTCACTCATCTGAGCTGCGAATCTCACATCGTCTGCGGAGACGACTTGCCCGCTGAGGGCAACACCAAGACCTTTGAGATTATCCCCGTGAAAGAAGACAATGACTTTGTGGCTGTGGACACAAGTTATCATGCTGTGGACAGCAGTAATTATCTCAGCGGTACTGACAGCAGCAATTATCTCAGCGGTACTGACAGCAGCAATTATCTCAGCGGTACTGACAGCAGAAATTATCTCCGTGTGGACAACAGTTACAGCTGTGTGGACAATGGCCGCCCTGTGTCCTCCCTCTCCTCAGCCAACACTCTGCACACAGACACTCGCACAGACAGTGTGGACAGTTTGCTGGAGAGTCGTGGCTACTCCTCTGACGGCTCTGACATCTACATGAACAGCGACTACACTGACACCGTCACCAGTGCCGACAGTGCCACCTTCCTGCTGCCGGTGAAAAAGTCTGACCACAAAAACACTGAGGAGCAGTCCACAGAAAGCTCCGCTCTTTTGTCCACATTCTTCAGCAACGAAGCCTTCTCCAAAGACAACAAGAAAGAAGTGACCTGGTCTGGAGACAACGTGCGTGACGACAGAGAGAAGGAGGGGGAAGAGAAGGAATGCAGATCTGAGAAACCTCGCTGGGACGTTCGTGTAGCGATCCCCGAAGAAGACACTGGAGCCATGGCGGACAAAGAAGACGACGATGACTCTGAAGACAGGCTGCGTGCTGAGGTTGAGGCTCGTTCCTCGGCTTTGCTGGAAGGACAGAGCGCCGTGGAGAACCTGGTGAACCAGCTGGCGGAGCAGCACCCCCGGGAGGTGGTGGACATCAGGATCGAGGTCCTGGAGGAGCCGGTCAGCCCCTCGTTGACGGAGTGCCTGCAGCTGGAGGAGGAGAGCTGGCTGCAGAGCACGGACAGCCTGCACCACTACAAGCTGCTGAAGCAGGGCAGGTCGTCCACAGTGGGCAACCTGCGGGTCCTGGCGCTGAGCGGGGTGCGGGCCACCACCATGACCAATCTCCACGAGCGCAGCTCCTTCCTCAACCTGACGGCCGCCTCCGTCACCAACCTGGGCCACGCCTGCCAGAAGGCGCTGTCCTACGTCCGCGCTGACATGGAGTTCGGCTCCATGATGTCGCTAGGCAACGCCTTCTCTTCATCACGGTTGCCCGGGAAACAGCCCTCTGACCTCGAAGAGGGGGTGAAGGAGAAGAAGGGGGGCGAGGCTGCGGTGAGGAGCGGCTGTCACTTCAGGAACATGCTGTACATGGCGCTGCTGGTGACTCTGCTGCTGATTGCCGTCAACACCACACGGAATCTGCAGAGCTCGCTGAACCAGGAGGGCGGCGTGGGCATCATCTGCCTGGCGGTCCTCTCCGCATCCTTCACCATGGGCTCCCTCCTCTCCCCCCTGCTGGTGCAGGGTCTGGGCGTCAAGCGCTGCGTGGTGCTGGGGCTGGTGCTGCAGATGCTGTACGTGGCCGCCAACCTGCACCCCGTCCTCTGGCTCATGCTGCCCGCCTCCCTGGGCGGAGGCACCTCCCTGGCCCTCATCTGGAACGCCATGTCCACCTACGTCGTGCTGCTGGCTAAAGGAGAGGCCGAGTTCAAGCGCAAGTCCTACCAGCGGGTGTCGGACAAGTTCTTCGGCGTCTTCTGCCTCATCTACCAGAGCAACCTGGTGGTGGGAAACCTCATCGCCTCCCTGGTGCTCACCTTCGCCGGTGGGGACGACAGCGGCGCGGCCCTGCTCCTCAACTCCACCGAGGCCAACGCCACGTCAGCCACCATCTCCGCACCCGATGCCCTGTCAGGACTCTCCGCTTTCCGCGAAGTCATCTTAGGCGTTGGTGGGAACAGCACTGGCAACATGTCGGCCATAATTCACCCATTTAACCCCCTAACTGACAACAGTTCGGATCAGGCGTTTAACCCTTTAGCGGACACTCACTACCACCTGTGTGGGACAGAGTACTGCCACCACTTCGTGCTGAACCAGGAGTCCTCGGCTGTCCCTCAGCACACGATCTACCTGCTGTTCGGCATCTTCCTGCTGCTGGTGGGCGCCGCCATCCTCATCGCCATCTTCCTCCTGGAGCCCCTCCTCCCTCACGTGTTCTCCCACTCCCCCTCCTCCCCCTGGCAGACGGTGAGGCGGCAGGTGGTGTCCTTGGGGAGGTTCTCCATGAATGTCAAGTTCCTGCTGATGCTACCGCTCTTCTTCTACTGCAGCATGCAGTTCAGCTTCGTCTGCTCCGAAGTCATGATGGTGAGCCCGCAACTCGTGCTGTGCTTTGAAGTGAACCCATTTTGTTGCATGCATGTTAAGAGCCCAACAGTTTTGATGGTTTGGGTTGTCTGTAGATAAGTCTGTTCACAGTCTGCATTGAAATAGAAATTAGGAAAAGTTAGGGTTATTTTTGGCTTTCGTTTTCTTTTCTCAAGTTTTTCCAGCTTTTGGAAAGATTAGAAGATATCTATCATGCTTTAAATGCATTTATTTTGATAAGTGTACACGTTTATATATCCTACTATTGTTGAGGGCAGCTTAATGGTGATGGTGATGGTGGTGATGACGATGTTTTCTTGCAGGCCTACGTAATATGCCCAGTGGGATGATGGTGATGATATGTCACAGGCCTATGTAACGTGCCCAGTGGGATGATGGTGATGATATGTCACAGGCCTATGTAACGTGCCCAGTGGGATGATGGTGGTGATATGTGGGCTATGTAACGTGCCCAGTGGGATGATGGTGGTGATATGTCACAGGCCTATGTAACGTGCCCAGTGGGATGATGGTGATGATATGTCACAGGCCTATGTAACGTGCCCAGTGGGATGATGGTGGTGATATGTCACAGGCCTATGTAACGTGCCCAGTGGGATGATGGTGATGATATGTCACAGGCCTATGTAACGTGCCCAGTGGGATGATGATGATATGTCACAGGCCTATGTAACGTGCCCAGTGGGATCTGGATATGTCACAGGCCTATGTAACGTGCCCAGTGGGATGATGATGATGATATGTCACAGGCCTATGTAACGTGCCCAGTGGGATGATGGTGATGATATGTCACAGGCCTATGTAACGTGCCCAGTGGGATGATGATGATATGTCACAGGCCTATGTAACGTGCCCAGTGGGATGATGATGATGGTGATATGTCACAGGCCTATGTAACGTGCCCAGTGGGATGATGGTGATGATATGTCACAGGCCTATGTAACGTGCCCAGTGGGATGATACATGATATGTCACAGGCCTATGTAACGTGCCCAGTGGATGATGATGATGATATGTCACAGGCCTATGTAACGTGCCCAGTGGGTGTCTGGCTGGTGGGCTACACCATGATTGGCTATGATGATGATGGTGATGATGATGATATGTCACAGGCCTATGTAACGTGCCCAGTGGGTGTCTGGCTGGTGGGCTACACCATGATTGGCTATGATGATGATGATGATGATGATATGTCACAGGCCTATGTAACGTGCCCAGTGGGTGTCTGGCTGGTGGGCTACACCATGATTGGCTATGGCGTCAGCTGCAGTCTGGCCTCCTACGTCACTCAGGCCTTGGTGTCACGTGTTGGCCGGGGATTTTTCATTGGCCTGGGTGAGTTACTGCCCCTGAATGAAAGCTATTTTCATCTTTTTCTGTGGCGATCACTTTGTGCTCTGTATCTTGAAATTGGTTGTTTATGTGTCTGTATCCATGGTGTGGCCAATGAACTAAGTTCATTCATTCAGTACATGTTATTTATTCAAACAAGACGTATTCTAAAGTCATTAATAAGTTTTAAGATTAATATGCCCTGTATGTTTTGTGTGCTGTTCAACTTATTTCGAAGATCAAGTAACATGGTTTGATGTTATTACTTATACTGAACGCTTTCAGATGTTGACACAATCCTTTGATAAACAGTTAGCTGTACTCTTCCATTAAGTTGTCAAACAATCCATCAGTGTTGGTTCTTTGCTATACATTGTTAAAAAGTAAATCTTGCCTGGCTATTGATAACCTTGTCGACATTTATGTTTGTCTTAAGTGTCGAAAAAAACCGGTCAAATCGCTGGACTAGTGTTTGTTCGTGTTTCTTTGACTTTGTAGCTTTCGGTTACTTATTGTAGATGCAAATTGTTTTGTCATTGATGTTCTCATTTCTGTCATCTTGTGCACATTTCTGTTGATCTTCATGCCCTTGCCAGCAACCTGAGAGCATGTTTTATGTGCGTTTATTACTTTGTCATATGATATTTGAAGATGTATGTCTGACAGTCTAGCGTTGCACTTTTCTTTAATCATTCCATGTATTTTGGCTCAGCAATTTTTGTTATTGCTGTGAAACTTTGATTAGCAAATAGTAATGAACTTTACATATCAGTTAAATAAACAAATCTTTGATTATTTTGTGGTTTGTTTGCCCGAATAAAATTGTATAGAACTCTGTTTTTTGTTCTTCATTTGTTTTGACTTATGAAAGTTTTCTTCCAAGATTATTGATATCACTGTGTGCAAGATTTGTTCATAATTGATTATGTCTGAAAAGATGGCAACTTGAGAGTACTGTTAGTGTTTGAGATTTGTTTGTGTTTGAGATTAATAAAGATAATACAATGATACTTGAATCTCTGATAATGGAAACTGAGTCCAAGACCCCCGATTTAAAGCTGAATTCAACAGCTGTTCTGCACACAGTGACCCAAGAGCTTCCGACCAAGGTCAGACATGGACTGTCAAGGTCATTTGCAGCCTGCTTCAGTCTTACTCTTTGGCCCCTGCTCGTTTGGTCGTTAACGACCCTTAACCTAAGCCCCAAGGCTGCAACACTTCAACTTCAACCCTTGCTTAAGCAGAATGTTGTGTAATTTCTTATTTCAGTCCTTGAAAAAATCAGAGTATTGGTCTAAAGCCAGACTGAAGATGATGACACCCCCCTCTTCGATCACCTAAGAAGCCGCCGTGCCGGAAGAGGTCTGGGGTGTTCCTCAGGTTGAAGAAGAGGCTGAGATCCCCCCTCCACCTCCTCCACCCAGCCTATAGGGAAGCAGAGACCCTGGTGGCAGGGGAACGTAAAAGGGAGGCCACCGGCAGAGCGTAGATCGTCACAGGGCTAATCTGTTGAGAAGTGCCTCAGCCGCCATTAGGAGGGGGGATCACTGTGAAGGAAGTTATCAGCCAGTTACCTCTCTTTGGTTGTGAGTATGATGGCGGAAACCTCTGCCGGCATTCGAGGGAGGTAAGGCCGGCCGGCAGAGAGTTCTGTCCCCTCAACTAGTCTCCATGTCTGCTTGTTAGCGCTGGCCACGTGACCAGTTAATGGGTTGGCTGACCTCTCAGTGACCTTCGCTCGAGGACGTGGCAACGTCTGCGAAAGGGTTAATACTTGATAAATACGCCTGCCTTTGAACAGGCGCTCTGTTAACCCTGAGTGTGTCTCTCTCAGCCGTAATGTTGATCCTAAGCTTTGATGACGATTGTTAACAGGGAGGTTATCCAGCTAAACCAACGTGTCTGCCTTGGAGTCTGTTGCCAGTTGTACATAAAGTACTACAGATAGTTTAGTTTGCCTTACAGCGGTTCTTGTCAAACTAAGGAAGTATTATAATAAGTGGAGATCACAGTTTTCATTGTCAAAATTGGAGGGAAAACCATCTCTCTCCTTGCCCCACCTTCACTCCAACCCCTGCTTCCCAGGACCCGATTTTATCATTAGTTTTATCCACTTCATTTTTCTTCATTTTGAACACTTTGTTTAAAAAAAAAAAAGTTCTTGGTAATAATAATTTCTTTACTTGGCATTTCTATGCTTGTTTTCTTTAAAAGTTAATTTTTTTCTCCCAAAAAAATGTCATGAGGTAAATTATTATCTTTGGTATCAAAATATGATACATTGTAACTGTGATCTCACTTGAAACAAATGTATTTATTGTTACTTTATGCTACTTTTGTCCTGTTGTGTGGCTGGTTTCAAAAGAGGTTTAACAAAAATATGGATTTAAGCCATTGAAGCATTTGTTTTTTTCCAGATTAAAGAAAAAAGCATACAATTTATGGTGTTTGAAAACACATAAAGTGGGTTTGGGGGTGGGTTTTTGTTGGGGGACTGTCTGTTTCAAAACTTACTAACATGTGAGAAAAGATTGACCATTTTAAATCTCTGAAGAATAGAAAGATCCAAACGGGGGATATTTATTTGGAAGAATGACATTTTCTAATGGTCCAATGAAAGTTGTGGGTATAAAAACAAGAGATTGTTGAAAGATTCACTGATGTGGCATAATGGGGACAGTACATTGTTTCATCACCTCTTTTGAAGCCTCTGTATGGCACACGATGTCTTGTCTTTGCCTTCACTCCCTTTGTGTACTCTTTATCTTTGGAGGGGAAAAAAGCATGCACCCCTGGAATACTTAAATGATGTTGGACATCTGCAGTTCTAAGAATGCATAATATTGAAACTAATTTTTATTTCCATATATTCATGAAAGGAACTTGTTTTCTTTTCTAGTCCATACATTTTCTTAAAACTTGCACAGAATGTCCTATTCCTACTCCATCGCACTTTTTTGGAGCAAATTGAAAAAAACTTGTTCAAAAATGAGACAAAAATGTTCACGTCACGTGTAGTTTCAGGTTTTTTTAATTAATAACTTCACTGTGGAGATTCATGTGTTTCCGTATGACACATACATATCACAGGCACGAATAAGCCCGTGTCATGCACACACACAAAATCCAAAAGCAAAAGTACCGTGGCCAATGACGCCCTCTCATTGACTTTACTAATAGAGCAATTGTTAGTTACGTTTGGCTCATTTTCTGACCTATTAACGGAAGGAAATCCCAGGGCTGCAGATGTCCATGAAGCTTTGATTTCATGCCTTTTCTGAATCTCAGTTATTTCGTTGAAATACCAGTTGTTCATTCCATCACCACGGGGCTCTGATAGTGGATAACGGATCAGAAGAAAATGGGAATTGACTTTTTAAACTGCTTACTGCTGAAAATAGTCAAATGATTTCACTTTCTGGAAAGTAAGAAATCAAATCAGCAGCATTGTGTAGGTTTGAGTCAGTATGCATTGTGTGCTTTTATTAATTTTTTTTGTTCACAAGCAAAATAACGAAGGAACCCAAATGGAACAGAATATTTCCTCTTCTTTTTTTTTATATTATGGAATCTGATCAAAAGTGAACATAATGTAAATAACGCGATTGATTTTGTTTCTGCATTTTAAAAATAAAGAGTGGGATATATGACTATTAGCGCACACAAAGTTCAAATCGGGTCTGAAAGCACACATTCTGGGGACCTTGTTTACATGGACGATCTTTGTCAGGCGTTGGTGATGGAATGAACTAGAGTTAAGTAAGGTCTGGTCAGCAGAGAGTCCGCTGTGTCCGACTGCACGCTGTGTGAGGGGAGAGTCCGTGTGTGCTGGCCGGTTGGTGCGCTTGATTGACAGAGAGCCTGTCTGTTGGTCTGGAGAGATGAGGAGAGACTGCGAATGGCTGAGGGAGTGAATGCTTGTCCTTTATCAGACCAAGCCTACATGTTGTTGCACCAAACAACAGTTAAACGTTTATTCTTTTGAAAAGTTTACACACGAAATCCATTTAATAAAAAAGAATACAAATCTGAATGATACAATGCCCGAAAAGAACAAACACGCTCTGAAATGTATGTGGATGCACAGTAAAAGCGAAATCATTCGATTTTAAATGCAACCATAAGAATTTTGACCAGAATTGTAACAATAAAGAATTGAAAGTGAAAAGTGTTTTTTAAGGAAAACATGTTAGGCTGTTACAGTAAGCTTTTGGTTTGTTGTTTGGCTTGGTCCTGATAAGGACGCGACTCTCAGCTGACGCTGTGTGTGTTATATAGATCTACTCTTTACTGAACCGTTGTAAGCATGACCAAGAACGAAGTGGTGTTTGCCACAAAGACTAACAAAGTGCACTGGTGTTTGCCACATTGCATCACAACTTGGCAACTTCTCCCCTGGGCAGACGGAATTTAAACCATTGTTGTTCCACTACTTTACTATATTTTATGTGTAACAGCTGATCGCTCCCATGGCGTAGAGCTTAAAGAAAGAAGAGAGTAGGAGAGGACATTGGGGAGGGTGGAGATGGGGATAAAAACCAGAAACATGCTGAACAGTATGGAACATGTCCATTCAGAGAATATCCAAACGGTAACAGGCTGAATCAAATCATGAATGCTGGAGGATGTCTGCTTTCTGAACTGCACTGTACCTGAAATAGATTTATTCTGAACAGTATTTTCTTGAAAAAAAAAAATAAATTATTTTGTAGTCCTCTGTTTTTGGCAGAATCTAAAAAAACAAAAAGAAATGTAATCCTTAACCATTTATTAACAGTTTCTCAAAATAAAACAATGCTGAACAAGCTTTGAGGCTCAGGTTTTCAAAGAACAACAGCAAAAGGACTCAAGAGACACAGGGTTTTGGTAAAGGTTTAACTTCCACGGATCATTTCGCCATGTTGCCCTGTCCTCGCAGTCAGGGAAAGTCGAGCTGAGCCAACCCATCCCTAACCCTTCCTGTCACGTGACATGCACGGACCGTTCTGATTGGCTGTTGTATTGTGTCGTGCAGCCATGATCGTGAACATTGGAGTGCTGGCCTTCATGAGGGTCTGGCAGCCACACCCTGACTCCGTGCTGCCCCTGTTCGTCATCACCACGCTGATGGGGTTCACTGACGGAATATGGAATGTCACTGCTAATGGTCAGTCTGTCTGTCTGTCTGTCTGTCCGTCTGTCTGTCTGTTCGTCATCACCATGCTGATGGGGCTGACTGACGGAATATGGAATGTCACTGCTAATGGTCAGTCCGTCTGTCTGTCTGTCTGTCTGTTCGTCATCACCACGCTGAGGGGGCTGACTGACGGAATATGGAATGTCACTGCTAATGGTCAGTCCGTCTGTCTGTCTGTCTGTCTGTCTGTTCGTCATCATCATGCTGATGGGGCTGACTGACGGAATATGGAATGTCACTGCTAATGGTCAGTCCGTCTGTCTGTCTGTCTGTCTGTCTGTGTTCGTCATCATCATGCTGATGGGGCTGACTGACGGAATATGGAATGTCACTGCTAATGGTCAGTCCGTCTGTCTGTCTGTCTGTCTGTCTGTTCGTCATCATCATGCTGATGGGGCTGACTGACGGAATATGGAATGTCACTGCTAATGGTCAGTCGTCTGTCTGTCTGTCTGTCTGTCCGTCTGTGTTCGTCATCATCATGCTGATGGGGCTGACTGACAGAATATGGAATGTCACTGCTAATGGTCAGTCCGTCTGTCTGTCTGTCTGTCTGTCTGTTCGTCATCATCATGCTGATGGGGCTGACTGATGGAATATGGAATGTCACTGCTAATGGTCAGTCCGTCTGTCTGTCCGTCTGTCTGTTCGTCATCATCATGCTGATGGGGCTGACTGACGGAATATGGAATGTCACTGCTAATGGTCAGTCCGTCTGTCTGTCTGTCTGTTCGTCATCATCATGCTGATGGGGCTAACTGATGGAATATGGAATGTCACTGCTAATGGTCAGTCCGTCTGTCTGTGCTGATGGGGCTGACTGATGGAATATGGAATGCCACTGATAATGGTCAGTTTGTCCGTCTGTCTGTCTGTGTTATTACCACGATGCTGTGCCTCACCATTGACATACAATCATGGGCTTGACTGACGGCGTCTGGAATTTCGAGGCATACGGAAAGCTGTCTGTCTGTCCGTCCTTCCGTCTGTCTGTCTGTCTGTCTGTCCGTCTGTGTCATGACGTCTGCAGGATGATCAGTGTTACTGCCATAATGATGGTGAGTGCTGGTGTCCCCCACTGGCCTCAGAATTAAAGGGCCAACCCACACGTCCAACAGCAGTGGCACGACTGTCCAACGATTACATCTGTGAGGCACGATTCCCATGAAAAACTAACTGTTCTAAAATAATCTGATGAAATCCTACTGCTTTCGTTCACTCTGTGTGTAGTCCCCCTACACGAATCTGGTGAAATATCTGTGCTTGTCAGACATTTTATGACATTCGTGTATCGGGTCTACATGAATATAGCGAACGAAACTATTAGGATTTCATCAGATGTATGTCTTATTGGCAAATGTATATAAGTGCATAACTGTACACGCAAAAGAAAGTGCATGTGGTTTTTTTTTTTAGGGGGGTTCTTTCTTTTCAGATGTATACTTTCCAATGAGTTCTATACTAGTTGAAAACTGCATTCACAATCGCACGCTGTAGTACGACAATCATCCCACACTCACGCTAAGTCATGAAGAAACCCAAACACTTCATCACCCTCGTCAAACATTAACTTGATTCTAAAAAAAATGTCCAGAATTAGAAATCAGAAAAAAACTTGCAATATGGAAATAGGTCAACCACTACCTGAATAAAAAACATTTTCAACAACAAATAAAAAATATTTCATCAGGTATTCGTTTAGAACAGGAGCATTTCATCAGAATCATGCCACACAGTTGGATGGTGGTCCGACTGAAATCAGATGTGTGGGTCATCCCATTTACTGTCTCATCTATGTAGATATTCACACCAGTCGTCGTCCTTGATTTCAGGGCTGTGTGGCTCGGTGTTTCCCGACCATTACGAGGAAGCCTTCACCGGCCTGAGAATAGCGCAGGGCCTAGGGGGCGCCTTCACCATGGCCTTTGCCCCCCTGTTCTGCATGAAGGTCAAGGTGGACGCCATGATGGGTGTGGCTGTACTGGTGTTCCTGGGCTATCTGGGTGCAGACGTCCTCATTCGTAGGGAGGCCCGGCAGAAGAAAGGCCAGCTGTTTGAGAAGGAAATGGTCTGAACAGTTGGACTGCAGGTTGAAAGCTGCGTGAATCGACAGGAACCAAGAAAGAAAATGACCCAAAAATCAAATCAACTGTGTATAGATCTGAGCTGTTCAGACATTGAACGTAATATATTGTACATGGGTACAAGTCACTGGAAGTGAATTATTTTAAGGTATTTTTCAATTTAAATTGCATTTGCACCAGGCCTTACTCAGCAACCCCATGCCTTCTTATCCTTCCTCACCCCAACACATACACACACACACACACACACACCTTAAAACCAGTTTGGTTTGTCCATGAAACTGTCTACTAGAGAAGCCATGCCATGGTCCAAGGGACATAACTGTAGTTTGTGGAAGTGATGAAGAAGAAAAAAGGACATTTTGTCAATAGGACATTTGCCCCGAGCGTTCCTCTCTATACCAGACTACTAATTTGCCCGCACTCGTTTTGCCCGAGTTACGCTGACCTTTCTAAGTCAACTCAGTTAAATTCAAGGTCGCCTGCACGCGGCAAATGCCCTATTGTTCTCCACTATTTGGCTTTCAATTGTGAATGGAAACAAAGATTAATATTTGATGTTTTTTTCTTTGACACTGCTGGTAATGTTGCAGAGAAGCGTCATGCCTGGTACAAATTGCCTGGTAAAACCCTAAAAACATGAGAATTGTATATGTTATGTGGGATACACAGAAACGTAACACATCTTTATCTGTTCAGATGAAACATTCTTTGGTGGTTGTTTTTACTTGTTCACACACACACACACACACACACACACACACACACACACACACACACACACATATGTATAGATGTATATGCAGGAACAACATGGGACACCCAAAACATCACTTATTTTCATGAAATGCCCATGCTGGAATTTGTAGCACACCCATTTTGAAATGATACAAGTTGCTTGGACAAAAACTGAAACTTGAGAATTGTACAATATGTTATGTTAGATGCACAGGCATGTAACGCATCTTCATTTAATCAGCTGAAGGCATTCTTTTTTCAAACCGGTTGAAATGATCTGACTGCTTTCCCGGTGCAGCTTTCTGGGTAGATGTTTCCTGACTATCAAGTTTGCCCGTCTATAGGGCATGTCTTTCTGATTTGCTAAAACCCACGTGTCTTCTGTTCTTCTAGTATTTAGAGGGGGTTCTTCAATGTTTCTCTTTCCCTAAGAGGCTAAGAGCAATATGTCTGTTTCTGTTGCCTACCACTTCTCTCTGAGCGTGGTTTTCAGCAAGTTTCTTTAGAACAGATCTCTCTCTTTGGGCAATCTTTCTGTTGTTTTCACTGCAACCTTCTGGTTTTCAAGCAAGTGTTTTTCCCTCATTCAAATGCTATTACGGGTGTTGATTTATTTTCATTTCCAAAGGGGGACATTTTTTTGTTTCATCTATTTCTGTAAGGATACATTTGTTCTCTGCTTTTTATAGTGAACAGATGACTGTTTCCTACTCTACAAGCGCTAGGTCTGGCTGGGGATGGTTGTCCACAAACCAAGGGAATTAACTGTACTGGGGTATGGTTTGGCTTCTTTGCAGGGTCCCCCCCCCTCCCTTGATGTGTGTGAGAGAGAGAAAGAGAGAGAAGACGAAGAAGAAAGGAAACATTGCACATCCAGAGGTCAGGCTATGAGAGGGTGGGGGTGGGCACAGAAGCAGAAGAGGACTTATAAGGAGAACAATAACAGTTGGAGAAAGAAAGTGAGGGAGAGAGAAAGTGAGGGAGAGAGAAAGTGAGGGAGAGAGAAAGAGCGATAAGGAAGAAGAGAGAGAGTGTGTGCATGTCACAGTGTATATATATATATATATATATATAGAGAGAGAGAGAGAGAGAGTATTCCCAGGCGAAGCCAGGTACAAAATTGCTTGTATTTATATAAATCCTTAACCTGCAGTCTTTCAAGCAGTGGAATCAGTGTGCTGTTAGCTAAAGGGAAACAACCTAGCAGTGGAATCAGTGTGCTAAAGGGAAACAACCTAGCAGTGGAATCGGTGTGCTGTTAGCTAAAGGGAAACAACCTAGCAGTGGAATCAGTGTGCTGTTAGCTAAAGGGAAACAATCTACTCCACACATTTCTTTGTCACATCAACTTCGGTGTCATAGAAAATGACTGATTTTGTTTTTGTGTCTGGACTTTTTTTAAGAGGATGTCAACTGGCAACAACAAAAGTGTCAGTTTTTACCCCCAAGATGGTGTTCCATTGTCTGACTGGTCAGCTTTGGGGAGGGGCAGGAGGGCACAGCAGCAAGATAATGATCAATGTTAATGACATGATACTCAACTATTTTGTTGTTTTGTTTTAATCAGACATGATGCTTGAAGCAGCTTCTCCACTTTCAGAATAGGCTGGAGCTCGGATTGTTTTTTTGCATGTTTAATGACCTGACTTTGGATGCTGGATTTTGTGTGTTTTAGACCGACGTCATGCCGGCTGAATGAAATTGGAGTGTCGGGTTTGACTTTGGCTTTTCATTGAAAAAGGCATGAAGTGCATTTTGTTTGTTTGTCTGTGTTTACCCGTGATGCTATCCCAGTGCCCTTGGAGACTTGTGCAATGTCCAGTTTTACAATGTTGTTTAAACAATGTGTGGCTGTGTTATCAAAAGAACAATATTGGAATAAGACGACCATTTCTCATATCTTCTCACATCTACTTACTCGTTTTGTGTTTTACATCAAATGTACAGTTTTACCCGAATCTCCATCTTTAAAAAAAAAGAAAAAAGATTTATGTACATATCATGTTTTATTTTAAAATGTTATTTACACACCGGTTTGTTTTTTAAATATCAATGTTTCAGCCATTTCTCGCTATGGTCTTGTTGGAGACAGTTAGTCACATGACTGGGAAGGGACAACTTTGACAGATTTGCTGATGTTGTTTGCAGAGCTGTATGCACGCAGAGTTGGAATGTTTGTTAATCATTTTTCTGTATGACAAATTGAGCTGTGCGTATGACAAAGTGGAGGTTGGTTCTCAGCTGTGTTCTGATGATATGGGTCCAGACTGTTAGCAGAGGGTTAGTTCTGCCATTAGTCTGACGAGAAACGTGCACATTATGCAAAATGACACGCTTTCCCTCTCACTTTGTTCAGTCAGCTGGCACATTTGGTTTGTCTGATGTTTTGCATTTATGTAAATACTGCATTTCTAAAACTCAAGTAAAATGTGTTCTTGTTGAAACAAATATTGTTTGTTCATTTTTGTGAATACTGTTTGTTTTGCCGCGTTAATGCTGACTGACTGTCAAAGGACAATTAAGAGATTAATGGTCATGAATTGTGGAGATCTCTGAAAATGAGAGGAATTCCATCAACTTTCATCTTGTGGGTTGGTGCCAGGTTTTTTTCATGCTGACATTTTAAATCTCTCTCTCGCTATTGACAACTTTACACTTTTTAGTCCATGGAAGTCTGTCATGTTCATTTATACATTGATAATGCAGAGATTGTATACATGTCAGGCGTATTGTTTGTACGTCAGTGAGTTGTTCCTGTTGTTGAGACATTTTAACATTTGAGACACAGTGTACATGTTCACAGTCAGACCAAGGAGTGTTGGAGATTTCTCAGGGTTCATTGGGTCCTCATTGGATGCGTGAAGACTTTATGCCATAATGCTGTGTGTGTTGTCAACAAAGACTTTAGAGTGCATGTTTATGTGGACATGTTTAGTCCTTTGTTAGTCTAGCCTTCATCACGTGTTCTTGCCTTTGCTAATCAGTCTGATTTGAAACACACCGGATTGATGATTGTGCTGTGCAGTCTTTTGTGTTCACTGGTCTATTTGATCTTTGTGTTCAACCTGTATTCATAGCGATCGTGAACATTGGTATGTAAATTGTGTGAGGTTAGTAAATGACGTGTTCATGGTTAACCCCTTGACTGCCAGAGAACATTAAAGAAACAAATCATTGGGCAAATCATGCCATGAAAAAGACAACTGATAGAGCCAATGGCAAAATGGTCTGGGGAGATAACTCCAGGGCTCCCAATCGTCCCGCAAAACAAGGGGTCCCAGGGACTCCTTCACTTACAATATAGAGGGCCCTAGAGGAGGGATAGAGGGTCCCAGTGGCATTGCGAATGCCAAAAATATTTTTTCTAACGCATCCCTGGGATCCCCTGCACATTCTTTTAGAGGGTCCTTTAGAATTTTAGTACTTCATAGACACCCAAATGGGGGTCCCTGGGAGCCCCGTAACTTTCTGACTGTTAGAGCAAAGGCCAGCATATTAGAGATATTCCTCTTCATCTGATGACGTCATCAGTTCAATGGGGCTAAGAGAACTGTCAAATTGTCAGAAAGCCGAACAAAGCAACACGATTTTATTTCAGATGGAATGTTGTCAACTGTTGGTATCCTACAAATCTATAAAAGTACCATAATGTTTCGCTTTGTTAGTCCCCGAGCCGAAGGTTCGGGGAACTATTGTTTCTGTCTGGTCCGTCCGTCCGGCTATTCGTCCGTTTTTCTCAAACACTATTCAGTCTATCATCATCAAATTTGGTATACTAGTTTGCCAAGAAGCAAGCTATCCACTGATGTATTTAGTTTTACATTAAGGTCAAGGTCGCGCCAGTTACGGGGTTCAAACCCCGAAACACATAATCGCTAATATCTCGCGAAGTTTTGCATGTATTTCAATGCAGTTTTTTTCACAACATTTCTTGATGAATGGTCTATAACACAGTTGTCATGAATTTTTCTGTGGATAAGCCCGCTGTGCCCTAGGCCCTTTGTGTCACAGGCCCGATATGTCCCACTTCTTTCCGGCCGTCCATCCGTCCGTGCGTGCGTCCTGTTTTCAGTTCTCAATGGTCTCCCCGCTGTGTGTACAGCCGACACATTCCGATTTCGGAGTAGCTCGGCGATGCTGCGAGGGGACTTTGCAGACGCTCGGCGTTGCACTTGCTCGCTTTGTGTTTTAAGCAGTTTTGTTCATTGCATCGTACACTGCTACACAATCCCATGTTTAAAGTGACAAGTGATGAAGTTTCAGTTACAATACTGTCAGAATAGGGTCCATTTGACTGTTAGTTTTGCAATCACCCGAGTCATGAATAAGAATGATGTCATGGATGTTTTCCTTCAGTTAGTGCTTTGTCTTTTTTGATGATGAAATTTGTGGTGTTCATTTTTCTGTATCACCATCAGGACCCAATTGTCAACCATTGCCTTTATGGTTTTCTGTATGGGATCTTTTCAGTTGCTATTTATAAAAGTTTTTTTTAGTATATATTTGTTTCTGGACATAATGATTTATTTTGGAAATATTTTCTTACATTTGAAGAGCTGTATAGATCTTATATTGTTCATTTTCTTCCATAACCTATTGGCTGCGTAGTCTGTCTTTGCTGTGATTTTTAAGTCATTCATGGAAGTAGAATTACAGAGTTATTTCAACTTTTTTTCATTTTGAACATTTGTATAATCTCTTTCAATTGTGGAATATATACTCTTATTAATATCATAATTGAATGGGGAACCAGATTGCTTTTTGTGATCATTTGAGTCATTTATATAAAACAATGGAAGTATTTCTACATAGTGTTGTTTGTAATACAAATTTGATAAACATTTTTATTTGCGGAATGATACAATGATATACCTATGTATGAGGAACCATTTGACGACTTTTGTTTGTTTTTGTTGTAATAATTTGATTCACGAAAAGTAAGAATGTCATTATCAGAATCACTTGATTATAGAACCAAGGAGTCAAGTCAACATTTATTATTCCTTGTCATGTGCGTGAAACTAAATTGTTGCAGAGCCATTTAACTTTTCATTTATTTCTTGTATTGGAGCTGAATGTGTTTGTTTTTTCTTCTTCTGCTTGTTCATTCTGTGTATGGATAATTCAAGAGACGTTCATTCTGTGTATGAAGAAGACTCACTGGCGTGCTAATTACAAGTGAGGATGCTTTCAAATGTAATTGGTTTTTGTGTTCACGAGGACCAAGATGTCTTGACTGGAGAAGGGAAGCCTAATTCGGGCCTTCATTATGACGTCATTGGCCTGTCAACTATGAAAATGTATAAATACAAATGATGTACATTATGTAAAGGTGTGTATATAGCCTGGGCCCGCTGCATTGTTTTCCAAATGTTTTGTTTGGAAATTGTACATTGAATGTGTTATGAAATGCGAAAAAGGACAAAATAAAGCAATGACAATGAATGACCTGAGTGTCAGCGTGTAAACGAATTCGTTCTTTTCTGCATTCTCTCTCTGAAAGCTAGGTGTCTTTCTGTCTGTTTCAGTTTCTGTTTC
>CM065682.1:82555523-82558023 GCA_017654935.2 Phymorhynchus buccinoides
TCGTGATAATGGTCATACTGAAGTGACATAACATGCCTCATGGTATGGACATTCGTGATAATGGTCATACTGAAGTGACATAACATACCTCATGGTATGGACATTCGTGATAATGGTCATACTGAAGTGACATAACATACTTCATGGTATGGACATTCGTGATAATGGTCATACTGAAGTGACATAACATACCTCATGGTATGGACATTCGTGATAATGGTCATACTGAAGTGACATAACATACCTCATGGTATGGACATTCGTGATAATGGTCATACTGAAGTGACATAACATACCTCATGGTATGGACATTCGTGATAATGGTCATACTGAAGTGACATAACATACCTCATGGTATGGACATTCGTGATAATGGTCAACATACGCATTGTTATTTCCCCACTCTTTCCCCATGGCAACAGTCATACGCTAATAATGATTACTACCGTAACACTTTGTTTGACCATGGGAAAAGATTGAAAAATAAACAACGTGGTTGTTTTTTTTATTACCATTACTCCGTCAGTGTTCATGATGGTCGGTTTGTACTGTGGCGACGAACACGTATATTTATTTACATAATATTCACACACAGACACACAGAATAAACAATACTCTGACGAGCCCTAGTTCCAGTTTCAATGACTCCTGCTCTTACATAATTAGCCATGCACAGTGGACGGACGAAGTCAGTATCAGCAGATAATAAAAATTATTACAATGTTATATCTGGGTCTACTTTCTCTAGATAACGGTCACCGCGCGAATAACGCTTACGCCAAACGGGGCCTAAGAAACACTTTAGAAAACGTTTGCGGAAGAATATTACAAGCTCTTGTCTGATTGGTCCAAACTTTAATGGACCAATCAACAACAAGAAACGTATTCACCCCCTACTAGTTCCGGATAATTTGCCGCTTGCTCGGTGTTTGGCAAGAATCGACAAAGCGCCACACGAACTATCGGCAAACGAAGGGTGTTTCTTAGACCGTTTTTGCCGATTTGCGCTCACGCTACGTATCAGAGGCACAGAAAGACTTGGAAGTAGAACTGTTGAACAGTGAATAATAAGTGTAACACGCCTCTTCACCCCTCACCTCACCCTTCCCCACCCCAACCCCTGCGTTTCTGTCCTGGGGGGGTGCTGACGCCCCCCCCCCCCCTTGTCACCCACACATTGTGTGCTGAGACCCTCGCTCCCCTCCCCCTACTCCTCCTTCGCGTTGAGTGCGGTCAAGGTGGGCAGAAGTGGTCAGAGGTGGTGGGTGGCCAGAGAGGAGTGTGGTCAGCGGTGAGCATGGAATGTGCTAACTGCAGAGGGTTTCTGGTGCACTTCGGGTCAGACAACAACAGCAGGCGGTGCTTTAACACCTGGGCGAGGACACGTGTCTGTCTGTCAGACTGTTATATGTGTGTCTGTCTGTCTTCTGTCTAATGTCTCTCTCTGTCTCTCATTTCTAACTCGAACTTCGGTTCCAAAATAATTCTAAACTCTCTCTCACTCATCTTCTCTATCTTCTCTCTCTCTCTCTCTCTCTCACCACTCTCTCGTCCACGTTCTGTCTCATCTCTCTCTGATCTCTCTCTCTCTCTCATTCGAAGCAAAACACCCGAACGCCCGTATAAAACGCCGTTCAATATTTCGATTTATTGTTTTACTAGTACATTGTACTTGTCAAGCAACCATGGACTCTCTCTTTTATTATGAGGGTAACCGCCATTATGATTTGTGTGTGGCAGTCATAACGAGGTGTCATGTTCTGTATGCATTATGTACGATGTGTAACGGTTGTTACATGGACCTATTCTATGATTATAGTCCATGTAATGTGTGACTGTCGTTGCAAACACAATTGACATAGGCTAGAACACCGAGGCTACATCAAAATGTTATGCTCTGAATAGCGATGCGGGGATTGCCTTTAGCCATGACAAACTCTCAGCATAACATCATCAGTCTCCAAACCCCCGAATTCGGAGTGTGGCTGCCCGCGTAGCGAGGAACTCAAAAACGGTCACACACGTAATGCCTTCTCATCCCTAGCTGGTGCATTTGTAATCATAGTGTTCAAGCGCTTTGGATGTTCGGATGATCCCTGGAGTCTTTTAGCCAGTGTACGACAACAACAACAACACATAAAACTATCCGTAAAATGTAGGCTGCCGTCATGTATCTTTCCTTAATGTCTGTGGCTTACTTGACATCAACATTTTATCTGAACTTGAGGAATGTTTGTTTTCCGATCAAAAATGTATTTCAGAGACGAGAAACAAGAGGCAGACAACTCACACAGAAATAAACGCCATTGCTGCTTTGTCAGTTGTGTCGCTTCTGTAGTAAACAATGAACAACTTAGGACGCGGATTTGACCGCCAGGGGGCAATTAAACCACTAGGGGCTTATCAGTTACGCGAGATTCGTAGTTAGGCGTAGTGAGAGAGAGAGAGAGAGAGAGAGAGAGAGAGAGAGAGAGAGAGAGAGAGAGAGAGAGAGAGAGAG
>CM065682.1:82568023-82583023 GCA_017654935.2 Phymorhynchus buccinoides
GTAGGATAGCGGCAGGGCCCTCTTGAAAAATGAAAATGGCGACAAGGTGCTATCCAGGTGCTATAATGACGTGTTTCTCTGTTTCACAGGTCTCACAGCCCGTCCACATAACCTCCACTACAGCTCCGGGTACTGTCATCCATGACGTCATATTTCGCCGTATGACGTCATAAAACACTCCTACCTTTTGTGACATCACTAAGCCCTATCATTCTCTACGTGTTCATAAACATACCAGGGATTCCGAGTCCTCGGTGGAATAAAAGCCCAGGCGCCATGTTGAGTGTGGCCAGCAGACCCCCCGCGCCTTGCACGCCGCCTCTACAGGGATCCAGTGTGGACAGTACACCTCCACCAAGGTGCCCAGAACGTCTGAAGGAAACCGGTATTCCATCTCCATCAAGGTCTTCCAGTGTGGGCAATGCACCTCCGCCAAGGTGCCCAGAACGTCTGAAGGAAACCGGTATTCCATCTCCATCAAGGTCATCCATTGTGGGCAGTACACCTCCGCCAAGGTGCCCAGAAAGTCTGAAAGAAACCGGTATTCCATCTCTATTAAGGTCCTCAGACTGCTCAGTAAAGAGCAGTAATGTAAGAAAATATGTGCAGCCTTCAGACTACAGAGATGACGCCAGTATTACCAGTACACCTCCGCCAAGGTGCCCAGAACGTCTGAAGGAAACCGGTATTCCATCTCTATTAAGGTCCTCAGACTGCTCAGTAAAGAGCAGTAATGCAAGAAAATATGTGCAGCCTTCAGACTACAGAGATGACGCCAGTATTGCCAGTAAGCCTCCACCAAGGACCTCAGAAAGCTCAGAGGAGATCGGTACAATCAGGAAATCTCCTCGATGTTCCCAATCACTGGGTGAAGTGGGTGAGGTGGGGAGATCCCCAGAACCCTGTCCCCATTCCCCGAAAGACGGTGACGTGCTCCTAGCACCTTCAGTACAATGTGCAGAACCACGGAGTGGAGTCAGCATGCTGGGGATCTCTCCACAATGTCCCCCATCAGAGGAGGGAGTCGGCATGCTGGGGACCTCTCCACAATGTCCCCCATCAGAGGAGGGAGTCAGCATGCTGGGGACCTCTCCACAATGTCCCCCATCAGAGGAGGGAGTCAGCATGCTGGGGACCTCTCCACAATGTCCCCCATTAGAGGAGGGAGTCAGACCTCTCCACAATGTCCCCCATCTGTGTTGGAGACCTCTCCACAATGTCCCCCATTAGAGGACGGAAGTCAGTGTGTTGGGGACCTCTCCACAATGTCCCCCATCAGAGGATGAAGTCAGTGTGTTGGGGACCTCTCCACAATGTCCCCCATCAGAGGAGGGAGTCAGCATGCTGGGGACCTCTCCACAATGTCCCCCATGGGAGGAAGTCAGCATGCTGGGGACCTCTCCACAATGTCCCCCCAGTCTGCTGGGGACCTCAATGTCCCCCTGGATGAAGTCAGTGTGTTGGAGACCTCTCCACAATGTCCCCCATTAGAGGACGGAGTCAGTGTGTTGGGGACCTCTCCACAATGTCCCCCATCAGAGGATGAAGTCAGTGTGTTGGAGACCTCTCCACAATGTCCCCCATTAGAGGACGGAGTCAGTGTGTTGGAGACCTCTCCACAATGTCCCCCATTAGAGGACGGAGTCAGTGTGTTGGAGACCTCTCCACAATGTCCCCCATTAGAGGACGGAGTCAGTGTGTTGGAGACCTCTCCACAATGTCCCCCATCAGAGGATGAAGTCAGTGTGTTGGAGACCTCTCCACAATGTCCCCCATTAGTGGACGGAGTCAGTGTGTTGGAGACCTCTCCACAATGTCCCCCATTAGAGGACGGAGTCAGTGTGTTGGAGACCTCTCCACAATGTCCCCCATCAGAGGACGGAGTCAGTGTGTTGGAGACCTCTCCACAATGTCCCCCATTAGAGGACGGAGTCAGTGTGTTGGAGACCTCTCCACAATGTCCCCCATCAGAGGAGGAAGTCAGCATGCTGGGGGAAGGTCCTTCGCGATATTCTCAACCCCCGGATGAAGCCAGTGTGCTGGGAAGAGGTCCGCGAGACTGTCCCGGGAAGTCAGAGGAGCTGCAGGGCCCAGTGAAGCGTTCTGCGGAGGACAAGGAGGTGCTGTTCCATCTGGCCTCACAGCCTGACCGCCTGGATGACTTACACCGCACACTGCAGGTCAGCACGGGCAGGGACTTCTTGATTGCTTTTTTTATCAGTTTAGAATAATATACATGTACGTATGATCACTTTACGTGCTGTTACTATTTACTCCACTCTCACTCACGAACACTTAGCTGGATCACTCGCTTTGTCATGGTCTCTCGAACCAAAGACTTTGCCTCCAGAAAAGGATCTCTAACTTGTGATCTTCCCTCCTCCTCCTCCTCCTCCTCCTCCCTCCTCCTCCTCCTCCTCCTCCTCCTCCTCCTCTTCCTCCTCCTCCTCCTCCTCCTCTCCTCCTCCTCCTCCTCCTCCTCCCTCATCCTCCTCCTCCTCCCCCTCCTTCCCCTCCCCCTCCCTCCTCCTCCTCCCCCTCCTCTTCCTCCCCTCCTCCTCTCCCCCCCTCCTCCTCCCTCCTCCTCCTCCACCTCCTCCTCCTTCCCCTCCTCCTCCCCTCCTCCTCCCCTCCTCCTCCTCCCCTCCTCCTCCCCTCCTCCTCCCCGTCCTCCTCCTCCCGTCCTCCTCCTCCCGTCCTCCTCCTCACCCCCTCCTCCTCCTCTCCTCCTCCTCCCCCCCTCCTCCTCCTCCCCCTCCTCCTCCCCTCTTTTCCTCCTCCCCTTCTCCTCCTCCTCCGCCTCCCCCTTCATCCTCCTCCCCCTCCTCCTCCCCCCTCCTCCTCCTCCTCCTCCTCCCCCCTCCCCTCCTCCTCCTCCTCCCCCTCCTCCTCCTCCTCCCCCTCCTCCTCCTCCTCCTCTCCTCCTCCTCCTCCTCCTCCTCCTCCTCCTCCTCTCCTCCTCCTCCTCCTCCTCC
Organism: Phymorhynchus buccinoides; assembly: GCA_017654935.2. Lineage (NCBI taxonomy): Eukaryota > Metazoa > Mollusca > Gastropoda > Neogastropoda > Raphitomidae > Phymorhynchus > Phymorhynchus buccinoides. The sequence goes on from CM065682.1 coordinate 82,570,999, forward strand.
TCCTCCTCCTCCTCTCCCTCCTCCTCCTCTTCCCTCCTCCTCCCTCCCCCTCCTCCTCCTTCCCATCCCACCCCCTTTCCCCGTGTCTCATTCCAATCAGCCTAAGTCTGTCAATTAGTTTTATTGTCTCTTCATGGAGTGAGAAAAGTCTTTTCAACATTAAATCAAACTACATTGGCTTCTTTGAGCACAGGTAGCAACCAGCAGCTTTAGTCTGTTGGTGTGTGTGTGTGTGTGTGTGTGTGTGTGTGCGTGTGCGTGCCGCGTGTGCGTGTGCGTGTGCGTGCGTGCGTGCGTGCGTGCGTGTGTGTGTGCGTGCGTGCGTGCGTGTGTGTGTGTGTGTGTGTGCTGTGCGTGCGACATAAGACATAAAAAGGAACATTCGCTTCCAGTTTCACTGATTACGGTTTTGGATGTTTTGTGTTACAAAGTTTTCGTACAGATGCTAGGCCTACAAAACACCTGTTATGTTTGTGTTCATTTTGACACGAAGATTTCGTGACAATACGTATAAATAAGAAACATAGTGTGTGTGTGTGTGTGTGTGTGCGTGCGTGTGCGTGTGCGTGTGTTCGTCCTGCGTCTGCGTCCGCGTTCGTGCGTGCGTGTGTGCGTGCTTGTGTGTGTATGTGCGTCCTCCTCGTCTGTGTGCGTGCGTCGTGCGTGCGTGCGTCGTGTGTGTGTGTGTGTGTGTGTGTGTGTGTGTGTGTGTGTGTTTGTGTGTGTGTGTGTGTGTGTGTTCCTGTGTGTCCCGTACATGTATGTATAGGAAATGGGTTGCATACGTGTGCATTTCTAGTTATTATCGTTGTGATATGAAATCTATGTGAAGATCCGCACGCTCATGTAGGAAAGATGCAGTCTGGAAAGTCTAGGAGGAGTATCAGCATCTGGCAGCAACAGGAGGGGGGAGAATGTCACTAGTTGATAGTATTACGTATTACGTTGTGGCATTATTTACTATGCTACTCATTGTGGTACTACTGTGTGATATTGGTGTTCAGCAGTCACAGGTGGACGTTCCAATCAGAGTACAGTTGTCATGGGGATTTTATTGTCTGTTCATGTTGTGAGAAAAGTCTTTTCAACATTAAATCAAACTACATTGGCTTCTTTGAGCACAGGTAGCAACCAGCAGCTTTAGTTGTCATGGGGTGTTGTGTGTGTGTGTTGTGTGTGATGTTGTTGTCCTCACTACTGTGTGTATTGGTGTTCAGCAGTCACAGGTGGACGTTAACGTGAGTGCAGTTGTGCGTGGGATTGCGTGTTGTTGTTGATGTGCGTGCGTGTTGTTGTCACTACTGTGTGTATGTGTGTTCAGCGTGCGACAGGTGGACATAAAAAGAGAACATTCGTCTTCCAGTTTCACTGATTACGGTTTTTGGATGTTTTTGTTGTTACAAATTACTGTACAGATGCTAGGCCTAGCAAAACACACCTGGACGTCAACAGAGTACAGTTGTCATGGGGATTGATTTCGTGTTGTACTCGTATACTGTGTGAAAAAATGTGTGTGTTGTGTGTGTGTGTGTGGACGTGCACGGAGTACAGTTGTCATGGGATCGTGTGCATGCGTGTATGTGTGTGTGCGTGCGTGCGTGCGTGAGTGCGTCTCTCAATCTCGTGCGTGTCTCATCTCGCGTCTCTGTCATGTGTCTCTCTGGTCAGTCTCTGTGTGTCTCTCTGTCTCTCTCTCTGCGTCTCTCTCTCTCTGTGCGGTGCGTCTCTGCGTACGAACTAGTGCGTGCGTAATACTTTGTGCAAAATGGGGTTTGAATATTTCGAATGTAGTAATGCTATTATATATTTATAATAACTGTCCTCCCCCCTCCACACTGTTTGTGTGTATAAGTGCCCATGGCCCAAAGTACAATAAACAATTTCAGTGTTCAGTGTGTGTGCTCTCTCAAACACACAAACACTTTCTCTCTGGAAATACATTAATACACATACGCGCGTTTGCATTTCATGCTCACGCACTTACGTATTATGAAAGACAATGTGAAGCTCCGCACGCTCATGTAGAGAAAGAGAGAGTCTGGAGAGTCTAGGAGGAGTATCAGCATCTGGCAGCAACAGGAGAGGGGGAGAATGAGACTAGTTGAACGCTGATACGTTTGTGGCATTATTTACTATTACCTGCTACTCATTATGGTACTAGTGTGTGATATTGGCCAATCAGCAGTCACAGGTGGACGTATAACACAGAGTACAGTTGTCATGGGGATTGGTACAATCATGTTGTTGTTGATGTATGTTGACTATGTTGTACTCATTACTGTGTGATATTGGTGTTCTCTGCAGTCACAGGTGGACGTTAGCCACAGAGTACAGTTCGTCATGGGGACGTTAGTTCTGAAGCAACATCCTTTCTCTCAATTATTTGAAAACTAGAAAACTTACATTTCACTCGTACATCATTATATGTTTTACAGTAAAAGAGAAAATGACATTCATTATCCACACCTGATTTGCATAAAGGACATAGCGTTATTTCACTCGTATGTGGTTCGAACCATCTTTTATTAGCCATAAATCCAAGTGTACGTAACCTAAACCTAATGAAGCTTACCCTATGCCAATTGTCTGTAATGATTTCAAGATATTTTTCTCAAGAGATTTTTTGCAGCGCAACATATTTTTCGGCTCAGTGACCTTGACCTTCTGACCTATTCATTTTCAAACTTGGCCTAGATATCCTCTAACCACCTATCGGCATGCAACGTCTGAGGGCATCACGTGCTGTATGCAGTGTCAGTTACACAGATGTCTGAACCTGCTGATACAGACTACATGCTTAGTTATCATGTTAAAATCTGCCCACTATGTCCATAAAAATTACTTTAACAAAAACAAACAGAAAAATCTGTATGATAGAGTACGAACTAGTGTGTGTGTGTGTGTGTGTGTGTGTGTGTGTGTGTGTGTGTGTGTGTGTGTGTGTAGTGTGTGTATGTGTGTGATTTGTGCGTGCGTGCGTGCGTGCGTGCGCGTGCGCGCGTGCTGTTTGTTCGTGCGTGTGTGCGTGTGCGTGCGTGTGTACATGTGTGTGTGTGTGTGTTCAGTGTGTGTGTGTGTGTGTGTGTAAAAGAGAGAGAAAGAGAGAGAGAGAGAGAGAGACAGAGAGAGAGACATTCGAGCGAGAGTTTGTGTGTGTACATGCTCACGCACTTACGTATTCATAATAGACAGACAAAATTGCAAATTGCATTTTTTTTCGTCCAGTCCATCATGCAAAAAAAAAAAAGAAAAAAGAGAGAGAGAGAGAAATGAAGAAAAGAAACCAAACATAAATACAAAGAACAACCAAAAGAATTAAACTAAACAATTGTCTGACCCATCCTTCTTTTAGGCACACACACAGACACAGCACACGCACGCACGCACACGCACGCACACGCACGCACGCAGACGCACACGCACACGCACGCACACACACACACACACACACACACACACACACACACACACACCACTCCCCCCACCCCTCTATACACAAGGTATCATAAGCATACAAACATGAAGATAAAAATAAACTCGGAAAAATTGAGAGAGAGAGAGAGAGAGAGAGGAGAGAGAGAGAGAGAGAGAGAGAGAGAGAGAGAGAGAGAGAGAGAGAGAGAGAGAGAGCACACGCATAACCGAGACAAGAGACGATAGGTTTGTGATGATAGGATTCACGATGATGTTGATGATAATGAATAGGAGGAGGAGGATGGTGATGATGATGATGATGATGACGACGACGATGATTATGATGAGGAGGAGGATGGTGATGACAATGGTGATTATGGTGATGATAATGATGACGACGACGATGATGATGATGATGATGATGATGATGATGATGATGACGTCACAGGGGTCAGCCAGTTGCCCCTGGTGATGACCTTGGTGAAGCTGCACGGGTCAGAGGTCAACAAGGTCAACCGGGAAGGAATGACCCCTCTGATGCTGGCCTCACTCAACGAGAGCCCTGTGATAGCTGATGTGAGTCCCTCTGTCTGTCTGTCTGTCTGTCTATCTGTTTGTCTATCTGTTTGTCTGTCTGTCTGTATGTGTCTGTCTGTTTGTTTGTCTGTCTGTGTCTGTCTGTGTGTCTATCTGTTTGTGTGTGTCTGTCTCTGTCTGTCTCTGTCTCTGTCCGTGTCTCTGTCTGTCTGTCTGTCTGTCTGTCTCTCTCTCTCTCTCTCTCTCTCTCTCTCTCTCTCTCTCTCTCTCTCTCTCTCTCTCTCTCTCTCGTGTCTCTCGATCTCTCTGAGAAGAGAGAGAGAGAGCGTGAAAGAGAGAGAGAGAGAGAGAGAGAGAGATAGAGAGAGAGAGAGAGAGAGAGAGAGACAGACAGAAAGAGAAGACAGAGACAAGAGAGAGAGAGAGACACACACACACACAGGCAGGCAGACAGAGAGAGCTGTGAGTGTATCCAGTGTGTTTGAATGTCCCAGGTGCTGATGTGTCTGTTCGGGGCAGATCCCAACACCGTGAACCCCCTCAGTGGGAGGAGCGCCCTGCACTGTGCTGTACAGGAGGGCCGTGTGGACACCGTGCAGTGAGTAGATGGCAACACACACACACACACACACACACACACACACACACACACACACACACACACACACACACACACACACACACACACACACACACACACACACACACACACACACACACACACACACACACCATGAATCCCCTCACTGGGAGGAGTGCCCTGCACTGTGCTGTACGGGGGGGGGGGCGTGTGGACACCGTGCAGTGAGTAGATGGCAACACACACACACACACACACACACACACACACACACATATATATATGTATATTATTTTTCTGATTTATACGATATCTTCACGGAGTGGATTCTTAGGTGTTTTTATTCATGTATGAATAAAAAGGTTCACTAAAATTGAACGCAAACATAATTTAAAAAATGTTTTGTAGGCCTAGCACGTGTACGAAAACTTTGTAACACAAAACATCCAAAACCGTAATCAAACCGTAATAAAACTGGAAGCGAATGTTCCTTTTTATGCCTTGTTCAAGGTGAACAAGAAAATGGATCTTCTTCTTTCAAATACGTCGCTACAATCTAGTAGTCTGGCTTAACTGCGACGGGGAGAGATTGCGCAGAGGCGGTTTATTGATGTTGGTTGATTAATAGCTGTCTTTTAAAGGCCTCGGTGCTGTTATTCAGATGGTTCCACTCTGTTGGTGTTCTAACAAAGAAAGAGTTTTTGAACTGGTCGGTGTTTGAGGAGGGAACTTTTATTGCTTTGTTGTTGTTTCTAACTGAAGATCTGATTGGGTTCGACGAGTAAGGAAGTCCGGATCTTATCAGTCTGCTCGATTTGTGATAAGTGATGAAGTCTTCAGGGGGTAAGGCCGGTACTAACCCCTCAACCACTCTGTAGAGCATGGTCAGGCGGAGGTGATGGCGCCTTTGCTGAAGGGATGGAAGCTCAGTTTTTTCAAGAAGTTTGGTGACACTGCCAGGCGTTGTGGACTTATAGTCGCCAGTGATGAAGCTGGCAGCATTCCGTTGTATGCATTCTATACTATCAATGTCTTTCTGTAGACAAGGGTCCCACACAACTGCACCATTCTCTAGTAAAGGTCTGACTAGAGCTAGATAGGCATTGGTTTTACACCGTGGTGGGCAGCGACGGAGATTTCGTCGGAGGAAACCAAGGGTGCAGCTTGCTTTCTTTGTAATGTTGGAAATATGTGGTCCCCATTTTAGGTCCTCAGATAGTAGAATGCCCAGGTATGGATTTGTTGGAACATGCTGGAGGATGGTGTTGTTTGGTTGGTAATAGAAGTTGATGGATCTATGTCTGTCACGTGACAATGCTGGAGGATGGTGTTGTTTAGTTGGTAATAGAAGTTGATGGATCTATGTCTGTCACGTGACAATGCTGGAGGATGGTGTTGTTTAGTTGGTAATAGAAGTTGATGGATCTATGTCTGTCACGTGACAATGCTGGAGGATGGTGTTGTTTAGTTGGTAATAGAAGTTGATGGATCTAGGTGTCTGATCAGGAGGGGGGCGGATGTGAACAATGCTGGAGGATGGTGTTGCTTAGTTGGTAATAGAAGTTGATGGATCTATGTCTGTCACGTGACAATGCTGGAGGATGGTTTGGTTGGTAATAGAAGTTGATGGATCTATGTCTGTCACGTGACAAGTGGAGGACAGGGAATACAGAGTGCACAGGTGCGCAGGATAAGTGTGGATCTATTGTCTGTCACAGTAATAGAACAGAGTGAGTCTGGCATGGTGTTGTTTGGTTGGTAATAGAAGTTGATGGATCTATGAGTGCACGTGATAGCTGGACAGATGGTGTTGCAGAGTGCGCAGATAGCACAGAGTGTGCAGATTGTACAGAGCAGCCGGGAAAGACGTATGAACATGTTGGTTTCTTTGATACACAAAGTAAGTGTGTGTTGTTTGGTTGGTAATAGAAGTTGATGGTTCTATGTGTGTGCAGTTTGTACCAGCCAATTCTGGCCTGTCTGTCACGTGACAATGCTGGAGGATGGTGTTGTTTGGTTGGTAATAGAAGTTGATGGTTCTATGTGTGTCCATGTTTGTACGCAGCCAAGTCTGGCCTGTCTGTCACGTGTGCAGGTGCTGATCAGGAGGGGGGCGTGATGTGTCTGTGTGTGGAGGATGGGCAGGGACGACGACCGGATGATCTCCCTTACAGTCTCCCCTGCTCCTATGGCCGCCACAACACACCGAGTGCACGTAGTAGACAGGGAATACAGAGTGCACAGAGTGTGCAGAGTGCGCAGATAGCACAGAGTGTGCAGATTGTACAGAGCAGCCGGGAAAGACGTATGGACATGTTGGTTTCTTTCTGTACACAAAGTAAGTGTGTGTGTGTGTGTGTGTGTGTGTGTGTGTGTGTGTGTGTGCGTGTGTGTGTGTGTGTGTGTGTGTCTGTGCGTGTGTGTGTTGTGTGTGCGTGCGTGCGTGTGTGCGTGCTGTGTGTGTGTGTGATACTGAGTCAGATCCCCTTTCTGTGTGTCAGGGTGAGCTAACCAAGTGCACCTGTGAAGTGAGTCATGTGTGATCACCATGGTGGTTATGACCGCTGCCGCACTGTAACATGTATGTCGATCAAATCAAGGTCAACATCGTCGCGCGCGAGCGCATCATCGAAATCGCGCGCGTGTGTGAAAATTGTGTCATCATGTGTGTCGTGTCAATGTGTGTGTGTGTCATCATGTGTCATGTCATCATCATCATCATGTGTGTGTCGTCGTGTGTGTGTGTTGTGTGTGTGTGTGTGTGTGTGTGTCTTGTGTGTGTGTGTGTGTGTGTCATGTCAAACATATCATGTGTGTGTGTGTGTCTTCTTCTGTGTGTCTTCTTCTTTGTGTTGTGTGTGGTGTGTGTGTGTGTGTGTGTGTGTTTTGTGTCTTGTTGTTCTTCTTGTCACCATCATCATCTGTGTGTGTGTGTGTGTGTGTGTGTGTGTGTCATGTGTAATGTGTCATGTGTGTGTGTGTGTGTGTGTGTCATGTCATGTCATGTGTGTGTGTCTCATCATCATGTGTCATCATCATCATCATCATGTGTGTGTTGTTGTGTGTGGTTGTGTGTCAAACACAATGGTTGTTCCCCCAGTGTGTGTGTGTGTCTGTGTGTGTCTCTGTCTCTGTGTGTCTCTCTCTGTCTCTGTCTCTCTCTCTGTGTGTGTGTCTCTGTCTCTCTCCTCTCTGTCTGTGTCTGTGTCTGTGTGTCTGTCTGTGTGTGTCTCTCTGTGTGTGTCTCTGTGTGTCTGTGTGTCTCTCTCTCTGTGTGTGTGTGTGTGTACTCTCTGTCTCTGTCTGTGTGTCTCTGTGTCCTGTGTGTGTGTCTGTGTGTGTTTGTCTTCTTATTGTGCCTGTGTGTGATGTAGCTGTTATGAATGTGTGTTGTGGTTGTGTTCGCACGATTGTGATAACTATGAATAATTATTTGTGTCTTCAAGTATAAGTGTAACGAAATAGTCATCAAATGTCAAATGTTAATGTCAACCATTTGAACATGCATGTGTAAGCTCGCATAGAAAATGTTTGATTGTGATGAAATTCATGTTATGTATGTACATAAGTGTGTTATTATTGTGTTTGTGTGTGCTGTGTCAGGCCTACTGTGTTGGATCTGTGTGGTGTGTGCAGTCAGACTGTGTGTGTGCCCAACATATGTGTGTTGTGTGTGTGTGTGTGCATTGTATTGTGTTGTATGTGTGTGTGTGGTGTATTGTGTCATATTGTATTGTGCGTTGTATTGTATTGTATTGTGTACTGTGTGTGTATTGTGTGTGTGTGTGTGTGTGTGTGTGTGTGTGTGTGTGTGTGTATGTGTATGTGTGTGTGTATCGTATTGTATGTATTGTCTGTGTGTGTGTATCGTATGTGTGTGTATCGTCTGTGTGTATCGTAATGTATTGTATGTGTGTGTGTTATTGTATCTGTATTGTATCGTGTGTGTGTGTGTGTGTGTGTGTATGTGTATTGTGTCATATTGTGTGTGTATGTGTGTGTGTATGTCATATTGTGTGTGTATTGTATTGTATCGTGTGTATTGTGTGTGTGTATTGTGTGTGTGTGTGTGTGTGTGTGTATTGTATGTGTGTGTGTGTGTATGTGTGTGTGTGTGTGTGTGTGTGTGTGTGTGTGTTGTATGTGTGTGTGTATGTGTGTGTGTGTGTGTCGTGTCGTATGTGTATCGTAATGTATTGTATCATATCATATTGTGTCATATTGTATCATATTGTATCATGTGTATGTATTGTATCGTGTGTATTGTATGTATCATGTATTGTGTCATGTGTGTATGTATTGTGTCATATTGTATCATGTGTATGTATTGTATCATATTGTATGTGTGTGTCTGTGTGTCATATTGTATGTGTGTGTATCGTGTTGTATGTATTGTGTCATATTGTGTCATATTGTATCGTATTGTGTGTGTCTGTGTGTGTGTGTGTGTATCATATTGTCTCGTATTGTATCATATTGTGTATTGTATTGTATTGTATGTGTATTGTGTGTATTGTATGTGTATGTGTATGTGTGTGTATCGTATTGTGTGTGTCTGTGTGTATTGTGTGTCTGTGTCTGTGTGTGTACTGATGTATCAGATCCCCTTTCTGTGTGCCAGGGAGAGCTATTGTATTGCAGTACGTATTGTTGATTGACAGACCTCAGTGTGATTGATCACCATGGCAACACCCTGGTTATGACCGCTGCCGTCTGTAACAGGTTAGCTGATGACATCGATCAAATCAATATCAACATCGTCGTCGTCATCATCATCATCGAAATCATCATCATCATCATTATCGAAATTATCATCATCATCATCACCATCGTCGTCGTCAATGTACATCATCATCATCATCATCATCATCGTCGTCGTCGTCAATGTATCTTCATCATCACCTTCATCATCATCATCATCATCATCATCTTCGGCGTCGTTGTCATCATCATCATAACATAATTATCATCGTATTTCTTCTTCTTCTTCTTCTTCTTCTTCTTCTTCTTCTTCTTCTTCTTCGTTTTCTTTTTCTTCTTCTTCTTCTTCTTCTTCTTCTTCTTCTTCTTCTTCTTCTTCTTCTTCTTCTTCTTATTTCTTCTTCTTCTTCTTCTTCTTCTTATTGTTCGTTTGTATTTTCTTTTTTTATCTTCTTCTTCTTCTTCTTCTTCTTTCTTCTTCTTCTTCTTGTATTCACCATCATCATCACCATCATTGTCGTTGTCGTTTTGTCATCATCATCATAATCATCATCATTATTTGTATTGTCATCATTATTGTTATCATCATCATCATCATCATCATCATCATCATCATCATTGTTGTTGATTGTGGTTGTTGTGGTCAAACACGATGGTATTCCCCCAGCGTAAAGGCTGCCATCTACAAGAGGACATAGTTAAGGCCTTTGCTTGTCTGTCTATGTGCATCTCTCTCTCTCTCTCTCTCTCTCTCTCTCTCTCTCTCTCTCTCTCTCTCTCTCTCTCTCTATCTCTCTGTCTCTCTCTCTCTCTCTCTCTCTCTCTCTCTCTCTCTCCTATTCTATTGTATTGTTCCCAAGCGTTCTGTTTGATCGTTGTCTTCTTATTGCAGGCCTATTTGATGATCTAGCCGTTATGAATCTCCCGTGTTGGTTGTGTTCGCACGATTAAAGTGATAACTATGAATAATTATTTAAAAAACACTTATTCAAAAATATAAGCAAAGGTGACGAAATAGACATCAAATTTCAAATATTAATGTCAACCATTTGAACATGCATATATAAGCTCGCATAGAAAATATTTGATTGGATGAAATTCATAATTATGATATATACATAAGTATGTTATTATTGTGTTTGTGTGTGCTGTGTCAGGCCTACAGTGTTGGATCTGATACTGGCCCAGTGCGGCCAGACTGTCAGAGATGCCCAGCATATCAAGGTGTGTTGTGTTGTGTTGCATTGTATTGTATTGTGTTGTATGGTATTGTTTGATGGTGTATTGTATGATATTGTATTGCAATTGCGTTGTATTGTATTGTATTGAAATTGTATTGTGTTGTATTGTATTGTATTGTATCGTATTGTATTGTATCGTATCATATTGTATCGTATTGTATCATATAGTATTGTATTGTATCGTATTGTATCTTATTGTATCGTATTGTATCGTATCGTATTGTATCGTAATGTATTGTATCGTATTGTATCATATTGTATCATATTGTATCATATTATATCATATTGTATCGTATTGTATTGTATCGTAATGTATTGTATCGTATCATATTGTGTCATATTGTATCATATTGTATCGTATTGTTTTGCATCGCATCATATTGTATCATATTGTATTGTATCGTATTGTATTGTATTATATTGTATCATATTGTATCGTATCGTATTGTATCGTAATGTATTGTATCATATCATATTGTATCATATTGTATCATATTGTATCATATTGTATCGTATTGTATCATATTGTATCATATTGTATCGTATTGTATCATATTATATATTGTATCGTATTGTATTGTATTGTATCGTATCATATTGTATCATATTGTATCATATTGTATCGTAGTGTATCGTAGTGTATCGTAGTTTATGGTATCGTATCATATAGTATTGTATTGTATTGTATTGTATTGTATTGTATTGTATTGTATTGTATTTTATTGTTTTAGCTTTTTCTGACCACAGAGGCTCGTTCCTGTAAGGTAGTCGTATAACTCAATGCCCAGATGCCGATCACTGCTGAGGATGAAGGTAGTGACAGTCATCAACAGCCAACATTTAACATTGTTAATCTTCGCTCGTTAGAAGAGTGAACAAGGGAAAGATAATTCTCCCAGCTTTTAATGATTTGGAGTTACGAATGGCATACTTGTTGCTACGAACCAGCAGGAATACGGACAGCCATTTACCGGTCAGCCTCTTTTCAAACAAAAGCCGACTATCTCCAAGGCTGTAGCACTAAGACCAGTGCAGCTCCTCCCTTTTGAGAATCATAGGTGTCTGTTGGTGTGTGGGGTTGCTTAGTGTTCGGACAGATTTCTCTCTCGCTTTTTTTCCTTCGGCCCTAGCTTCAAGCCATTACTAATAAATGGACAATAATGAATAATCAATAATAAAAGCCACGAAGGTTAAGGGTTAAGTATAAAATGTTTTGTGCGCTAACCATGACGGTGTTTATTAATGTGTGGTGTATTACAATACTTATTCACTAATATGTTGCAGACGGGCCAGACGGCTCTATCCATGGCGGCACAGAATGGTCACAGTGAGGCCGTCAGAGTATTGTTGAAGTAAGGGGCTTTCTTTAGTGGCGGTGTCAGTTTCTATTTGATGACATCAGTGTTGCAAATATAACTACTCTCCTAGTATGCCACTGACTGGCTGCTTAGTGCACACAATATAGGTAACACCTTTCTCATACCCTACTAAATGCGCAAACATCACAGAGAGAGAGAGAGAGAGAGAGAGAGAGAGAGTCTTGTATTTATCT
>CM065682.1:82588023-82600523 GCA_017654935.2 Phymorhynchus buccinoides
CTTTCTTTCTGCTAACGTAAATCATTGCACATGTGCAGGTTCCACTGAAGTGGTGCAGTTACTCCTTAATCACGGAGCCAGCTCCTCTGTGTTGGACCAAGGAGATCGGCTTGTGACCTCTGACCTCCTGCCGCCAGTGCGCATGCTCATTGAACGTCATCGTCAGCGTCATTCTCGTCACGTGTTCTCCTTAATCGCGGATGGCTCCAATAAAGCCTTGGAACAGTTAAAGACAATATGGGTGGTAGGTACTGAGTTCATATATTGTGTCAGTTTGTTACTATCATCGTTGTCCTTGTTATCATTATCATCGTTGTCCTTGTTATCATTATCATCGTTGTCCTTGTTATCATTATCATCGTTGTCCTTGTTATCATTATCATCGTTGTCCTTGTTATCATTATCATCGTTGTCCTTGTTATCATTATCATCGTTGTCCTTGTTATTATTATCATCGTTGTCCTTGTTTTCATTATCATCGTTGTCCTTGTTATCATTATCATCGTTGTCCTTGTTATTATTATCATCGTTGTCCTTGTTTTCATTATCATCGTTGTCCTTGTTATCATTATCATCGTTGTCCTTGTTATCATTATCATCGTTGTCCTTGTTATCATTATCATCGTTGTCCTTGTTATCATTATCATCGTTGTCCTTGTTATCATTATCATCGTTGTCCTTGTTATCATTATCATCGTTGTCCTTGTTATCATTATCATCGTCGTCCTTGTTATCATTATCATCGTCGTCCTTGTTATCATTATCATCGTTGTCCTTGTTATCATTATCATCGTCGTCCTTGTTATCATTATCATCGTCGTCCTTGTTATCATTATCATCGTTGTCCTTGTTATCATTATCATCGTTGTCCTTGTTATCATTATCATCGTTGTCCTTGTTATCATTATCATCGTTGTCCTTGTTATCATTATCATCGTTGTCCTTGTTATCATTATCATCGTTGTCCTTGTTATCATTATCATCGTTGTCCTTGTTATCATTATCATCGTTGTCCTTGTTATCATTATCATCGTCGTCCTTGTTATCATTATCATCGTCGTCCTTGTTATCATTATCATCGTTGTCCTTGTTATCATTATCATCGTTGTCCTTGTTATCATTATCATCGTTGTCCTTGTTATCATTATCATCGTTGTCCTTGTTATCATTATCATCGTTGTCCTTGTTATCATTATCATCGTTGTCCTTGTTATCATTATCATCGTTGTCCTTGTTATCATTATCATCGTTGTCCTTGTTATCATTATCATCGTCGTCCTTGTTATCATTATCATCGTCGTCCTTGTTATCATTATCATCGTTGTCCTTGTTATCATTATCATCGTTGTCCTTGTTATCATTATCATCGTTGTCCTTGTTATCATTATCATCGTTGTCCTTGTTATCATTATCATCGTCGTCCTTGTTATCATTATCATCGTTGTCCTTGTTATCATTATCATCGTTGTCCTTGTTATCATTATCATCGTTGTCCTTGTTATCATTATCATCGTCGTCCTTGTTATCATTATCATCGTTGTCCTTGTTATCATTATCATCGTTGTCCTTGTTATCATTATCATCGTTGTCCTTGTTATCATTATCATCGTTGTCCTTGTTATCATTATCATCGTTGTCCTTGTTATCATTATCATCGTTGTCCTTGTTATCATTATCATCGTCGTCCTTGTTATCATTATCATCGTCGTCCTTGTTATCATTATCATCGTCGTCCTTGTTATCATTATCATCGTTGTCCTTGTTATCATTATCATCGTTGTCCTTGTTATCATTATCATCGTCGTCCTTGTTATCATTATCATCGTCCTGATTGATTGAGGAGAGCCCCATCCAAGAAAGCTCAGGAACAATATTAATCACAATATTATATCCTCATCTTCTTCTTCGTCTGCGTTCCCATGGCATATGGCCATAATGGGTGAGGTACGTATGTGTCTGGTGTTCAGTTTTCACCGGTCTCCTCGCTGCATTCAGCTGCGTTCCAATTTCGGAGGATAACCACAAAATAGAAGGCGGTTATGTTGTATCGTGTGGCATCGTACTTCACTGTGTCTTTTTCTGTTGTATTGTATTCATTGTACTGTAGCACTGAAAACTACAATATACAAGGTTCGTTTAGTTTACCATCTTTCCACATAGTGGTCTAATGCCTTGTGGTCTTAAACGAGTGAAGTAAGACGTGTCTGGTGATGAGAGCGAAATGAGATCATGAAGGATGACGTCTGTTGGTCTGTTGATCCGCAGCCTCGTTTTGACCACCACCTTCGCTCCGCGGGAGGCGACACTCCTCTGATGGCGGCCTGTGTCAAAGGTCATCTGCCATTGGTCCACTTCCTGCTGACCTCCGCTGTCTACACCCTGCCCTCAGCCAATCAGAATGGAGAACAGACACTGGCCAATCACAATGGAGGACAGTCTTCAGCCAATCAGAATGGAGAACAATCTTCAGCCAACCAGAATGGAGAACAGAGCTCGGAGTCAGACGCTGACTCAGGAGTGTTGTATACATTTTGCAGAAAAAGTTCACTGGGTGAGTGGTTTTTTGTTTTTTTTGCTGTGTGTATTACAAAGTTTAATGAATACTTATTTGCTGGAAAATGTGTATGGTATAAAAGAAAAAGTTATTGTGAGGACGTTGAAAGAAAGTGTTCTGTGAGTAAAAGTTTGATGTCGACAAAAAGTGGAAATGAAGAAGTTAGGCCATGTGGAAACACATGCGCTTATTTATCTTTCTTTCTATGACTGATTTGGGAATAAGCGCATGAGGTTCCCGCCTCTAATGTGTGCACGGCCTTATGATGATGATGATGATGATGATGATGATGACGATGATACTGATGATGATGGTGATGATAATGATGACGATGATACTGACGATGATGATGATGATGACGATGATCTTTGACGTTTGATGATGATGATGACGATGGTGATGCAGGTGATCACTCCCCCATTGATGACGTCATGACCAGTAGTGGTGACCTCAGTCCGCCCCTCCTCTGCAGGTTAGTGCACATACACACACACACACACACACACACGCACACACACGCACACACACGCACGCACGCACGCGCACACGCGCGCACGCGCACGCACACACACACACACACACACACACCCCTACCTACCTCAGTCTAACCAGTGCCATGGTATTTAGATACACAGGCCCTGGTCTAACTGTTCAGCAAGTATTCGTTTACCAGCAATCTGTGTGTCATTGTGCTTTGCCTGTTCTTAGTAGGCCTGATCAGTGTGGCGGTGCAGTGTTTCTATGCTACACCTTTCTGGATTGATGTGTGTGCAGTTAGTAGGCCTGATCAGTGTGGCGGTGCAGTGTTTCTATGCTACACCTTTCTGGATTGGTGTGTGTGCAGTTAGTAGGCCTGATCAGTGTGGCGGTGCAGTGTTTCTATGCTACACCTTTCTGGATTGATGTGTGTGCAGTTAGTAGGCCTGATCAGTGTGGCGGTGCAGTGTTTCTATGCTACACCTTTCTGGATTGATGTGTGTGCAGTTAGTAGGCCTGATCAGTGTGGCGGTGCAGTGTTTCTATGCTACACCTTTCTGGATTGGTGTGTGTGCAGTTAGTAGGCCTGATCAGTGTGGCGGTGCAGTGTTTCTATGCTACACCTTTCTCGATTGGTGTGTGTGCAGTTCAGAGGAAGAGGAAGCCAAGCTCACGATAGGGACAAAACCATCATCGTCGTCGTCGTCAGCGAACACTCGTCAGACCCAGTGTGGTCGTCCCCAGCCTGGCGGTAAAGGAGCCACGTGTCATGGTGAGCTGACCCACACACTGTAGCTGACCCACACACTGTAGCTGACCCACACACTGTAGCTGACCCACACATTGTAGCTGACCCACACATTGTAGCTGACCCACACATTGTAGCTGACCCACACACTGTAGCTGACCCACACATTGTAGCTGACCCACACACTGTAGCTGACCCACACATTATAGCTGACCCACACACTGTAGCTGACCCACACACTGTAGCTGACCCACACAGTGTAGCTGACCCAGTGTTTGTAGCTGACCCACACACTGTAGCTGACCCACACACTGTAGCTGACCCACACACTGTAGCTGACCCACACATTATAGCTGACCCACACACTGTAGCTGACCCACACATTATAGCTGACCCACACACTGTAGCTGACCCACACACTGTAGCTGACCCACACACTGTAGCTGACCCACACACTGTAGCTGACCCACACAGTGTAGCTGACCCACACATTGTAGCTGACCCACACACTGTAGCTGACCCACACATTGTAGCTGACCCACACACTGTAGCTGACCCAGTGTTTGTAGCTGACCCACACATTGTAGCTGACCCACACATTGTAGCTGACCCACACACTGTAGCTGACCCACACACTCGTCAGACCCAGTGTAGCTGACCCACACACTGTAGCTGACCCACACATGGCGGTAGCTGACCCACACACTGTAGCTGACCCACACACTGTAGCTGACCCACACACTGTAGCTGACCCACACACTGTAGCTGACCCACACATTGTAGCTGACCCACACATTGTAGCTGACCCACACACTGTAGCTGACCCACACACTGTAGCTGACCCACACATTGTAGCTGACCCACACACTGTAGCTGACCCACACACTGTAGCTGACCCACACATTGTAGCTGACCCACACACTGTAGCTGACCCACACATTGTAGCTGACCCACACATTGTAGCTGACCCACACATTGTAGCTGACCCACACACTGTAGCTGACCCACACATTGTAGCTGACCCACACATTGTAGCTGACCCACACATTGTAGCTGACCCACACACTGTAGCTGACCCACACATTGTAGCTGACCCACACATTGTAGCTGACCCACACATTGTAGCTGACCCACACATTGTAGCTGACCCACACACTGTAGCTGACCCACACATTGTAGCTGACCCACACATTGTAGCTGACCCACACACTGTAGCTGACCCACACATTGTAGCTGACCCACACATTGTAGCTGACCCACACACTGTAGCTGACCCACACACTGTAGCTGACCCACACATTGTAGCTGACCCACACACTGTAGCTGACCCACACACTGTAGCTGACCCACACATTGTAGCTGACCCACACACTGTAGCTGACCCACACACTGTAGCTGACCCACACACTGTAGCTGACCCACACACTGTAGCTGACCCACACATTGTAGCTGACCCACACACTGTAGCTGACCCACACACTGTAGCTGACCCACACATTGTAGCTGACCCACACATTGTAGCTGACCCACACACTAGCTGACACACACTGTAGCTGACCCACACACTGTAGCTGACCCACACATTGTAGCTGACCCACACATTGTAGCTGACCCACACACTGTAGCTGACCCACACACTGTAGCTGACACACACATTGTAGCTGACACACACACTGTAGCTGACCCACACACTGTAGCTGACCCACACATTGTAGCTGACCCACACACTGTAGCTCTTCATGATTGTGCATGTATGTCGACTTTAGCTTGGTTCAATTTATAAAGCCATTCTGTATGTTCTGCACTATCAGTTTGTGTGTG
Source organism: Phymorhynchus buccinoides (assembly GCA_017654935.2). Lineage (NCBI taxonomy): Eukaryota > Metazoa > Mollusca > Gastropoda > Neogastropoda > Raphitomidae > Phymorhynchus > Phymorhynchus buccinoides. The sequence continues at coordinate 82,593,624 of CM065682.1, forward strand.
TACATGTGTGCGTACATGCGCACGCGTGTGCTCGCGTGTGTGTGTGCGCCCCCGCGTGTGTGTGTTGAGTGTGCGCACATGCTTGCACGCTCGCTTGTGCTTATACGCGTGTTCTATGTGCTTTTGTGAATTATTTTGGAATATGCTATGGGCTTTATAAACTCCCATTCGCATAGCATTCCATGACTTCTCCTACACCCATCACGTAAACACTCACTTTGCTTGTCATTGTAGTTTACATTTCATAATATGATTCATGACAAATAAACTAAGTGGAGACCATTGTCAAACTAGCACAGTAACAGTAATATAGTTCATGACAAATAAGTAACACTAAATGGAGACCATTGTCAAATTAGCACAGTAACAGTAATATAATTCATGACATATAAACAAATGGATAAACTACTATGGAGACAGTAATATAATTGACAAATAAACAAACTAGCACAGTAACAGTAATATAATTCATGACAAATAAACTAAATGGAGACCATTGTCAAACTAGCACAGTAACAGTAATATAATTCATGACATATAAACTAAATGGAGACCATTGTCAAACTAGCACAGTAACAGTAATATAGTTCATGACAAATAAACTAAATGGAGACCATTGTCAAACTAGCACAGTAACAGTAATATAATTCATGACATATAAACTAAATGGAGACCATTGTCAAATGGAGACCATTAGCACAGTAACAGTAATATAATTCATGACATATAAACTAAATGGAGACCATTGTCAAATTAGCACAGTAACAGTAATATAGTTCATGACAAATAAACTAAGTGGAGACCATTGTCAAACTAGCACAGTAACAGTAATATAATTCATGACAAATAAACTAAATGGAGACCATTGTCAAACTAGCACAGTAACAGTAATATAATTCATGACATATAAACTAAGTGGAGACCATTGTCAAACTAGCACAGTAACAGTAATATAATTCATGACAAATAAACTAAATGGAGACCATTGTCAAATTAGCACAGTAACAGTAATATAGTTCATGACAAATAAACTAAGTGGAGACCATTGTCAAACGTGACAAGCTAGAACACTAACATCACGAGTTCTTTTTCTTTCCCCACTAGGGGGCGCGGTGAGTCACGTGACTGTTCGTAGCCATGGTGACGGGGCCACGGCGCTGCACCGCGCGCTACAGCACAGTGATGACCTTGACCTTGTGCGTGCCCTGCTGACCTCTGACCCCGCCTGCATCAAGGTCAAGGACAACCAGGGGTTAACTCCCTTGCACGTGGCTTGTCTAAGGAACAGGAGGAAGGCCCTCAAACTATTGTTGGTGAGATCTCTGTGTGCGTGTGCGTGCGTGCGTGTGTGTGTGTGTGTGTGTGTGTGTGTGTGTGTGTGTGTGTGTGTGTGTGTGTGTGTGTCTGTGTGTGTGTGTGCGCGCGTGCGCGTATGTGTGTATATATTTTCACAGATTTATGTTTTATTATACAAAGTATCTTCCAGTATGTCTATGTAAGTGTACCTACAGACGTGTGTGAGTGTGAATTTCCAAATGTGTCAGTGTGTTCCCGTTTGCATGCATGCAACTTGCAATAAGGTTGATGACATGTTTTCATGGGATTACATCATAATACAGGACAGGATGACGTCATAACTCAGTGTCAGGATGCCCTCTTCAATAAAAAATTATGATTATGTGATAACGATGGTTTATATGACGTCACTATGCTGTGTGCAGGATACAGAGGGTGTTGATGTAATGATGACGTCATAACGATGTTTATATGACGTCACTATGCTGTGTGCAGGATACAGAGGGCGGTGATGTCATGATGACGTCATAACGATGGTTTATATGACGTCACAATGCTGTGTGCAGGATACAGAGGGCGTTGATGTCGGGTCACTCACTAAGAATGGCAGATTGCCAGAGGAATTGACAGATAATAAAACTATCATCAGAATGGTGCAACAAGCAAGGTAAGACATCGTCGTCATCATCATCATCATCATCTTTATCATCTCCGTCGTCATCATCATCATCATCGTCATCATCATCATCATGACCATCATCAACATCATTCCTTGTCTTTCACCTCGGTGTCGTTCATTGTCCCTGTGATGTCTGTTGTCTGCACAGATCCAGTGTGCTGACCCGCTATGACCAACACAGCATGATGATCAACGGACCATCATCATCGTCGTCATCATCATCATCATCATTATCATGACCATCATCAACATCATTCCTTGTCTTTCACCTCGGTGTCATTCATTGTTCCCATGATGTCTGTTGTCTGCACAGATCCAGTGTGCTGACCCACTATGACCAACACAGCATCAACGGACCATCAGAGAAAACAGACCTCCCCTCACTCTCAAAATGGACCCGCCCTGAACAAGATCACGTGCTCAGCAGCATCCACTCACTGCTGGGAAATACTCCCTGGACCATGCACAATACGGCATGGTGAGGGGCGTCAGCACCTGCCTTGAACCCGGGAGGACTCTTCCCCACAATGCCCTAAGGCTGCACAACATCCAGCACTGCCAGCCTTGACCTTTGAACTTGACCTCAACATCCGTCCGCATTGAAAGATGACGAAATAATAATACTGGTATGGCCGTTTCCAAGAGGGGCGGTGTCTTCCATAGACGATGGTGTAGCTACGATGGCCATAGAGTGGCTGTGGAGGTCAACTGTAGCTACGATGGCCATAGAGTGGCTGTGGAGGTCAACTGTAGCTACGATGGCCATAGAGTGGCTGTGGAGGTCAACTGTAGCTAGGATGGCCATAGAGTGGATGTGGAGGTCAACTGTAGCTAGGATGGCCATAGAGTGGCTGTGGAGGTCAACTGTAGCTAGGATGGCCATAGAGTGGCTGTGGAGGTCAACTGTAGCTAGGATGGCCATAGAGTGGCTGTGGAGGTCAACTGTAGCTAGGATGGCCATAGAGTGGCTGTGGAGGTCAACTGTAGCTAGGATGGCCATAGAGTGGCTGTGGAGGTCAACTGTAGCTGGGATGGCCATAGAGTGGCTGTGGAGGTCAACTGTAGCTAGGATGGCCATAGAGTGGCTGTGGAGGTCAACTGTAGCTAGGATGATCATAGAGTGGCTGTGGAGGTCAACTGTAGCTAGGATGGCCATAGAGTGGCTGTGGAGGTCAACTGTAGCTAGGATGGCCATAGAGTGGCTGTGGAGGTCAACTGTAGCTAGGATGGCCATAGAGTGGCTGTGGAGGTCAACTGTAGCTAGGATGGCCATAGAGTGGCTGTGGAGGTCAACTGTAGCTAGGATGGCCATAGAGTGGCTGTGGAGGTCAACTGTAGCTAGGATGGCCATAGAGTGGCTGTGGAGGTCAACTGTAGCTAGGATGGCCATAGAGTGGCTGTGGAGGTCAACTGTAGCTAGGATGGCCATAGAGTGGCTGTGGAGGTCAACTGTAGCTAGGATGGTCATAGAGTGGCTGTGGAGGTCAACTGTAGCTAGGATGGTCATAGAGTGGCTGTGGAGGTCAACTGTAGCTAGGATGGCCATAGAGTGGCTGTGGAGGTCAACTGTAGAGTGGCAGTCTCTTCCATAGACGATTGTGTAGCTAGGATGGACATTTACTTTCTCAGTAACGTTTTGGCGGATGTTCACATTAACCATCCAGTTTCATGGAATCAGTACAATACTCTGATCTTCCCTAGTCATCAATGATATCAGTCCAAAACTGCAGGTGCTAAAACTGATGACACTATTGATGTTGGATGACATTTTGTATATAATATAAATCCACCTGTGTCCGTTAGTCACACATGGAATGCTATTGGATGACCTGTTGTGTCCTATTTATTATTCAGCTGATCAAATTGAAATGCGCATTGTGTGTAGATGTCATAGCCAGATACTGATCCTCGTTGATCTGTCTGTCTGTATGTTTGGATGTGTGCCGCGTTATGCCATTCAGATGACACTGTGTTCTGTTGTGAGGCGTGCAACGTGTACAATATGCCATTTATGAAAGCAATGCTACCAATGGCTGTGCTGTTTGGCGAGGTGTGTTGTGATGAACGAAATAACCATGCTCCATAATGGATTCTGAACAACAGACAAGAATGAACAGCCATGAGAGATTTTGAAATGGTGTTAGACAACTGTGATAAAGACACGGCATTCCTGACAACTGTCGGCTATGCAAGAGTTAACCCCACATAATCATAATTATGTCACCACCTATTAACACCAGTTCATTAGACACTATTAACACCAGTTCATTAGACACTATTAACACCAGTTCATTAGACACTATTAACACCAGTTCATTAGACACTATTAACACCAGTTCATTAGACACTATTAACACCAGTTCATTAGACACTATTAACACCAGTTCATTAGACACTATTAACACCAGTTCATTAGACACTATTAACACCAGTCTAATCAAGACAGACCTGCAAGTGTACAGGCACTTTGTACTCGGAAACAGAAGCTTGTCTGTGGCGCTCTTTCTACGATACGTTACTCAGACATTACTGATTTGATTATTGACCTGCCAAGTATCAATATTATTGTCAAGTGTGCCTAATATCAGTCTATTGTCAAGTGTGCTTAATGTCATTCTATTGTCAAGTGTGCCTAATATCATTCTATTGTCAAGTGTGCCTAATATCATTCTATTGTCAAGTGTGCCTAATATCATTCTATTGTCAAGTGTGCCTAATATCAGTCTATTGTCAAGTGTGCCTAATATCATTCTATTGTCAAGTGTGCCTAATATCATTCTATTGTCAAGTGTGCCTAATATCATTCTATTGTCAAGTGTGCCTAATATCAGTCTATTGTCAAGTGTGCCTAATATCATTCTATTGTTAAGTGTGCCTAATATCATTCTATTGTGAAGTGTGCCTAATATCAGTCTGTTGTCAAGTGTGCCTAATATCAGTCTATTGTCAAGTGTGCCTAATATCATTCTATTGTCAAGTGTGCCTAATATCATTCTATTGTGAAGTGTGCCTAATATCATTCTATTGTCAAGTGTGCCTAATATCAGTCTATTGTGAAGTGTGCCTAATATCAGTCTATTGTGAAGTGTGCCTAATATCAGTCTATTGTCAAGTGTGCCTAATATCATTCTATTGTGAAGTGTGCCTAATATCAGTCTATTGTGAAGTGTGCCTAATATCAGTCTATTGTCAAGTGTGCCTAATATCAGTCTATTGTGAAGTGTGCCTAATATCAGTCTATTGTGAAGTGTGCCTAATATCATTCTATTGTCAAGTGTGCCTAATATCATTCTATTGTCAAGTGTGCCTAATATCAGTCTATTGTGAAGTGTGCCTAATATCAGTCTATTGTCAAGTGTGCCTAATATCAGTCTATTGTCAAGTGTGCCTAATATCATTCTATTGTCAAGTGTGCCTAATATCATTCTATTGTGAAGTGTGCCTAATATCAGTCTATTGTGAAGTGTGCCTAATATCATTCTATTGTGAAGTGTGCCTAATATCATTCTATTGTCAAGTGTGCCTAATATCATTCTATTGTCAAGTGTGCCTAATATCATTCTATTGTGAAGTGTGCCTAATATCAGTCTGTTGTCAAGTGTGCCTAATATCAGTCTATTGTCAAGTGTGCCTAATATCAGTCTATTGTCAAGTGTGCCTAATATCAGTCTATTGTCAAGTGTGCCTAATATCAGTCTATTGTGAAGTGTGCCTAATATCAGTCTATTGTGAAGTGTGCTTAATATCAGTCTATTGTCAAGTGTGCCTAATATCATTCTATTGTCAAGTGTGCCTAATATCATTCTATTGTCAAGTGTGCCTAATATCAGTCTATTGTGAAGTGTGCCTAATATCAGTCTATTGTCAAGTGTGCCTAATATCAGTCTATTGTCAAGTGTGCCTAATATCATTCTATTGTCAAGTGTGCCTAATATCAGTCTATTGTCAAGTGTGCCTAATATCAGTCTATTGTCAAGTGTGCCTAATATCAGTCTATTGTCAAGTGTGCCTAATATCATTCTATTGTCAAGTGTGCCTAATATCATTCTATTGTCAAGTGTGCCTAATATCATTCTATTGTCAAGTGTGCCTAATATCAGTCTATTGTCAAGTGTGCCTAATATCATTCTATTGTCAAGTGTGCCTAATATCAGTCTATTGTGAAGTGTGCCTAATATCAGTCTATTGTCAAGTGTGCCTAATATCATTCTATTGTCAAGTGTGCCTAATATCAGTCTATTGTGAAGTGTGCCTAATATCATTCTATTGTGAAGTGTGCCTAATATCATTCTATTGTCAAGTGTGCCTAATATCAGTCTATTGTGAAGTGTGCCTAATATCAGTCTATTGTCAAGTGTGCTTAATGTCATTCTATTGTGAAGTGTGCCTAATATCAGTCTATTGTTAAGTGTGCCTAATATAATTCTATTGTTAAGTGTGCCTAATATCATTCTATTGTCAAGTGTGCCTAATATTCTATTTTCAAGTGTGCCTAATATCATTCTATTTTCAAGTGTGCCTAATATAATTCTATTGTCAAGTGTGCCTAATATCATTCTATTGTCAAGTGTGCCTAATATCATTCTATTGTCAAGTGTGCCTAATATCATTCTATTGTCAAGTGTGCCTAATATCATTCTATAGACCTGCCAAGTATCATTCTATTTTCAAGTGTGCCTAATATCATTTTATAGACCTGCCAAGTATCATTCTATTTTCAAGTGTGCCTAATATCATTCTATTGTCAAGTGTGCCTAATATCATTCTATTTTCAAGTGTGCCTAATATCATTCTATAGACCTGCCAAGTATCATTCTATTGTCAAGTGTGCCTAATATCACTCCAGCGAAGAAACCAGTGGCAGACCAGGACGCAGCACTGCTGTGTGCGTTCATTACTTTCAAGCTAACGAAGGGCACTACACA
>CM065682.1:82605523-82615523 GCA_017654935.2 Phymorhynchus buccinoides
ATACCATCATCATCTGTCTGCTGTAGGCTGATCTGTCCAGCACTCGTTGTTTACGGCATCATCATCATCATCATCATCATCATCATCATCACACATACCATCATCATCTGTCTGCTGTAGGCTGATCTGTCCAGCACTCGTTGTTTACGGCATCATCATCATCATCATCATTATCATCACACATACCATCATCATCTGTCTGCTGTAGGCTGATCTGTCCAGCACTCGTTGTTTACGGCATCATCATCATCATCATCATCATCATCATCATCATCATCATCATCATCATCATCATCATCATCATCATCACACATACCATCATCATCTGTCTGCTGTAGGCTGATCTGTCCAGCACTCGTTGTTTACGGCATCATCATCATCATCATCATTATCATCACACCATACCATCATCATCTGTCTGCTGTAGGCTGATCTGTCCAGCACTCGTTGTTTACGGCATCATCATCATCATCATCATCATCATCATCATCATCATCATCATCATCATCATCATCATCACATACCATCATCATCTGTCTGCTGTAGGCTGATCTGTCCAGCACTCGTTGTTAACGGCATCATCATCATCATCATCATCATCATCATCATCACACATACCATCATCATCTGTCTGCTGTAGGCTGATCTGTCCAGCACTCGTTGTTTACGGCATCATCATCATCATCATCATCATCATCACACATACCATCATCATCTGTCTGCTGTAGGCTGATCTGTCCAGCACTCGTTGTTAACGGCATCATCATCATCATCATCATCATCATCACACATACCATCATCATCTGTCTGCTGTAGGCTGATCTGTCCAGCACTCGTTGTTTACGGCATCATCATCATCATCATCATCATTATCATCACACATACCATCATCATCTGTCTGCTGTAGGCTGATCTGTCCAGCACTCGTTGTTTACGGCATCATCATCATCATCATCATCATCATCATCATCATCATCATCATCATCATCATCATCATCATCATCATCATCACACATACCATCATCATCTGTCTGCTGTAGGCTGATCTGTCCAGCACTCGTTGTTAACGGCATCATCATCATCATCATCATCATCATCACACATACCATCATCATCTGTCTGCTGTAGGCTGATCTGTCCAGCACTCGTTGTTTACGGCATCATCATCATCATCATCATCATCACACATACCATCATCATCTGTCTGCTGTAGGCTGATCTGTCCAGCACTCGTTGTTAACGGCATCATCATCATCATCATCATCATCATCATCACACATACCATCATCATCTGTCTGCTGTAGGCTGATCTGTCCAGCACTCGTTGTTTACGGCAGCCCTCCGCATATTCGTTGACTCCTGTACACGCCATGGTCAGCACCTGGTCACACACACACACACACACACACACACACACACACACACACACACACACACACACACACACACACACACACACACACACACATTCTCTCCCACATACAGAGCCACACATACACACGCGCGCGCGCGCGCGCGCACGCACACACACGCACACACACACACGCGCGTGCGCGCACACACATTACATTTATTCGAGTTGGAATCTAGCATACAGAAGCGACTGTGCCTGTGTTTCACATAACTGTTTTAAAATAGATATCGCTTAACCCTTGGCAAGCTTTCACCTTTTTTTTAAATTATTTGCCTGTTGGTTTAATTGTAATTGCAATTTAGGTCTAAGGTTCCCCAAATTAAAGCTCCACTCTGTCAGATACTGAGGACTTTCATAATTATTATACGTGAGCTTACTTTCCAATCCCCAGTGAAGGATTAGGCGACTCCACTGGGAACATTGTACGGGCCAATAGTTATATCATGTTAGCTGCATCAAAGTCATGCTCATGTCTTTAGGAAGCTTCCCATTACTTTGATTTGGTCACTTACAACCCAACGTTTAGAGAGAGAGAGAGAGAGAGAGAGAGAGAGAGAGAGAGAGAGAGAGAGAGAGAGAGAGAGAGAGAGAGAGTGAGTGTGTGTGTGTGTGTGTGTGTGTGTGTGTGTGTGTGTGTGTGTGTGTGTGTGTGTGTGTGTGTGAAAGTCAAACGACTTATTTTCAGATGGAACATTGAATAATCAATTAGGCTACAATTTGTTTGCTTTTTTTTTTTTAACATGAACCCATCTATAACACAAAGAAAATATTAAAAGAAACAAAGAAAAAATAGCAAATGCAATTGATGCAAATGCTTAATTAATAACATGCAATTGATGCAAATGCTTACTTAATAACATACAATTCATGCAAATGCTTAACAACATGCAAATGTTTAATTAATAACATGCAAATTCTTAATAACATGCAATTCATGCACATGCTTCATAACATGCAATTCATGCATAGCTTCATAACATGCAATTCATGCATAGCTTCATAACATGTAATTCATGCATGCTTCATAACATGTAATTCATGCACATGTTTCATAACATGTAATTCATGCACATGCTTAATACCATGTAAGTCATGCACATGCTTAATGACATGCAAGTCATGCACATGCTTAATACCATGCAAGTCATGCACATATACATATACATATATACACACATTAGGCATTGAAATCGGTGCGTGTCAGAGCTTCAGATTGTTGGCGGGTCCAGGGCCATTGACCCGTATTGACGGTGATTTGACCCCTCATTTTGTGCAGACAGTGACACATTACTGGCCCGTTATTTGGGACATTGACCCCTCATGTTGTGCATCCAGGGGTCATCTGACCGGACCATGAAGTTGTAACAATATTGAAGTGTAATACTACAGTGACACATTACTGGCCCGTTATTTGGGACATTGACCCCTCATTTAGTGCACCCAGGGGTCATCTGACCCATGAAGTTTGTAACAATATTGAAGTGTAATACTACAGTGACACATTACTGGCCCGTTATTTGGGACATTGACCCCTCATTTTCTGTAAGCAGGGGGTCATGTGACCCATGAAGTTTTAAAATAATCTGAAGCTTTGGCGCGCGCGCGCGCGCGTGCGTGTGTGTGTGTGTGTGTGTGTGTGTGTGTGTGTGTGTGTGTGTGTGCGTGTGTGTGTGTGTGCGTGCGTGCGTGTGCGTTAGTGTGTGAGACAGGGTGGAGTGGTGTTAGAGTGATCCTATTGTGAGGGCTGTTGCACGGGTGCATGTATCTTTTTTGAGTAGTTAATGTGCTACAAAAAACACCCCTCTCTCTCTCTCTCTCTCTCTCTCTCTCTCTCTCTCTCTTCAGGACTTACCGTGTTCTCACTAAAAGCAGATGCACACTCAGAATTGTTTAAATGGCGACACTCGAGACTTGAACCAGTTAGTGTGACACAGACAGTGACGCACACACACACACACACAAACACATATCACGTAACACACTACACAACTCCTCTCTGTTGCCAAGCACGCCACAGGTCATGACCCAGACCAAGGGAAACAACTTCATTATAACAATACACCTTTTCCTACTTCACTGATAGAGGGTTGGAGGTCATACACCAAGAAATATGAAGCGAAGGTTTTGGTTAAAATTAATATTATATATGGTAAAATTATCCATTTCTAGAGTACTGAAGGGGGTTGCGTACCCCTTAAGGCATTATAGTAATATGACGTCAATTTGTGGATCTCCAGTTCGATGTTGGAAAAGATTTAGATCACCAGCGTCTGTTAATGAAAATGTTTCTGCTTCCACTGTATCAACGTTCTGGTTTGTAACTGAAACAGTTTTCTAGAAGCAAACGGAGTTCTGAAGACTGTGACAACTTGGTCATTGCGTAACGGTACGGGTCAGTGCGAACCGTATACATAGGGGTGTTGCATTTTTATCCGTACACACTTATATTTAACCATAGCAACTTCCACCAGACACCAAGTGCGCAAAGCCTAAAGGAAACCATTAGTAACTTGAAATGAGTAGATTCAGATCTTACCTTCTAACTCCATGAAAAATGGTCTCTTTCGGTTGAAAAATTGAAGTGGGAAGAAATAAACGTCATTGCAAAAAATTACGCAAGCATGATGTGATTTATTTACACTCTCGAGTACGATTTCAAGGAGGGGTGGGGGTGCGCACTGACCCAACCAACGCGCACACTCGTCAGTACTCTAGTATGGGGTGTCACACACCAAATAACGCGCTGATATGATTAAATGAATGATGACATAGTCTAACAAACCAGGCATAAATAATCTGTGACTAAAGTGTTAAAAGTCAAACAGATGGCTTTTTATTTCAGCCAGAGTTTCTGTCGTCCTCGTTTCACCTGACCAGGCCTATCCGAGTGAGAGAAAAGAAGAACGTCACGCAAAAGTTCATTAAATATATCGTAATTGTGTTATTATTTGTTCAATTGTTGCTTTCTTTTTATATAGGCCTAAGCATGCACACACGCATACACGTACACACTCACATTACATTTAATAATGATTTATAAGTCAGTGCTTCTTCTTCTTGCAGTAGACAACCACCATCATCTTTTTGATGGTTCTGTTGTGTGTAAAAACTGGGGACTTCGGTCATGTAGACTTAGATATCTCGAGTCACAGTAATAATTTCCTTGGCCGCCCAGATGATCGGCTTGAATGGCTGGGGGAAAGATGGGAAGTAGGATTGGGGAATACTGGAGTGGAGGGAAATGAGTGAGGGAGGGAGGCCTATACTTGTTACCTTGGGGCTGTAGAAGCAGAATTTGCTCTCGGAGCAGCTGTTGGAGGGCAGGTTGAGGATGAACGAGGAGTGGCCCATCGTGAACAGAATGAAGTGAAAATAAACACTGGGAGAAACACTGGGAAAAGATGGCCTGTGTTCTGCTAGACTGCCAGTGACGTCATTAAAACACATACGTAATCAGACAATGACGAAACGAATGCTTAACGTCGTCCTGCTCATAAGCATGGCTGCCAATGCAATTTTGCGATACCGTTTACATGAGAATCCCAGTTTACTGTCAAATGTTTGGACAAATTAAAAGTATGATATCATAGACTAACACAACAATATATTGTCTAGCAGTACGTACTGTTGATAAACACAATATTGTAGCATAGTGTTTACTTTTTAATTATACTTAGTTTTTGTGTGTAGCCCCCTCTCTCTCTCTGTGTGTGTGTGTGTGTGTGTGTGTGTGTGTGAATACATTACTGTTACTCAAAAACATCAACATGTTTCACCGATTTTGTGAAATATTGTGGAGGGTAAGTGATGGGCAAGCTGACGTAAAGTGGGGCTCAATACTTAGACTAGATCACACTGCCATTGATTCTGGGAATTCATCTCGATTGTCATTTTGGGAAAACGTTTTACTCTGTTTAATGTCACACGTTGCTGGTCAGACTGTTATACAGACATGTAGTGAAATTACTGATGCACTGTAAATGTTAATTACTTATTTTTATGTTTTACAATACATATAGGTCTTTCGTGGCATTGCAGTATCTCCAGGAACTATCTGTTCATTATAAATGTCCCACGTCCCAGGTCAGAGGATGCTACACACGTTTTCTTCTCACTGATTCACACATCCACACCAAGGTCATGACTGCAGCGAGCCTTTAGCGCGGGCCTACACCTCTCTCCCTTCACACCAAGGTCATGACTGCAGCGAGCCTTTAGCGCGGGCCTACACCTCTCTCCCTTCACACCAAGGTCATGACTGCAGCGAGCCTTTAGCGCGGGCCTACACCTCATGCCTTCACACCAAGGTCATGACTGCAACGAGCCTTTAGCGCGGGCCTACACCTCTCTCCCTTCACTGATTCACACATCCACACCAAGGTCATGACTGCAATGAGAGCCTTTCATTGCTGCACATCTCATCAGTAGACACACGTGTGTAAATGTGCGATTTAGTGTCTGGGGGGGGGGGGGGAGAGAGAGAGAGAGAGAGAGAGAGAGAGAGAGAGATCGGATCAGCTTGCCTTAGGATTGATAAACAGATAGAGATGTAGAGATGTTCGAAGGATAATCCCAAGAAATCACCAGCACACCAACTCCCACACAATTCATCACACAATGATTTTCGTTTCCTGATCATTTATTGAAACACTCTCAAGAAAACCAATGCCATTTCACAATCCACTTCAAAACGCCAATAGTCAATGCAACAGAAAACAACACTGTAAGAAGAAAACGGAAAAAGCACATGAATAAGTCCAACCATCACCGGGCTACATGACAAAATCATGTCATATTCAACGACAAACAAACAACACAATAATGTGATATTAAACGACAAACAAACAACAAAATGATGCTGTTTTTAACAATGAACAACAAAATGATGTTGTTTTCAACAACAAACAACTACACATCACTGAAACAATACAATCCTCCAGCAAATGAAACTGTGTGTGTGTGTGTGCATGTGTGCGCACATGCATGTGTGTGTGCGTGTGCAAACTAGTCTGATGTGTGAAATAATGGCTCAAAGAAACTGGGCACAACACAAGGGAGATGCTTTGCTCAAATCACCATTCACAAGGACTGGAATGGAATGGCACAACACATGCTGTTATTGAATGCTGGTAGTTTATAAGGGAGATGCCTTGCTCAAATCACCATTCACAAGGACGAATGGATCATTCCCTGGGTGATAAACTCACCATTCACATATTTTAATCCAAACCTGTTTGAGTCATTTAAAAAAAAAAGACAAACAAACCACTATGGGCAGAAATAAAACCTCATCGGCAGAGATACCAACAAATGCCATTATAAATACATAATTAGTATTATTTTTAATAGATATTATGGCAACATAACACGCATATCACTGGACTCAGGAGGTGACTGTTGTTCTAAGCACACACACACACACAAATAACACACCTAATGGCTGATAATAACACACCTAATGACAGTCTCCTAAATCCATGATAACTACCAAACCCAACACTACCAGCAGTTTTCAGAGGCCTTGTTGCAGCCAACAGAACCAGGAACACTGGAAAGCACTGACACTGCACAGACCTCATGTGATTTGCGGTTAAAACTTCTGTTTGTTTAAAAAAAACAAAAATTTAAATAGCCAACAAAAAAAAGATAGAAGAAACTGAACTCTGAGCCAGTTTGTTTCCCTTTGTTTAGTTTGCATTGTTTTAAGGAAAATATCTACAAACATGCCTACACAGAAAAAACCCATCAATGATCAAATTAATAAGCTTGTTTAACTGTTATTGAAGACACTTTCTAGCATGACATATCACTGTCACATTGGCTAATGCAATAAATAAATAAATGCTTGAAAGTACACTTCCTGCACCTGAAACCCTAGATATTACATTAACTCCTACATTTTCTGGAGTGCTTCACTGACCAGAAATTTCCTTAAAATCAGTTCACCAGTTTGTTGTTAACAGGCATACAAGAGAAAACATAACTTTCTTTGGCAAAGATGAAACAATTGTTTATTGTTTTCACAAACTTCACAACCCTTTTCTTTGCATGAAATGAGGTAGATGGCAAAACTGACAGGACAAGGGGGGGGGGGGGGGGGGGGGGGGGGGGGGGGGGGGGGGGGGGGGGGGGGGGGGGGGGGGGGGGGGGGGGGGGGGGGGGGGGGGGGGGGGGGGGGGGGGGGGGGGGGGGGGGGGGGGGGGGGGGGGAGGAGGGGGAGGGGGGGGGGGGAAGGCAAGGGAGGGGAGAGGGAAGGCAGAGGAAGGGGAGGGGAGAGGGAAGGCAGGGGAGGGGGGAGGGAAGGAAGGGGAAGGGAGGGGAGAGGGAAGGCAGGGGAGGGGGGGAGGGAAGGAAGGCAGGGGAAGGGGACATGGAAGTGGAAAGGGGTGGAGGTCTCCAATTCATGGCAAACAAACTGAACAGTCAAGCTGTAATCAAGCAACACAATTGTCCTGACATGCTCATCATAGTAATTTTAACACGCAAAGAAATGGAACAATGAATAAGAAATTGAAGGGAAAAAGGAACAGAAAACACAAATCAACAGAATAAAGGAAGAAAACTGATAAAAGAAACACAAGAATAGAAAAGTGAAGAAAATAAAACCAAACAAATCCACAAGAATGGGAAAGTGGAAAACGAAAAGAAGAACCTACATGAAGCTTGCTGAAATCCACGTGAATGCGTAAATGGCACAGAGAAAAACAAAATGACGTACTCTCAAAAGCGACAGTGATTGTACATCCTTGTAAGCTGCAGGTTATCTAGCATTAATCGTTGATCAAATCCAAGTGCAGCCGGCACATAAAACTAGAATGTTCGCGTGAACTGAACAATCAGCACTAAGTATCATAATCACCTTGACAACAGCTAGTCTCTCTTGCTGTACACGCGTTGTCCAAACCTGTACTTACTGCTGCACAGCAGCGAAGGCTGTGTGTTTTTCCCAGTGTAATAAACCAATGGTAGTTTTTCCATGCACTATTCAAGTATTGTGTCTCTCTTGTGGAGCATGATTGTTTGATCCAAACCTATACTGCAATGAATAAAATATGTGATATATTTAATTCAGTACAATCACTGTAACAATTAAACACGTTAGTCTCTCTTGCTGAACATGTTCCGTCCAAACCTGTGCTGCAGTGAGCTAGCGGAGATGATTTCCCCAGGATAATAAACCAATGGAACAGTGTTTCCATCAACCGTTAGTCTCTCTTGCTGAACATGTTCCGTCCAAACCTGTACTGCAGTGAACTAGCGGAAGCGATGTACTTTCCCCAGGCCCCGAACGGCACGATAATAACCGATGAATTATCCTCCGACCCAAAATGCAGAGCCTGGTCGGCAACCAATCCGGCGGCCTCTGTGGGTGATTGACAGCTGGAGATGATGTTGACCATTTCTTCATCACTCAACACGAAACACAGGCCGTCTGTAGCCAGCATCAGGAAGGCATCGTAACCATGTTTGATCTGAACATCAACAAAGTATGTATAAATGTATTAATACATAATATGCTGACCATTTCTTCGTCACTCAACACGAAACACAGGCCGTCTGTAGCCAGCATCAGGAAGGCATCGTAGCCATGTTTGATCTGAAAAATGATAAGAAACAAATTACCGGTAAACAAAAATCAGTTAATAAAGATGAATAAACAGTAGTCAACATACAGCTGGAGATTATCACTTAGCACGAAGCAAAACCCATCTGTAGCCAGCCTTTGGAAGCCTTCACAACCAGGCTTGAACTGAAAACTAAACATATGGAGATCAACTGTAGTCATTTTAAAGATGACAACAACATGTGGAGATCAACTGTAGCCATTGTAAAGATGACAACAACATGTGGAGATCAACTGTAGCCATTGTAAAGATGACAACATGTGGAGATCAACTGTAGCCATTGTAAAGATGACAACAACATGTGGAGATCAACTGTAGCCATTGTAAAGATGACAACAACATGTGGAGATCAACTGTAGCCATTGTAAAGATGACAACAACATGTGGAGATCAACTGTAGCCATTGTAAAGATGACAACAACATGTGGAGATCAACTGTAGCCATTGTAAAGATGACAACAACATGTGGAGATCAACTGTAGCCATTGTAAAGATGACAACAACATGTGGAGATCAACTGTAGCCATTGTAAAGATGACAACAACATGTGGAGATCAACTGTAGCCATTGTAAAGATGACAACAACATGTGGAGATCAACTGTAGCCATTGTAAAGATGACAACATGTGGAGATCAACTGTAGCCATTGTAAAGATGACAACAACATGTGGAGATCAACTGTAGCCATTGTAAAGATGTAAAGACAACAACATGTGGAGATCAACTGTATCATTGTAAAGATGACAACAACATTGACCCTTTCTTTAGCATGGAGTACAACATTCACACTGTATTAGGTACCCAGCTATTAGGTACTTTATAGTCACAGAGACGTCTCTGTGACATTCGGGTTGCTCCCACCTGGAGAGCGCGTCACAGCCAGAAGCGCGCCACCCAATTTAAAAATAATAAATTTGCATGCGATTTTTGTGTGACTGATGAGGAAGGAAAGGGGGGGGGG
>CM065682.1:82618023-82682321 GCA_017654935.2 Phymorhynchus buccinoides
GCAGAGCACGGCACGACTGTCACCGACATTGGCCACGACCAACTCTGAGCTGTCCTTGATCAAACACACTGTAGCTGTAGTGCCTGTAGAGAGTGCGTCTGTGTCTGCAACACAATGAATATTCATGATATGATAATGAGACTGTCAGTATCACCGATATTGGCAATGACCAGCTCTGGCTAATACTAACCCTAAATCAAACAGACTGTGGCAGTAGTAGTGAAACTGAAAGTGTCTGTTTCTGCAACTAAATTAACACAAATTATCATAATTACAGACCTGCCAACCCTCTAACAGACCAAAGAGGAATATTTGAAGCAGAAAAGAGGAATTTTAGGGAGTTAAGAGGAATTTCGGCGCGGAACTTTACCTTTCGCAAACAAACACGATTTGATGCAATTAACTCTTTGTTCTGAACAAGGGTCCAGAATGATCGGCCGCGCTCAGCGCAATGTTATGCTCCACCAAAAAATCCAGCAAAAAGAGTGTTGCCCGAATCACCTCATGAGGATCCTTAGTCTCCTCCTCTTCGGCTGACTTAGCGAATGATGCATCTGTGTGTTTTTGAGACGTAACATGGTGCTTCACATCTATCATCCCTCCATGAGACACTGTAAAGTCATCCGCGCATGGTATGCATCGGGCATAATACACACCTTTACTAGAGCTCCTAATACACGGAAACTTTTCAGTGTATGCCTTGCGAAATCTTTGTTCAGTTCTCTTTCTTTTCCCAACGGCCAAATCACTACAATCCCCGCCATGCTTCGCCATCTTGCAGATTTTGATTGGCGGGAAAGGAAGTTGGTGAGCGGAAATACTGTTCGGGTTAGAAGATCGAATATACGCACGGCAGCTGTGCTGCTCTGCGTTCGGTTTACTTTCGTTTGTTTTTTTGTGTGTGAAGATTTTTGAAAGCGGAATTTTACGGAACCGAGCGGAAGGGCGGAATAATTATCATCTGAGCGGAAGAAATTCCGCCCAAAGCGGAAAGGTTGGCAGGTCTGTAATTATAATAATGTAAAGCACTGTCAAGTCAAGTCAACTTTATTATGGCATAAATTGAGAGAAATTACAACCAGGATAACATAAGAAACAGCACAATGAACACATCGTTATGAGAAAAAACAACAACATAGGCAACATCGAAACAACAAAGAAGCGCACGGACAAGACGAATGGATGGATAGGTTAAATTACATGACTTAGTAAATCCTACAAAAATACTTTATTATTGTTATTTTTAAACATAATCATAATCAATGATATAAAAAATCTATGAATAAAATAAAACATGATGTGAATTGAAAGGAGACAACAAAAAAGCATAAAAATACAACCATGTTTGGGGCGGATCAGCCAGTCATGGAAGAGGGGAGGGGGCAGCCCCAAGTGGTCAGTTGGGGTGGGGTGATGGGTCTGGGGGGATTGCCTCCCAGAAGCTGATGATAATTTGAATGTAAAAGATGCAATAAAGGATTCTCGTGAGAGAATAGCATAGAACTACAATTTGTCTTCCTCTTTTTCTTTCCATTTTTTGTCTGAGGGGGTGGAACCCCTGTAACCCCCCTCAAATCCATTTGATGCAGTACCAAGTCCATGACAGCAATGTGTAGTGAATGGGCTGAAACTCTTTCGTTTCCTTGTGTCCTTTCTGTTGTTGTTTTTGTTTTGTTTTTTGCCGTTATAAATTTTTGGGGGCAGAGAGATACGTCTGCCCCCCCTCCTCGAAGCCAGGGGGGCAACTAGCCCCCCCCCGTTCCTACGCCAGTGTGTAATTAACTGATGGTTGTGCTGTTTGGGTGAGAAACTGTCACTAGTGTCAGTGTCTGCAACACAGTACACCTTCCCCACACTAACCCATGAAGTAATGAAGTGCATCAGGTGCCATGACGTTGTGGACCTCAATGCAACACAGTACACCTTCCCCACACTAACCCATGAAGTCGTGCATCAGGTGTGTTGCCATGACGTTGTGGACCTCAATGCAACACAGTACACCTTCCCCACACTAACCCATGAAGTCGTGCATCAGGTGTGTTGCCATGACGTTGTGGACCTCAATGCAACACAGTACACCTTCCCCACACTAACCCATGAAGTAATGCATCAGGTGCCATGACGTTGTGGACCTCAATGCAACACAGTACACCTTCCCCACACTAACCCATGAAGTAATGAAGTGCGTCAGGTGCCATGACGTTGTGGACCTCAATGCTACACAGTACACCTTTCCCATACTAACCCATGAAGTAGTGCGCCAGGTGCCTTGAGGACCTCAATGCTATACAGTACACCTTTCCCATACTAACCCATGAAGTAGTGCGCCAGGTGCCTTGAGGACCTCAATGCTATACAGTACACCTTCCCCATACTAACCCATGAAGTAGTGCGCCAGGTGCCTTGAGGACCTCAATGCTATACAGTGCACCTTTCCCACACTAACCCATGAAGTGCATCAGGTGCCATGACGTTGTGGACCTCAATGCTATACAGTACACCTTTCCCATACTAACCCATGAAGTAGTGCGCCAGGTGCCTTGAGGACCTCAATGCTATACAGTGCACCTTTCCCACACTAACCCATGAAGTGCATCAGGTGCCATGACGTTGTGGACCTCAATGCTATACAGTACACCTTTCCCATACTAACCCATGAAGTAGTGCGCCAGGTGCCTTGAGGACCTCAATGCTATACAGTGCACCTTCCCCATACTAACCCATGAAGTAGTGCGCCAGGTGCCTTGAGGACCTCAATGCTATACAGTGCACCTTTCCCATACTAACCCATGAAATAGTGCGCCAGGTGCCTTGCCATGACGTTGTGGACCTCAACAAAGGCCCGGTCCAGCACAGTGTGAAGGTCAGAGGTCGTGGTCAGCAGGTAGCTGATGTGGTGCTCCAGGTTCTCCTCCACGTAATCGGCGGCGAAGGAGCTGCCGTGGCCGTCGAAGATGGCGACGTAGACGAGGTTAGCGGCCAGCTCCCTGAGAACGATGCGATCCTCGTTGGCCTTGCGGCGGCCGATGAGCGAGGCGCGCCCCACAATGTCCAGCGGGATCTTGGGAATGAGTTTGCCCTTCTTGATGCTCTCCTCCATCAGGATGGACAGCGACAGCCGGTTGTTCCACGACCCCAGCGTGTCAAAGTTCACGCCCCGCTGGGGTTGACCTTTATTCTCAGGGTCGTTGTACACTTTGTGCCGCGCACCACCGGTGGAGATGGTTCTCACTGTGGGTGGCCTCCCTTTGACGCGGAGCCAGAAATTGCGGCGAAGTTTGAAACATGTCTGACAGAGGGCGAGCCAGTGGGCAGGGGACGACCGGGCAGCTGATGACATCAGCATGGTCAGTGCTCGTGGTCACCTTGCTGGGAATCTAGGACACACACAATCAGTAATCACGTGCCTTTCAGTTTCAACTCTGTTGAGCTTTTCAACACATGAAAAATGCAAACTAGCGGGTATGTAGATTTATTCCCATCGTTGTAGCAATTTTTTAATTCTAAGAATCGTCTTGCTTTTTAGTGTGATAACTGTGCATGCACATGCAACTCCATTTTTGCACGTGTGTCCTGAATCGAGACAAGTTCAGAGATCAAATCCAAGGGAAGCAACTTCTTTAGCATGCCTACTACAGTACTAAACTGTACTACATTACGGATTGAAACGATTGTCCCTTCCTTCAACTGGCTTCAAGCGACCACGATCACATTCATTCACCACTACCCTAGCATAGTATCATAGGCCTATGGCTATGCTACATGACCCAGCCAGTCAGGGACCGTGAAAGGAATGTTAGAGACCGATCAGTGGGACCTGGCTGGCTGGGCCAAGCTTTCTATTTTTCTTCTTTTCTCCTGTCCACTTTCTTCTTCTAGCTAATGTGTTGTCTTGCGCATTCCCGTAGATCCTCCCAAATAATAATAATAATAATAATGAGGAAAATGTATAGCGCCCATCCTACTATGTAGGCTACAGGGCGCTTTACACAAAATTAAAACGGAATAAAAACATGAAACAAAAGGAAGTGCTTATCCCCACGACAGTCGTGCCCATAAGCTTTTCCTTCCGATTTCCTTATTCCCACGACTGTCGTGCCGATAATGGAAAGGGGCTGTGGACATTATGGGCAAAAGACTTCTTTCTATTTTTAGCTTCGTTTTTCACCGGAAATGGAAAGTAGCGGCTCTGTAGCCTGCATTCCATAGAGCAAATGGCGGCTATTTAGCCATGGCCTTTGAAAAACTGGGCAAAGGACAAAAACGGCAAGAAAATAGGCCTACCGGAAATGAAATAACAGAAGCCAAACAAAAAAATGGCGTGCAGGTATTAACCCTCTCACGGCTGCATACGCCAGATCTGACCGATTTTGTCTTTACCATTGGCTCCCGTAGCCCCCGATTGCGCCCGCTGAACGCCCGGTCTAGTAGTTTCACTTTCACTTTTGCCCTACCCACAATGCAATATACTAAGTTCTTCCTGTTCCTGACTCTCAGTGGTCCGTTTTTGGTTCTTACAGCAAGGGAAAGGACCCACTAGTCTTTTTGAACGGATTTTTCGAAGTGACCCCAAATTTTTTTCTTCTTTCCACGTGATGTGCGCAGTATTGACTTTTAATTCCAATTCATGGTTTGTTGTGTGACAGTGTGTTAGCTTTGGAATGAAAATATCATCATTGCTATTCAATATGCATCTTTCAGAAATGAAATGTGAGTTAAGACTTTATTCTGTGTGTCTGTTTGCATGCGTACGTTGTGTGTGAGGGTGTTTGTGTCTGCGTGTTGGTGTATGTGGTCAGTCCATGCGGCTCAGTTGCTGTGACTTACCGAATGGGGTATGAACGAGTTGGCGTCAATAATTGTGTGTTTATGTGTGTGTGTTTGTGTGTGTGTGTGTGTGTGTGTGTGTGTGTGTGTGTGTGTGTGTGTGTGTGTGTGTGTGTGTGTGTGTGTGTGTGTGTGTGTGTGTGTGTGCGTGTGTGTGTGTGTGTGTGCGTGCGTGTGTGTTAGAGAGAGAGAGAGAGTTGCTTTGCATATGCACTGTTGGTGGTTGGTGTCACTCTTGAATGTTGTTTTTTGTTATCTGTTGATGAATAATTGATTGTAAAGCGCTTTGGGCTCATCTGAGGTAAAGCGCTATATAAATGTACTGTTATTATTATTATTATTATTCTGGGTGATTTTTTTAAATAAAAGATTTGGTGTGACGTTCGGAGTTACTTCCCATCACTTGGTATTCAATATAGATTATCGGTTCGATTGATCAGAGTGAGAGGGTTAAACGTCTTTCGTGGCGATAAGGTTTTTCACCCGTTTTCATTATCCCCACGACTGTCATGGCCATAAGGTTTTTCACCCGTTTTCATTATTCCCACGACTGTCGTGGCCATAAGGTTTTCATTATCCCCACGACTGTCGTGGCGATAAGGTTTTCATTATCCCCACGACTGTCGTGGCCATAAGGTTTTCATTATCCCCACGACTGTCGTGGCCATAAGGTTTTCATGATCCCCACGACTGTCGTGGCCATAAGGTTTTCATTATCCCCACGACTGTCGTGGCCATAAGGTCGGCCGAAACAAAAAATCCAATAACATCAGCAGACAAAACAATACATGTATCAATCAGTAACAACAACTACTGTGACTACTAGTACTAGTACTACTACATGTTTACAGCGACATGATAATAGTCAGTAGTGACTGTGATGGAACGTGATAGTGATCCCAAAATTAATGTATTTAAATACAATTATGATTGCTCAAAAAGCGTCCCACTCACAGCTATGGTATGGTATCAGGTATGCCAATCTAATTGCTAAACAAAACCACTACAAACAATCAAAAGGGCACATCAATGATCAAGAGGCCGCGAGGCCTGGCTGCCCTGACCTGTGACTGCCGCTAGTCTGCAACCTTTCCAACCGACCCTGTTGACCAGTTTACCTATTATAGACCTTCGCTGGACAGCTGAACAAATATCCAACCTTCCCACAGTAAACAGTTCGATACTGACATTGACGCTTCAGCAGTCTGCAAACGACCATTCGTCTCTCCACAAACAGAGGCAATGTGGGAGAGTTCAACAAGGGGGAGAATAAAATGACGTGGGAGGGGTTGTTTATGAATCTCGACATTCCATTTATGCGTAACCTATTAACAAAACAACAAAGTTTGTAGCCTTAGGTATGCAATGTAAAGTTATATATCAATACAGATAGATATTAACGCAGTGTATCTTCTAAAATAACCATAGAAGGCAATAAAAATATACGCAAGAAACTAGATCAAAACAAAACCGGCAGCAAAAAAAACACAAAAGCCTAGCAGACGACAAGATGATAGTTTAGAGAGTAACATTGCGCATGCGCACATAATGATTACCGGACCTAGATAGGCTAGCGTCAGTCTAGCTTTGGGCTTGCTACAATTGACCCAGTCGGCATTTCATCTGCAGAAATTGAAGACTTGTTGTGCAGGTTAGTATGGTATGTAATGTGCTTAGCACATCTCTCTCTGAACTTTCGTTTTTCGTTTTAAGAAATTTTGCACATGGTAAAAGTCCGAAAGCTGTGCGACCTTTGATTATGATTGCACGTTGCATGCAAGCGATGCCACGATTGTTTGCAAACGAACGCTGCACAGCCTTGACTCTTAGTCTTACTAGCCTAGCCTACTTCAACAGAAATCCAGTCACTCGACTCACTCGTGTCACTAGTCAAAGATGGATCGGAGTAACCTTGAACAACACTCTCAGACTTTGATTTTGTATCCACGGAGTAGACAGGTGCTCGTTATTTTCAACAGTCTTGCCTGTGGAACGTGGAAGGGAAGGGGGTGGGGTGGGAAGGGGGTTGGCCAGAAATAATGGCTGCTGGCGTGCTGCTTGTTTTGTTCCGACATGTCCCAAACCCTACACAAAATGCTGACAATCTGACATGCACACACCTGCAGTGTTGTTCTGTCCATGCTGCCTTAAGTTCGTCTCTATTTTATATTTTTGTGCCCCCCCCCCCCCTTTTTGTTATTAGTATATTTTCCCTATGCACCATCCCCATTCCATCCCCTCGCATTTTAAAGAACATCAAGTTTGCACCCCTCGACCCCTCGCATTTTAAAGAAGGCTTCATCAAGTACCATAGGCCCAACAGGAGGCTATCAGTACCATTGCCCAACAGGAGGCTATCAGTACCATAGAACCAACAGGAGGCTATCAGTACCATAGGCCCTAATAATACCATTGCCAACAGGAGGTTATCAGTACCATCGACCCCCAACGCATTTTAAAGAACATCAAGTTTGCACCTAATAATACCATTAAAAATCTTTTGGATTCCAGTCAGAATTTTCAGTCTTTAATGAATTTGACTGATTCAATGTGATTGTCCTTCAAAAACTTGCTCAGACCCAAAATATTTATGCAATGTCGTTGCCAAAGAGGGGACGTTGTATAGGTCGCGAGGCCTAGGCTTAAGAAGCCTGTCCCTACTACTACTACTACTTTGAGACATTGCCCATCTTTGTAAGTATTATGCATTTTCGGAGCAGTCATGTGTAACATGCACGGTAATAAAAAACTTCTGCCGACAACCATAGAACCAACAGGAGGTCATCAGTACCATAGAACCAACAAGAGGCCATCAGTACCATAGGCCCAACAGGAGGTTATCAGTACCATAGGCCCAACAGGAGGCTATCAGTACCATAGGCTCAACAGGAGGCTATCAGTACCATAGGCCCAACAGGAGGCTATCAGTACCATAGGCTCAACAGGAGGCTATCAGTACCATAGGCTCAACAGGAGGCTATCAGTACCATAGGCCCAACAGGAGGCTATCAGTACCATAGGCTCAACAGGAGGCTATCAGTACCATAGGCCCAACAGGAGGCTATCAGTACCATAGGCCCAACAGGAGGCTATCAGTACCATAGGCCCAACAGGAGGCTATCAGTACCATAGGCCCAACAGGAGGCTATCAGTACCATAGGCCCAACAGGAGGCTATCAGTACCATAGGCCCAACAGGAGGCTATCAGTACCATAGGCCCAACAGGAGGCTATCAGTACCATAGGCCCAACAGGAGGCTATCAGTACCATAGGTCCAACAGGAGGCTATCAGTACCATAGGCCCAACAGGAGGCTATCAGTACCATAGGCCCAACAGGAGGCTATCAGTACCATAGGTCCAACAGGAGGCTATCAGTACCATAGGCTCAACAGGAGGCTATCAGTACCATAGGCCCAACAGGAGGCTATCAGTACCATAGGCCCAACAGGAGGCTATCAGTACCATAGGCCCAACAGGAGGCTATCAGTACCATAGGCCCAACAGGAGGCTATCAGTACCATAGGCTCAACAGGAGGCTATCAGTACCATAGGCCCAACAGGAGGCTATCAGTACCATAGGCCCAACAGGAGGCTATCAGTACCATAGGCCCAACAGGAGGCTATCAGTACCATAGGCCCAACAGGAGGCTATCAGTACCATAGGCTCAACAGGAGGCTATCAGTACCATAGGCCCAACAGGAGGCTATCAGTACCATAGGCCCAACAGGAGGCTATCAGTACCATAGGCCCAACAGGAGGCTATCAGTACCATAGGCCCAACAGGAGGCTATCAGTACCATAGGCCCAACAGGAGGCTATCAGTACCATAGGCCCAACAGGAGGCTATCAGTACCATAGGCCCAACAGGAGGCTATCAGTACCATAGGCCCAACAGGAGGCTATCAGTACCATAGGCCCAACAGGAGGCTATCAGTACCATAGGCCCAACAGGAGGCTATCAGTACCATAGGCCCAACAGGAGGCTATCAGTACCATAGGCCCAACAGGAGGCTATCAGTACCATAGGCCCAACAGGAGGCTATCAGTACCATAGGCCCAACAGGAGGCTATCAGTACCATAGAACCAACAGGAGGCTATCAGTACCATAGGCCCAACAGGAGGCTATCAGTACCATAGGCCCAACAGCAGGCTATCAGTACCATAGAACCAACAGGAGGCTATCAGTACCATAGAACCAACAGGAGGCTATCAGTACCATAGGCCCAACAGCAGGCTATCAGTACCATAGAACCAACAGGAGGCTATCAGTACCATAGAACCAACAGGAGGCTATCAGTACCATAGGCCCAACAGGAGGCTATCAGTACCATAGGCCCAACAGGAGGCTATCAGTACCATATAACCAACAGGAGGCTATCAGTACCATAGGCCCAACAGGAGGCTATCAGTACCATAGGCCCAACAGGAGGCTATCAGTACCATAGGCCCAACAGGAGGCCATCAGTACCATAGAACCAACAGGAGGCTATCAGTACCATATAGCCAACAGGAGGCTATCAGTACCATAGGTCCAACAGGAGGCTATCAGTACCATAGGCCCAACAGGAGGCTATCAGTACCATAGGCCCAACAGGAGGCTATCAGTACCATAGGTCCAACAGGAGGCTATCAGTACCATAGGCCCAACAGGAGGCTATCAGTACCATAGGCCCAACAGGAGGCTATCAGTACCATAGGCCCAACAGGAGGCTATCAGTACCATAGGCCCAACAGGAGGCTATCAGTACCATAGGCTCAACAGGAGGCTATCAGTACCATAGGCCCAACAGGAGGCTATCAGTACCATAGGCCCAACAGGAGGCTATCAGTACCATAGGCCCAACAGGAGGCTATCAGTACCATAGGCCCAACAGGAGGCTATCAGTACCATAGAACCAACAGGAGGCTATCAGTACCATATAACCAACAGGAGGCTATCAGTACCATAGGTCCAACAGGAGGCTATCAGTACCATAGGCCCAACAGGAGGCTATCAGTACCATAGGCCCAACAGGAGGCTATCAGTACCATAGGTCCAACAGGAGGCTATCAGTACCATAGGCCCAACAGGAGGCTATCAGTACCATAGGCCCAACAGGAGGCTATCAGTACCATAGGCCCAACAGGAGGCTATCAGTACCATAGGCCCAACAGGAGGCTATCAGTACCATAGGCTCAACAGGAGGCTATCAGTACCATAGGCCCAACAGGAGGCTATCAGTACCATAGGCCCAACAGGAGGCTATCAGTACCATAGGCCCAACAGGAGGCTATCAGTACCATAGGCCCAACAGGAGGCTATCAGTACCATAGGCCCAACAGGAGGCTATCAGTACCATAGGCCCAACAGGAGGCTATCAGTACCATAGGCCCAACAGGAGGCTATCAGTACCATAGGCCCAACAGGAGGCTATCAGTACCATAGGCCCAACAGGAGGCTATCAGTACCATAGGCCCAACAGGAGGCTATCAGTACCATAGGCCCAACAGGAGGCTATCAGTACCATAGGCCCAACAGGAGGCTATCAGTACCATAGGCCCAACAGGAGGCTATCAGTACCATAGGCCCAACAGGAGGCTATCAGTACCATAGGCCCAACAGGAGGCTATCAGTACCATAGGCCCAACAGGAGGCTATCAGTACCATAGAACCAACAGGAGGCTATCAGTACCATATAACCAACAGGAGGCTATCAGTACCATAGGTCCAACAGGAGGCTATCAGTACCATAGGCCCAACAGGAGGCTATCAGTACCATAGGCCCAACAGGAGGCTATCAGTACCATAGGTCCAACAGGAGGCTATCAGTACCATAGGCTCAACAGGAGGCTATCAGTACCATAGGCCCAACAGGAGGCTATCAGTACCATAGGCCCAACAGGAGGCTATCAGTACCATAGAACCAACAGTAGGCTATCAGTACCATAGGCCCAACAGCAGGCTATCAGTACCATAGGCCCAACAGGAGGCTATCAGTACCATAGGCCCAACAGGAGGCTATCAGTACCATAGGCCCAACAGCAGGCTATCAGTACCATAGGCTCAACAGCAGGCTATCAGTACCATAGAACCAACAGGAGGCTATCAGTACCATAGGCTATCAACAGGAGGCTATCAGTACCATAGGCCCAACAGGAGGCTATCAGTACCATAGGCCCAACAGGAGGCTATCAGTACCATAGGCCCAACAGCAGGCTATCAGTACCATAGGCTCAACAGCAGGCTATCAGTACCATAGAACCAACAGGAGGCTATCAGTACCATAGAACCAACAGGAGGCTATCAGTACCATAGGCTCAACAGCAAGCTATCAGTACCATAGGCCCAACAGGAGGCTTATCAGTACCATAGAACCAACAGGAGGCTATCAGTACTCGGCTGTAGGCCGGACTCAAGACAAGCAGTGAAGCAGTGCGTCATGTGCATTCATGACTAATATTAACTGCTTGCCTCAAGACAAGCAGTGCGTCATGTGCATTCATGACTAATATTAACTGCTTGCCTCAAGACAAGCAGTGCGTCATGTGCATTCATGACTAATATTAACTGCTTGCCTCAAGACAAGCAGTGCGTCATGTGCATTCATGACTAATATTAACTGCTTGACTCAAGACAAGCACTGAAGCAGTGCGTCATGTGCATTCATGACTAGTAATATTAACTGCTTGCCTCAAGACAAGCAGTGCCTCATGTACATTCATGACTAATATTAACTGCTTGACTCAAGACAAGCAGTGCGTCATGTGCATTCATGACTAATATTAACTGCTTGACTCAAGACAAGCAGTGCCTCATGTGCATTCATGACTAATATTAACTGCTTGCCTAATTGCGAATTCACACACAACACAAGGCCTCGTGACGTTTTTGTGCTGTGGGAATTCTGGACCAGTTTCTCAAGAACAAGCGCTTTGAGCACTAGTGGAAAGTTGGCGAAAAGTGTCAAAAACGCATTTCTTGTTGTTGAGATTTGCATTGAGATTTAGTTGAAATAATTTTGTTTGACCAATCAGATAAGAGCCTGTAATATCTTTCCGCTTAACTTTTGTAAAGATCGTTTCTTAGACATCGTTTGTCAAAAACGTTTGCAAAGTGCAGTGCGCTCTCGTGAAATTTCCCCTGGTTTAGGTCATTGCCGGCTTGCTTGATTAAGAACACACTAGACCTCCACCCGTGTGACACACTGATGGGAAATGAATGGTCATGGGCAGGCACAAAAACTTGGTTTGATCAACAGGGCTTGTGACGTATGTGAGTGGTGATGTAAGCATAAAAAACAGGTGGTTATGTGTGCCTAAAGCATGCATGCTTTGTATTTTTACATCAGTTTATATTGTTATGATCAGACGCAATTTTTACCCTAATTTATGCTTTTTCAGGCCGACTTTGCGTAAGCCAAACGCATTTTGAAAAACTAGCGCGATGCCTGTTCCACTGTAGTAGTATTCTAATTATGCAAGGGAAACAGTCAGTGCTTTTCTTAATATATCTCTATATAGTCTATGTCAGTATACATTGTTCTGTGTATGTGGTCAACTTTTTGTTAGACCCTCTACTAGTACTGGTAGTAGTAGTACTTCCTGAACAATTGAGCCAATCATAATGAAACTCGCAGATGTATTACTGATGCCCGATGGTGATGCCATTTTGTCAGCTTAGCCAAATACCAAGCTTTTATAAACGTAACAATCCCAGTTGTCGTATATGATGTTATTATTTTTCTTAACCAGTCACACTGAAAATTGGCCTATAAATGATGTTTCCTGTCACCCTAACAGCCCTGAAAGTGGAAAATGTTGTCCACCAGCGTTTGGCTGGTAACATGTTTTTTTGCCAGCCAAACCAAAAGTTTTACCAGCCAAACCGTTTTGCCAATCAGTGACGAGTTTCGAGAACAGATTGAACACTTCATTTTGTTGGCCTTGTCGTCGAAGAGAAGCCATGAAAATTATTTCTTTCATTTTGGTAGAAAAGTTCGTGTTTCACTCTTAGCCTTTTTGGGTGATGGCTGCGATGCCTTTGAACTTGAAGTTGAAGCCGAAGAACGTTTCATTTCGAACCTGCACTGGCTGGCGAGCACACAAATTGCATATCGTATTTCTGGTGCGTGGGAAAACATGGATTGGGAAAGGAATCTCGCGCGAGAAAGAACATCGTTTTTTGCTCACTCGCATTTGGTGGGTGAAGTTAATTATATAAACTCGCCATTCCCCCCCCCCCCCCCCCCCCCCCCCCCCCACTCGCCACTTTCAGGGCTGCCTAATGTGCACCTTTGATATTTAACTATTCAGTGTCACTAGTTTTTTTGCTTTCTACTTGCAGTCATTCTGGCAATTTACTTAAGATATAATAACTGATTATATTATAGAAGCGCATCAAGGAAGAGTATTTGGAGGAGTTCACTCTGTATAACAGCCCTGAAAGTGGAAAATGTTGTCCACCAGCCTTTGGCTGGTAACTTTTTTTTGTTTACTAGCCAAACCAAAAGTTTTACCAGCCAAACCAAAATCCGTTTTGCCAATCAGTGACGAGTTTCGAGAACAGATTGAACACTTCATTTTGTTGGCCTTGTCGTCGAAGAGAAGCCACGAAAATTATTTCTTCCATTTTGGTAGAAAAGTTTGTTTCACTCTTACCCTTTTTGGGTGAAGGCTGCGATGCCTTTGAACTTGAAATTGAAGCCGAAGAACGTTTCATTTAGAACATGCACTGGCTGGCGAGCACGCAAATTGCGTATCGTATTTCCGGTGCGTGGGAAAACATGGATTGGAAAACATGGATTGGGAAAGGAATCTTGCGCAAAAAAGAACATCGTTTTTTTGCCCACTCGCATTTGGCAGGTGAAGTGAATTATAAACTCACCAATTTTATTTTTCACTCGCCACTTTCAGGGCTGTATTATTTCCTTGCTGTATTATTTGGATTAATAATTAGTATTACACTAATTCACACTAGACACTTGCTTTCTCCCTGCAGTCACCATGCCGGCCGTCAAGAAACGCATCAAGGCAGAGTACTTGGAAGAGCAGCAACGCTCTGACCAGAACGGAAAGGGAGGGGGGGAGGGGGAGCGGGAGGAGGCCCCGCCCCCAGTGACCTTGACCTTGACGGGGGCCATGAAGAGAAAGGCGCCCCCTGGGGGCAACCTGCTGAAGGGGCTGGACGGAGAGGTGCTGATTGAGAAACGGAAAAGGATGGTTCCACCAGCGGAGTACAGACTGGATGCCTGGTCTGTGTGTGTATGTTTGTGACTGTCTGTGTGTGTGTGTGATTGTCTCTGTGTGTGTATGTTTGTCATTGTGTGTGTGTGTGTGTGATTGTCTCTGTGTGTGTGTGTGTTTGTCTGTGTGTGTGTGTGTGTGTGTGTGTGTGTGATTGTCTCTGTGTGTGTGTGTGTGTGATTGTCTCTGTGTGTGTATGTTTGTCACTGTGTGTGTGTGTGTGTGTGATTGTCTCTGTGTGTGTGTGTGTGTGATTGTCTCTGTGTGTGTATGTTTGTCATTGTGTGTGTGTGTGTGTGATTGTCTCTGTGTGTGTATGTTTGTCATTGTGTGTGTGTGTGTGTGTGATTGTCTCTGTGTGTGTATGTTTGTGTGTATGTTTTGTGTGTGTGTGTGTGTGATTGTCTCTGTGTGTGTGTGTGTGATTGTCTCTGTGTGTGTATGTTTGTCATTGTGTGTGTGTGTGTGTGATTGTCTCTGTGTGTGTATGTTTGTCATTGTGTGTGTGTGTGTGTGATTGTCTCTGTGTGTGTGTGTGTGATTGTCTCTGTGTGTGTATGTTTGTCATTGTGTGTGTGTGTGTGTGATTGTCTCTGTGTGTGTATGTTTGTCACTGTGTGTGTGTGTGTGTGTGATTGTCTCTGTGTGTGTATGTTTGTCACTGTGTGTGTGTGTGTGTGATTGTCTCTGTGTGTGTATGTTTGTCATTGTGTGTGTGTGTGTGTGTGATTGTCTCTGTGTGTGTATGTTTGTCACTGTGTGTGTGTGTGTGTGATTGTCTCTGTGTGTGTGTGTGTTTGTCACTGTCTGTGTGTGTGTGTGATTGTCTCTGTGTGTGTATGTTTGTCACTGTGTGTGTGTGTGTGTGTGATGTGTCTCTGTGTGTGTATGTTTGTCACTGTCTGTGTGTGTGTGTGATTGTCTCTGTGTGTGTATGTTTGTCACTGTCTGTGTGTGTGTGTGATTGTCTCTGTGTGTGTATGTTTGTCACTGTGTGTGTGTGTGTGTGATTGTCTCTGTGTGTGTATGTTTGTCACTGTGTGTGTGTGTGTGTGATTGTCTCTGTGTGTGTATTTCCCTTGATTGATTGATTCAATGATTGATTGATTGATTCAATGATTGATTGATTCCCTTGATTGATTGATTGATTCGATGATTGATTGATTCCCTTGATTGATTGATTCAATGATGGATTGATGATTCAGAGATTCCCGGGATTGATTGCCGTTACTTAATCACTTCATTGATTTGATTGATTCAATGATGGATTGATTGATTCCCTTGATTGATTGATTGATTGGTCTGTGTGGTTTGTGTTGTCAGGCTGGAGGAGCACTTTGAGAAGAAAGCGGAGAGCACACTGTCAATGAACAAACTGTACACGCTGTACACCGACATGTGTCAGCAGGACAATACCAATGTGCTGGAGATTGACAGCTTCAAATTGGTCAGTGTGTGCTGTGTGTGTTGTCAGTGTGTACTGTGTGTGTTGTCAGTGTGTACTGTGTGTGTTGTCAGTGTGTACTGTGTGTGTTGTCAGTGTGTACTGTGTGTGGTGTCAGTGTGTGCTGTGTGTGTTGTCAGTGTGTACTGTGTGTGTTGTCAGTGTGTGTTGTCAGTGTGTACTGTGTGTGTTGTCAGTGTGTACTGTGTGTGTTGTCAGTGTGTACTGTGTGTGTTGTCAGTGTGTACTGTGTGTGGTGTCAGTGTGTGCTGTGTGTGTTGTCAGTGTGTACTGTGTGTGTTGTCAGTGTGTACTGTGTGTGTTGTCAGTGTGTACTGTGTGTTGTCAGTGTGTACTGTGTGTGTTGTCAGTGTGTACTGTGTGTGTTGTCAGTGTGTACTGTGTGTGTTGTCAGTGTGTACTGTGTGTGTTGTCAGTGTGTACTGTGTGTGTTGTCAGTGTGTACTGTGTGTGTTGTCAGAGTGTACTGTGTGTTGTCAGTGTGTACTGTGTGTGTTGTCAGTGTGTACTGTGTGTGTTGTCAGTGTGTACTGTGTGTGTTGTCAGTGTGTACTGTGTGTGTGTGTGTGTGTGTGTGTACAGTGTGTACTGTGTGTGTTGTCAGTGTGTGCTGTGTGTGTTGTCAGTGTGTACTGTGTGTGTTGTCAGAGTGTACTGTGTGTTGTCAGTGTACTGTGTGTGTTGTCAGTGTGTACTGTGTGTGTTGTCAGTGTGTACTTTATGTGTTGTCAGTGTGTACTGTGTGTGTTGTCAGTGTGTACTGTGTGTGTTGTCAGAGTGTACTGTGTGTTGTCAGTGTACTGTGTGTGTTGTCAGTGTGTACTGTGTGTGTTGTCAGTGTGTACTGTGTGTGTTGTCAGTGTGTACTGTGTGTGTTGTCAGTGTGTACTGTGTGTGTTGTCAGTGTGTACTGTGTGTGTTGTCAGTGTGTACTGTGTGTGTTGTCAGTGTGTACTGTGTGTGTTGTCAGTGTGTACTGTGTGTGTTGTCAGTGTGTACTGTGTGTGTTGTCAGTGTGTACTGTGTGTGTTGTCAGTGTGTACTGTGTGTGTTGTCAGTGTGTACTGTGTGTGTTGTCAGTGTGTACTGTGTGTGTTGTCAGTGTGTACTGTATGTTGTCAGTGTGTACTGTGTGTTGTCAGTGTGTACTGTGTGTGTTATCAGTGTGTACTGTGTGTGTTGTCAGTGTGTACTGTGTGTGTTGTCAGTGTGTACTGTGTATGTTGTCAGTGTGTGCTGTGTGTGTTGTCAGTGTGTACTGTGTGTGTTGTCAGTGTGTACTGTGTGTGTTGTCAGTGTGTACTGTGTGTTGTCAGTGTGTACTGTGTATGTTGTCAGTTTGTACTGTGTACAATGTCCGTCATGTCAACAACGGTTTTGCAAAACCAAAATAACCAAACCAAACCAAAATAAAACAAAGCAAAACATGATCAATGAGGGCACATTGTTGACATGTTGTTGTTGTTGTAGGTGCTGAAGAACAAGCTAGGCAAGGAGTTTGGGTTGAAGGAAGGCTCAGCATACAGCAGTGTGCTCAAGGAGGGCATGTTGTTAATGTCATGATGTTGTTGTTGTTGTAGGTGCTGAAGAACAAGCTAGGCAAGGAGTTTGGGTTGAAGGAAGGCTCAGCATACAGCAGTGTGCTCAAGGAGGGCAAGGCGAAGAAGAAGGCGGTGGTGGCGCCCTCTCTGGCCTACAAGGTCAAGGACATCATCCACGAGGCTCTCAAGGCCAGCGGCAGTCCTGTATCCTTGACAACCAACTGTTACCTTTACCCTCAGGGGCAAGATTGACACAA
Source organism: Phymorhynchus buccinoides (assembly GCA_017654935.2). Classification (NCBI taxonomy): domain Eukaryota; kingdom Metazoa; phylum Mollusca; class Gastropoda; order Neogastropoda; family Raphitomidae; genus Phymorhynchus; species Phymorhynchus buccinoides. The sequence goes on from CM065682.1 coordinate 82,635,339, forward strand.
GACTGATGCAAGACTGACATGGACAGAGAGCAGGACAGACTGACACTCAGATTGAAGATGATGGTGGTGGTGATGATGGTGGTGGTGATGGTGGTGATGATGGTACTACTTCTACTAATATGGTTCCTTGACGTACCATTCAGTCGAAAAGGCGTGGTGGTTGCCTTGGTGATGATGATGATGATGATGATGATCCTTGACGCACCATTCAGTCGAAAAGGCGTGGTGTTTGCCTTGGTGATGATGATGATGATGATGATGATGATGATGATCCTTGACGCACCATTCAGTCGAAAAGGCGTGGTGTTTGCCTTGGTGATGATGATGATGATGATGTTGATGATGATGATGATGATGATCCTTGACGCAGCATTCAGTCGAAGGGCGTGGTGTTTGCCTTGGTGATGATGATGATGATGATGATGATGATGATGATGATCCTTGACGCAGCATTCAGTCGAAGGGCGTGGTGTTTGCCTTGGTGATGATGATGATGATGATGATGATGATGATGATGATGATGATGATCCTTGACGCAGCATTCAGTCGAAGGGCGTGGTGTTTGCCTTGGTGATGATGATGATGATGAGGTTGATAGTGATGAGGATAATAATGATGAGGATGATAGTGATGAGGATGATAGTGATGATGATGATGATGTTGATGATTCTTGACGCAGCATTCAGTCGAAGGGTGTGGTGTTTGCCTGGGTGATGATGATGATAGTGATGATGATAATGGTGATGATAGTGATGATGATGATGATGATACTTGACGCAGCATTCAGTCGAAGGGCGTGGTGGCTGCCTGGGTGATGATGATGATAGTGATGATGATGGTGATGATGATGATAATGATGATGATAATGGTGATGATAGTGATGATGATAGTGATGATGATGATCTTTGACGCAGCATTCAGTCGAAGGGTGTGGTGTTTGCCTGGGTGATGATGATGATAGTGATGATGATAATGGTGATGATAGTGATGATGATGATAGTGATGATGATGATTCAGTCGAAGGGCGTGGTGGCTGCCTGGGTGATGATGATGATAGTGATGATGATGGTGATGATGATGATGATCCTTGACGCAGCATTCAGTCGAAGGGTGTGGTGTTTGCCTGGGTGATGATGATGATAGTGATGATGATGATGATAGTGATGATGATGATGATCCTTGACGCAGCATTCAGTCGAAGGGCGTGGTGTTTGCCTGGGTGATGATGATGATGATAGTGATGATGATGATGATGATGATGATGATGATGATGATCCTTGACGCAGCATTCAGTCGAAGGGCGTGGTGTTTGCCTGGGTGATGATGATGATGATAGTGATGATGATGATGATGATGATGATGATGATGATCCTTGACGCAGCATTCAGTCGAAGGGCGTGGTGTTTGCCTGGGTCAGGAAGTTCGTGTCAGCCAAGTACCCAGCACTGCAGATAGACCTGCGGCCCCACTACCTGAGAACAGCTCTGGAGAGAGAGATCAATGCAGGACGAGTGGAACTGGTATGGACTGTGTGTGTGTGTGTGTGTAGACCTGCAGCCCCACTACCTGAGAACAGCTCTGGAGAGAGAGATCAACGCAGGACGAGTGGAACTGGTATGGACTATGTGTGTGTGTGTCTGTCTGTCTGTGTGTGTGTGTGTCTCTCTCTCTCTCTCTGTGTGTGTGTGTAGACCTGCGGCCCCACTACCTGAGAACAGCCATGGAGAGAGAGATCAACGCAGGACGAGTGGAACTGGTATGGACTGAGTGTGTGTGTGTGTGTGTGTCTGTCTGTCTGTGTGTGTGTCTCTGTGTGTGTGTGTAGACCTGCGGCCCCACTAACTGAGAACAGCCATGGAGAGAGATCAACGCAGGACGAGTGGAACTGGTATGGACTGAGTGTGTGTGTCTGTCTTGTCTCTCTGTGTGTGTGTGTGTGTGTGTAGACCTGCGGCCCCACTACCTGAGAACAGCCCTGGAGAGAGAACAACACAGGACGAGTGGAACTGGTATGGACTGAGTGTGTGTGTGTGAGATGAATAGATATTAGGAAAGTGAGCCTTTTTTCTTTTAATGGTTAGAGCACTGAAGCTTGTTGTGTGTCTCTATAGTCTCTAGATTGTGGTTTATCTGTTCATGGAATGTCCACACTGTGTGGTTTATCTGCAGAGTGACACTGGGCAATGTTCATGGAATGTCCACACTGTGTGGTTTATCTGCAGAGTGACACTGGGCAATGTTCATGGAATGTCCACACTGTGGTTTATCTGCAGTGACACTGGGCAATGTTCATGGAATGTCCACACTGTGGTTTATCTGCAGTGACACTGGACAATGTTCATGGAATGTCCACACTGTGCGGTTTATCTGTAGAGTGACACTGCGCGATGTTCATGGAATGTCCACACTGCGGTTTATCTGCAGAGTGACACTGGGCAATGTTCATGGAATGTCCACACTGTGTGGTTTATCTGCAGTGACACTGGGCAATGTTCATGGAATGTCCACACTGTGTGGTTTATCTGCAGAGTGACACTGGGCGATGTTCATGGAATGTCCACACTGTGGTTTATCTGCAGAGTGACACTGGGCGATGTTCATGGAATGTCCACACTGTGGTTTATCTGCAGTGACACTGGGCAATGTTCATGGAATGTCCACACTGTGTGGTTTATCTGCAGAGTGACACTGGGCGATGTTCATGGAATGTCCACACTGTGTGGTTTATCTGCAGAGTGACACTGGGCAATGTTCATGGAATGTCCACACTGTGTGGTTTATCTGCAGTGACACTGGGCAATGTTCATGGAATGTCCACACTGTGTGGTTTATTTGCAGAGTGACACTGGGCAATGTTCATGGAATATCCACACTGTGGTTTATCTGCAGTGACACTGGGCAATGTTCATGGAATGTCCACACTGTGTGGTTTATTTGCAGAGTGACACTGGGCAATGTTCATGGAATGTCCACACTGTGGTTTATCTGCAGTGACACTGGGCAATGTTCATGGAATGTCCACACTGTGGTTTATCTGCAGAGTGACACTGGGCAATGTTCATGGAATGTCCACACTGTGTGGTTTATCTGCAGAGTGACACTGGGCGATGTTCATGGAATGTCCACACTGTGTGGTTTATCTGCAGAGTGACACTGGGCAATGTTCATGGAATGTCCACACTGTGTGGTTTATCTGCAGAGTGACACTGGGCGATGTTCATGGAATGTCCACACTGTGTGGTTTATCTGCAGAGTGACACTGGGCAATGTTCATGGAATGTCCACACTGTGTGGTTTATCTGCAGTGACACTGGGCAATGTTCATGGAATGTCCACACTGTGGTTTATCTGCAGAGTGACACTGGGCAATGTTCATGGAATGTCCACACTGTGTGGTTTATCTGCAGTGACACTGGGCAATGTTCATGGAATGTCCACACTGTGTGGTTTATTTGCAGAGTGACATTGGGCAATGTTCATGGAATGTCCACACTGTGGTTTATCTGCAGTGACACTGGGCAATGTTCATGGAATGTCCACACTGTGGTTTATCTGCAGAGTGACACTGGGCAATGTTCATGGAATGTCCACACTGTGTGGTTTATCTGCAGAGTGACACTGGGCGATGTTCATGGAATGTCCACACTGTGTGGTTTATCTGCAGAGTGACACTGGGCAATGTTCATGGAATGTCCACACTGTGGTTTATCTGCAGAGTGACACTGGGCAATGTTCATGGAATGTCCACACTGTGTGGTTTATCTGCAGTGACACTGGGCAATGTTCATGGAATGTCCACACTGCGGTTTATCTGCAGAGTGACACTGGGCAATGTTCATGGAATGTCCACACTGTGTGGTTTATCTGCAGAGTGACACTGGGCAATGTTCATGGAATGTCCACACTGTGGTTTATCTGCAGAGTGACACTGGGCGATGTTCATGGAATGTCCACACTGTGTGGTTTATCTGCATTGGGTTCTTTGGGTTTTCTGTGTGATGAAATTGAATGGCGTGGCTGCATTGTCATGTAGTTGATGATTACTGTGTTATTTTTGTTGTTGTTTTGTTTTTCAGCTGAAGGGCATTGAGTTCTGTGTGATGAAATTGAATGGCGTGGCTGCATTGTCATGTAGTTGATGATTACTGTGTTGTTACTGTGTTATTGTTGTTGTCCTTCAGCTGAAGGGCATTGGGTTCTGTGTGATGAAATTGAATGGCGTGGCTGCATTGTCATGTAGTTGATTACTGTGTTGTTACTGTGTTATTGTTGTCCTTCAGGTGAAGGGCATTGGGTTCTGTGTCATGTAGTTGATGATTACTGTGTTATTGTTGTGTTATTACTATGTTGTTATTGTTGTTGTTGCAGGTGAAGGGCATTGGATTCTGTGGGTTCTACCGGCTGCCAGGACCCCCTGAGGTGGAGGAGGAACCACCCAAACCCAAGAAAAAACACAGAAAGGTCTGTATGTCCTTCTGTCTCGGTCTCCATCTCTCTGTCTGTCTGTGTTTGTGTCACTATCAGTGCATCTGCTTATATCTGTCTGTCTGTGTTTGTGTCACTATCAGTGCATCTGCTTATGTCTGTGTGTTTGTGTCACTATCAGTGCATCTGCTTATGTCTGTCTGTCTGTGTTTGTGTCACTATCAGTGCATCTGCTTATGTCTGTCTGTGTGTGTTTGTGTCACTATCAGTGCATCTGCTTATGTCTGTCTGTGTGTGTTTGTGTCACTATCAGTGCATCTGTTTATGTCTGTCTGTGTGTGTTTGTGTCACTATCAGTGCATCTGCTTATGTCTGTCTGTGTGTGTTTGTGTCACTATCAGTGCATCTGCTTATGTCTGTCTGTGTGTGTTTGTGTCACTATCAGTGCATCTGCTTATGTCTGTCTGTGTGTGTTTGTGTCACTATCAGTGCATCTGCTTATGTCTGTCTGTGTGTGTTTGTGTCACTATCAGTGCATCTGTTTATGTCTGTCTGTGTGTGTTTGTGTCACTATCAGTGCATCTGCTTATGTCTGTCTGTTTTGTGTCTAACTGTCCTTTTCTCTTTAGAACACTCTGCTTATGTCTCACTGACTCTCTCTCTCTCTCTCTCTCTCTCTCTCTCTCTCTCTCTCTGTGTCTAATCTCCCATGAGGATCTTTTGGTGATATCTAAATGAGCACAAAACACTCTTTGCTTGTTTCAGCGTCTTTATTTATGAACAGCAATGAAGAAATAGGTCCTCAGTGGGTCTGAAAACATGACAGACAGAGATGATGATGAGATGGAGAAAATGGTACAATGGTAGAATGCATGTGACATGAAGAGAAGATGAAATAACAATGAGACAATTTATGGATACATTGAGTGATATTCCTCTAATATCTACATGAACTCTAGTGATGCTACAGAATGTTTTGGTCATATCTACATGAACTCTAGTAATGCTACAGAATGTTTTGGTGACATCTACATTAATTCTACTTTTTCTAGCGATGCTACATAATGTTTTGGTGATATCTACATTAACTCTAGTGATGCTACAGAATGTTTTGGTCATATCTACATGAACTCTAGTAATGCTACAGAATGTTTTGGTCATATCTACATGAACTCTAGTGATGCTACAGAATGTTTTGGTGATATCTTCATTAACTCTAGTGATGCTACAGAATGTTTTGGTGATATCTACATTAACTCTAGTGATGCTACAGAATGTTTTGGTGATATCTACATTAACTCTAGTGATGCTACAGAATGTTTTGGTCATATCTACATTAACTCTAGTGATGCTACAGAATGTTTTGGTCATATCTACATTAACTCTAGTGATGCTACAGAATGTTTTGGTGATATCTTCATTAACTCTAGTGATGCTACAGAATGTTTTGGTCATATCTACATTAACTCTAGTGATGCTACAGAATGTTTTGGTGATATCTACATTAACTCTAGTGATGCTACAGAATGTTTTGGTCATATCTACATTAACTAGTGATGCTACAGAATGTTTTGGTGATATCTACATTAACTCTAGTGATGCTACAGAATGTTTTGGTGATATCTACATTAACTCTAGTGATGCTACAGAATGTTTTGGTGATATCTACATTAACTCTAGTGATGCTACAGAATGTTTTGGTGATATCTACATTAACTCTAGTGATGCTACAGAATGTTTTGGTGATATCTTCATTAACTCTAGTGATGCTACAGAATGTTTAGGTCATATCTACATTAACTCTAGTGATGCTACAGAATGTTTTGGTCATATCTACATGAACTCTAGTGATGCTACAGAATGTTTTGGTCATATATCTACATTAACTCTAGTAATGCTACAGAATGTTTTGGTCATATCTACATTAACTCTAGTAATGCTACAGAATGTTTTGTCTGTCTGTCTGTGTGTGTCTGTCTGTGTGTGTGTGCACGTCTGTGTGTGTGTGTGTCTGTCTATCTGTGTTTGTGTGTGTGTATGTCTCTGTGTGTGTGTGTGTGTGTGTGTGTGTGTGTGTGCTCCAGGCCAGCAAGGGAGAGGAGAGCACGGAGTCTGCTGACGACAAAGAGAACAAGGAGGGACAGGAGGCGGACAAAGAAGGCGACAAAGACGACGACAAAGAATCACCAGAGGGCAGCAAGGCAGAGAAGAAAGAGAAGAAGAGGAAGAAGGAGGAGGAGGGGAAGAAGGAGGAGGGGGGCAGTGTGGAGGGAGAGGAGGGCGAATACGGGGAGGAGAAAGACGGGGAGGAGAAAGACGGAGAGGAGAAAGACGGGGAGAAGAAAGACGGGGAGAAGACCAAGAAAAAGAGGAGAAAGTCCACCGGACCCAGACCACGTGAGTTAACCCTTTCGTCGCCAGCCATGTTTCTGCTTAAAAATACCATTACGCCTAACTGGGTAGAGAAAATAAAAGATTTGCAATATTGCAGACCTGGGTACTTCTACGATTCTGGCGTAAAATTGATGGTTTTTGACCCCTTTGTACGATTGTTCGCCGGCTTCCGAAATTTTCACGATATTTTGGGGAAAACATCAATTTGTCCGATTTTTGTACTTTTTTGCGGTATTGAAGATTCCAGTATTTTGACAGTGGCGGAAGTGCGCCCTTATCACTTTTGAGTCTGCAATGGCCGTAGCCTAAGCGCGCGTTGTGAGATTGTTCATTAGAGGTGAACAATGGCGAGCAAAATAAAACTACACAAAACCGACGATGAAGATAATGCAGTGCAAAGTGACAACAAAGAAAGAAAAAAGAAAGTTTATTCCCAGAAGTTTAAAGAAGACTACAAAAAGGATGACCCTGAAGTTGACAGATCGACCAGAGGACCTCAGTATGCCTACTGTGCCTTGTGCCACCATCACATTTCCATTTCACACGGAGAAAGAAATGACTAGCATTTTTAGCATGGAAAAGTGTTAAAATGTGTTGAAAAAGTTTTTGTGTTTTGCTCAGTGTGTGTGTGTGTGTGTCACTTTATTCCGCGCAACCTTGTCAGTCTAGTTGATTCAATAAGCTTATGTTTCTTACTGAAAGCAAAGTTTAAGAGTTGTCATATTTATATATATGACTGTGCCAAAAGGTGGGCATGAAAAGTGGACATAGAGGGTAAAAAATGAAACTATTAATACCATTTAAATACATGCATATTTAGAAAGGATATAAATGAGGCAAAACATGTGCAAAGTGGCAGGACAATTTTTCAACCGATTTCTGAGAAAATAGTGATAATGTGGTGTCCCCCACCTGATGACAAACATCAATGATTACATCACAACCATGGTGTTATGTCACAGTATTTTCTCATAGCTCCAGCAAATCATGTTGTGTTAAGTTGTTTTCATTGTTTGCTATTAGTCTGTGACATTTCCTGTTGAAATTTGCTGTTAGTATGATGATTATTATGGGTCTGTTGCGGTAACAAATGACCTTCGTCATCACTTTACATTTGAAAGTTGTATCAAATACACTAATTCTGTCTTTAAGTACTTAAGATGCCATAAAAAAACCAATTACAAGTTAACTGAATATTTTCTACCAAACTGTTAATTGATTCATGCCATTGTTTTTGTTTTATTACACAATGTGTGAAAAATGTATGACGAACATCAAAGTTACCTAAATCATTTATTTTCCAGTTTCTGGCCAAAATGTCTATGAATAACTGTATTTTTGTCAACTACAGTAAGCAGAATGCTTTAAAGAAAATAATAACTTGCATGAATAAAGTTTTTTTTTTTAAACTGTTGAATTATTTATCATAATTCACTATTTACACCATAGGACATGTATGACGAACATCATAGTTACATTAATAATTTTCATTAAGCACTATTTTTTCATTTATCTTTCTATGAAGGCTGCAAAGTGCTCTAAATTAATTACTAAACCCACTGAAGTGGTGTTCATTTGTTTATTAGATGGTTAGACCAATAAAACCAGCTAAATTTGATAATTAACATGTTCTTGATGACGAACATCAAGTCCAGTAAAATGATTACATTGAACATTTGGATTAGTGCAGAAGAAAGAAATGAACATGCTGGTGTTAAATAAGGGTAGGGGTCAACTTTATATGACAGTTTAATTGTAAAATAAAAGAGAGCAAGTTAAAAATATATATCTTGAGGATTTTATTGAGCATTATAACTTAGGTATGACGGATGTCAAGTGTTACATCTAAGTCAGAACCTTTAAGAGAAAGTGCAATATTATTTAAAATAATATATTTTGTAAGAACATTTTATACTCCTATGATAAAGTAATATCTGCTCCAACAAAGCATGACATTTTCATGTATTTTGGATTTATATAAGTGAAAATTGTTGGGAAGTTTGATTTTGGTTAAATGATTACATCAAAAATGATGTTTGTCATCAACATTGGTTTAAGCCTAATAACTAACAGAACTTTCATTTTTGAATGTTACAATCTTTAGCATTTACTAATGAGGTACTTTTGCATAACCTGTCCAAATTTCAAGTAATTTTACTGGAGTTTGTGTGTTCTAGCACTTGTTGAAATCATGACTATTTGCAATGTCCACTTTTGAAGACCAGATTTTGGGGCTGATTTGACATTCATTGTCACATAACTAAATAACTACTGATCTTATAAAGCTGATATTGTCTCTAGTGTCTTTTCAGACATTTGTCTATATGTTTATAACATAAGCACAACAGTCAGAAGGTTATGTGACAATTTATTGAGAATGTAAGTACCTGACCCTCTCCGTGCTCACCTTTTGGCACAGAGTCATATACTAGCGCAACTCCCCATACCGGTAACGCCTAGTACCGGTAACGCCTTGTACAGGTAACACCAAGTACCAGTACCGCTTAGTACCGGTTTCGCCAGGTACAAAATTATATTTTTACTTTTGTGGCTGAAAATACAATTTTTTGACCCCTACCACTTTCAAGGCCTCCATCTCCATGATATGACCTTGACCTTGATCGGTATGCAGTCATCAGAACAACCATAAGCTAAAGTACCTACATGCCAAGTTTGAAGTCCCTAAGATCAACGGTGTGGACGTTATAGCCCCTTAAAGATTTTCGTTTTTCAAGGTCATACGCCAAGGTCAAGGTCATGACGCTGATAATTTATGTGCGGATGCCTTCTCTCATGGTGACACGCCACCACACAAAACTGGAAACGATTCGGTAAAGCAGTTCGGGAGATATGCGTGGGACAGTAAAACCCAATCATTAGACCCCTACCACTTTCAAGGCATACCGATCTCCCTGACCTTGACCTTGACCTTCATTGGTACGCCATCATCAGAACGGCCATAAGCGAAAGTACATCCATGCCAAGTCTCAAGACTCTAGGACCTGCGGTGTGGAAGTTATGGCCCCAAGGATGCTTGATGCCAAATTTGGTGTCGATCGGTTGAGAACTGTGGCCGTGCATATGGGACACACAGACAGACAGACACACAAGATATATACCACAAAAATTACATCATTTCTTTATGACGTCATAAATAGGACCCACTGTACTCAGAGATTAATTGAAATATCCCTTAAGCAAAGTAATAACCTTTTGAACTCGGGGATTTAAATAAATATTCCCTTAAAATGAATTAATCTAAAATTTGCATCCAATTTGTTCTAGTGACTTTTATTATAGTTTTAAGCAAAGGCAGTCACTGTGGACATAATGTGATTTTTATTATTGTGCACAAATTTGGTTGTGCTATTATTGTTCGTTTCTAATGTTGTAATGAGACAGGGACCACACACACACACGCACACGCACACACACACACACACACACACCACACACACACACACCAAACACACACATGACACACACACACACACACACACACACACACACACACACACACACACACACACACACACCAAAATCACAGTACATAGAGGAGACTTGGCTGGTCAAAATGATGATGATGACAGTGATGATGATGATATTTTCCAGGACGTCGTGCCAACAGTAGTCATGGTAACCCTCAGACGATCAACGACGTTTTCCCGCTGGCTATGACCTACATGGCCGAACCCAAGGAGGCTTCCTTTGGCCGCATCAGAAAATACCTGGAGAAGTACTACGGCAAGGCCGACATTGACGCAAAGTGAGTTATTGTTACACGAAGTACTACGGCAAGGCCGACATTGACGCAAAGTGAGTTATTGTTGCACGAAGTACTACGGCAAGGCCGACATTGACGCAAAGTGAGTTATTGTTGCACGAAGTACTACGGCAAGGCCGACATTGACGCAAAGTGAGTTATTGTTGCACGAAGTACTACGGCAAGGCCGACATTGACGCAAAGTGAGTTATTGTTACACGAAGTACTACGGCAAGGCCGACATTGACGCAAAGTGAGTTATTGTTGCACGAAGTACTACGGCAAGGCCGACATTGACGCAAAGTGAGTTATTGTTGCACGAAGTACTACGGCAAGGCCGACATTGACGCAAAGTGAGTTATTGTTGCACGAAGTACTACGGCAAGCCCGACATTGATGCAAAGTGAGTTATTGTTGCACGAAGTACTACGGCAAGGCCGACATTGACGCAAAGTGAGTTATTGTTGCACGAAGTACTATGGCAAGGCCGACATTGACGCAGAGTGAGTTATTGTTACACGAAGTACTACGGCAAGGCCGACATTGACGCAAAGTGAGTTATTGTTGCACGAAGTACTATGGCAAGGCCGACATTGACGCAAAGTGAGTTATTGTTGCACGAAGTACTACGGCAAGGCCGACATTGACGCAAAGTGAGTTATTGTTTATTTGTTACAGTCGACATGCCAGCAGCAATGGACTTTATGTCGAGTTATGCGTCAGTCGACTTATCTGTCAGTCCGATATCTCGACTTCACAGACACTTTCAGAAGATCATGTTGACTTGTACTCTTTGTGTGTGTGTTCATGCGCGCGTGTGTAGGGGGTAGGTAGGTAGGTGTGTGTATATGACTCTGTGCCAAAAGGTGGGCATGAAAAGTGGACATAGAGGGTAAAAAATGAAACTATTAATACCATTTAAATACATGCATATTTAGAAAGGATATAAATGAGGCAAAACATGTGCAAAGTGGCAGGACAATTTTTCAACCGATTTCTGAGAAAATAGTGATAATGTGGTGTCCCCCACCTGATGACAAACATCAATGATTACATCACAACCATGGTGTTATGTCACAGTATTTTCTCATAGCTCCAGCAAATCATGTTGTGTTAAGTTGTTTTCATTGTTTGCTATTAGTCTGTGACATTTCCTGTTGAAATTTGCTGTTAGTATGATGATTATTATGGGTCTGTTGAGGTAACAAATGACCTTTGTCATCACTTTACATTTGAAAGTTGTATCAAATAGACTAATTCTGTCTTTAAGTACTTAAGATGCCATAAAAAAACCAATTACAACTTAACTGAATATTTTCTACCAAACTATTAATTGATTCATGTCATTGTTTTTGTTTTATTACACAATGTGTGAAAAATGTATGACAAACATCAAAGTTACCTACATAATTTATTTTCCAGTTTCTGGCCAAAATGTCTATGAATAACTTTATTTTTGTCAACTACAGTAAGCAGAATGCTTTAAAGAAAATAATAACTTGCATGAATAAAGTTTTTTTCAAAAAACTGTTGAATTATTTATCATAATTCACTATTTACACCATAGGACATGTATGACGAACATCATAGTTACATTAGTAACTTTCATTAAGCACTATTTTTTCATTTATCTTTCTATGAAGGCTGCAAAGTGCTCTAAATTAATTACTAAACCCACTGAAGTGGTGTTCATTTGTTTATTAGATGGTTAGACCAATAAAACCAGCTAAATTTGATAATTAACATGTTCTTGATGACGAACATCAAGTCCAGTAAAATGATTACATTGAACATTTGGATTAGTGCAGAAGAAAGAAATGAACATGCTGGTGTTAAATAAGGGTAGAGGTCAACTTTATATGACAGTTTAATTGTAAAATAAAAGAGAGCAAGTTAAAAATATATATCTTGAGGATTTTATTGAGCATTATAGCTTAGGTATGACGGATGTCAAGTGTTACATCTAAGTCGGAACCTTTAAGAGAAAGTGCAATATTATTTAAAATAATATATTTTGTAAAACACTTTTATACTCCTATGATAAAGTAATATCTGCTCCAACAAAGCATGACATTTTCATGTATTTTGGATTTACATAAGTGAAAATTGTTGGGAAGTTTGATTTTGGTTGAATGATTACATCAAAAATGATGTTTGTCATCAACATTGGTTTAAGCCTAATAACTAACAGAACTTTCATTTTTGAATGTTACAATCTTTAGCGTTTACTAATGAGGTACTTTTGCATAACCTGTCCAAATTTCAAGTAATTTTACTGGAGTTTGTGTGTTCTAGCACTTGTTGAAATCATGACTATTTGCAATGTCCACTTTTGAAGACCAGATTTTGGGGCTGATTTGACATTCATGTTCACATAGCTAAACAACTACTGATCTTACAAAGCTGATATTGTCTCTAGTGTCTTTTCAGACATTTGTCTATATGTTTATAACATAAGCACAACAGTCAGAAGGTTATGTGACAATTTATTGAGAATGTAAGTACCTGACCCTCTCCGTGCTCACCTTTTGGCACAGAGTCATATGAGTGTGTGTACATGTATACGTGTATGTGCCTGTAAGAGAGAGAGAGAAAGAGAGAGAGAGAGAAAATATTATACAGTAAAGACGTTTCTTAAAGGGCCGGTCCGGTGGATGAAATTTTGCCAGACGTATGAACAATGCTCACTCTTTTCCATGGCAAAACAGCGAGAATGCAAGTTATGCTATGACTGGTCATCAGTGTTGAGTTGAGCCATGGTAAACTCAAAGTGTCTAAAAGAAAAGATCTCTTAACTACGTACCGTAAAATACAGAGTATTAGCCCATCTTGTAGTATAAGCCCACCCCCCATTTGGAGGCAAACACTATACAAAGGGTGAAATACCTTGTAAAAGGGTGAAATCCCTTGGGCTGCAGCACTAGAAAAGACAACCTAATCCCTTTGGCTGCAGCACAAGGAAAGACAGTGCAACCTAATCCCTTTGGCTGCAGCACTAGAAAAGAACTTAATCCCTTTGGCTGCAGCACTAGAAAAGACATTACAACCTAATCCCTTTGTTTTGTCTTTCTTCTCTTACAACTGAAACAATATGTTGATTCTAATTTGTACTGGATTCCATTTTCTACTGGCTGTCAGTACAAATCAGAATTCCAATTTCTACTAGAAAAAGTCCAGTAGAAATTATAATTCCAATTTCTACTAGTACAAATCGGAATTCCGATTTGTACTAGTAGGATTCCGAATCTTACTGGATTCCCATTTCTACTGTGACATATGTATGTGTGCGTGTGTGCCTGCGTGAATGGATTCACCGGGCATTGGGGATGTTACAGGCTGTGTATCTTTCCTTTTACAATTTTGTTTCGAGCACAAGAGCAAATACCGTGTATAAGCCCACCCCCTTTTTTGGGCCTCAAACTCTGCAAAGGATGGTGGGGGTGGGGGCTTAAACTCAGTATTTTACGGTACGCGTACGTGCCTATTTTCTTCCACCGGAAATTGGTGACGTCACACGACAATGAAACTGTCAAGCATAATTGCAAACGTCACACGCACGCACACGCACACACACACACAGACACACACACACACGCACACACACACACATATATATGTGCGCGTGCACACACACACACACATTCACGCGCGCACACATTAAAAAAGAGAGATCAAAATAGAAGAAGACTGGTGTGACTTAAGTCAGGAAGTCGGGGGAAATTAACAGAAGTCAGGAAGTCGACTTATCCGTTTGACATTTTTCCATTTATCTTCCTATAATGATTACAATACCAGTCTCTCTCTCTCTCTCTCTCTCTCTCTCTCTCTCTCTCTCTCTCTCTCTCTCTCTCTCTCTCTCTCTCTCTCTCTCTCTCTCTCTCTCTCTCTCTCTCTCTCTCAGTCTCTGTGCTTTGTTTCTTGATTGAGTTCTTTATGTTTTGCTTTGAGTTGTACTTAATTAAGTTAATAGTTCATCTTATACCCCTAAAACGCGCGACATGATCAGCCATGCTTATCCTCATTTAACAAAAAATCTCTCTCTCTCTCTCTCTCTCTCTCTCTCTCTCTCTCTCTCTCTCTCTCTCTCTCTCTCTCTCTCTCTCTCTCTCTCTCTCTCTCAACCTGTCATTAGGTATTAGCTATTTTAGCCAATTATTACTAGTCTCTGGACTTGGGGTAACCCCCCCCCCCCCTTTCCCCCCCTTCTCCCCCCCCCCTCCCCCCAGTGAGTAGGTAATATAAACATTGTTTTTTTTAATCCAGTATGTAATGATGGGGTGGACACAAATATACCGGGTACTGTTATCTGTGTGTGTGACTGTGTGTTTATGTGTGTGTTAGTTGTTACATGGTCATGTGTGTGTGTTTTGAGTATTCATAAATGCAATTTAGCTTGTTTTTTAAAACTATGTTATCTTGTCAGGAGATGACGAGTTTGCTTATAAAAGTATAAAAATGCTTCAGCTTCAGGGGGCACAGCCCCCTGACCCCCGCTTTCTCAGAAGGGGGGCAAGCCCCCCTCCCGAACCCACCCCCCACCAGATTTCTTTATTTATTAACAAGATTTATATAGCGCATACCTTTAAGCTCTATGGCTATGCGCTTTACAATATCATTAGAACATTCAAAAAAAGAATAAAAGGCATATATCATTATACGCACACAAGCACGCGCAAGCGAAACACATGCAGAGCATAATTATAGACATTATATATACATATCATTGAAAGAAGAAAATCAAAGACGTATATGTACAGACATACCCATGCATTCATTATTTTGCTTCTCAAAGGTTCGCAGCTATGTGATGATGATGATGATGGTGATGGTGATGATGATGATGGTGATGATGATGATGATATTCAGGTTGAAGCGCTGCATGGAGCACGGCTGTGAGACAGGCATGTGGGAGAGGGTGATGATGATGATGATGATGATGATGATGATATTCAGGTTGAAGCGCTGCATGGAACACGGCTGTGAGACAGGCATGTGGGAGAGGGGGATGATGATGTGGGAGGTTGAAGCGCTGCAGGCACGGCTGTGAGACAGGCATGTGATGATGATGATGATGATGATGATGATGATTCAGGTTGAAGCGCTGCATGGAGCACGGCTGTGAGGCAGGCATGTGGGATGATGATGATGATGATGATGATGATGATGATGATATTCAGGTTGAAGCGCTGCATGGAGCACGGCTGTGAGACAGGCATGTGGGAGAGGGTGATGATGATGATGATGATGATGATGATATTCAGGTTGAAGCGCTGCATGGAGCACGGCTGTGAGACAGGCATGTGGGAGAGGGATGATGATGATGATGATGATGATGATGATGATGATGGTGATGATGATGATGATGATGATGATGTTCAGGTTGAAGCGCTGCATGGAGCACGGCTGTGAGACAGGCATGTGGAGAGGGTGATGATGATGATGATGATGATGATGATGATGATGATGATATTCAGGTTGAAGCGCTGCATGGAACACGGCTGTGAGACAGGCATGTGGGAGAGGGTGAAGATGATGATGATGATGATGATGTTCAGGTTGAAGCGCTGCATGGAGCACGGCTGTGAGACAGGCATGTGGGAGAGGGTGAGGATGATGATGATGATGATGATGATGATGTTCAGGTTGAAGCGCTGCATGGAGCACGGCTGTGAGACAGGCATGTGGGAGAGGGTGATGATGATGATGATGATGATGATGATGATGATGATATTCAGGTTGAAGCGCTGCATGGAGCACGGCTGTGAGACAGGCATGTGGGAGAGGGGGAGGATGATGATGATGATGATGATGATGATATTCAGGTTGAAGCGCTGCATGGAGCACGGCTGTGAGACAGGCATGTGGGAGAGGGTGAAGATGATGATGATGATGATGATGATGATGATGATGTTCAGGTTGAAGCGCTGCATGGAGCACGGCTGTGAGACAGGCATGTGGGAGAGGGGGAGGATGATGATGATGATGATGATGATGCAGGTTGAAGCGCTGCATGGAGCACGGCTGTGAGACAGGCATGTGGGAGAGGGGAGATGATGATGATGATGATGATGATGATGATGATGTTCAGGTTGAAGCGCTGCATGGAGCACGGCTGTGAGACAGGCATGTGGGAGAGGGTGAAGATGATGATGATGATGATGATGATGATGATGATGATGTTCAGGTTGAAGCGCTGCATGGAGCACGGCTGTGAGACAGGCATGTGGGAGAGGATGATGATGATGATGATGATGATGATGTTCAGGTTGAAGCGCTGCATGGAGCACGGCTGTGAGACAGGCATGTGGGAGAGGGTGATGATGATGATGATGATGATGATGATGATGATATTCAGGTTGAAGCGCTGCATGGAGCACGGCTGTGAGACAGGCATGTGGGAGAGGAGGACGATGATGATGATGATGATGATGATGATATTCAGGTTGAAGCGCTGCATGGAGCACGGCTGTGAGACAGGCATGTGGGAGAGGGTGAAGATGATGATGATGATGATGATGATGATGATATTCAGGTTGAAGCGCTGCATGGAGCACGGCTGTGAGACAGGCATGTGGGAGAGGGGGAGGATGATGATGATGATGATGATGATGATATTCAGGTTGAAGCGCTGCATGGAGCACGGCTGTGAGACAGGCATGTGGGAGAGGGAGAGGATGATGATGATGATGATGATGATGATGATGATGATGATGATGATGATGTTCAGGTTGAAGCGCTGCATGGAGCACGGCTGTGAGACAGGCATGTGGGAGAGGATGATGATGATGATGATGATGATGTTCAGGTTGAAGCGCTGCATGGAGCACGGCTGTGAGGCAGGCATGTGGGAGAGGGTGATGATGATGATGATGATGATGATGATGATATTCAGGTTGAAGCGCTGCATGGAGCACGGCTGTGAGACAGGCATGTGGGGGAGAGGATGATGATGATGATGATGATGGCAGGTGAAGCGCTGCATGGAGCACAGCTGTGAGGCAGGCATGTGGGAGAGGGTGATGATGATGATGATGATGATATTCAGGTTGAAGCGCTGATGGAGCACGGCTGTGAGACAGGCATGTGGGAGAGGATGATGATGATGATGATGATGTTGAGGTTGAAGCGCTGCATGGAGCACGGCTGTGAGGCAGGCATGTGGGAGAGGGTGATGATGATGATGATGATGATGATGATGATGATATTCAGGTTGAAGCGCTGCATGGAGCACGGCTGTGAGACAGGCATGTGGGAGAGGGTGATGATGATGATGATGATGATGATGATGATGATGATGATGATATTCAGGTTGAAGCGCTGCATGGAACACGGCTGTGAGACAGGCATGTGGGAGAGGGTGATGATGATGATGATGATGATGATATTCAGGTTGAAGCGCTGCATGGAGCACGGCTGTAAGACAGGCATGTGGGAGAGGAGGATGAGGATGATGATGATGATGATGATGATGATGATATTCAGGTTGAAGCGCTGCATGGAACACGGCTGTGAGACAGGCATGTGGGAGAGAGTGTCTGGGTCTGGTTGTTCTGGGAGGTTCCAGCTTCAAGTTGACTCCTTCGACCCAGCGAAGAGTAAGTATTGTGTGAATATTGTTGAGATACATTGAGTAGTGTGAATATTGTTGAGATGCATTAAGTAGTGTGAATATTGTTGAGATGCATTAAGTAGTGTGAATATTGTTGAGATGCATTAAGTAGTGTGAATATTGTTGAGATGCATTAAGTAGTGTGAATATTGTTCAGATATTGGTATGTTCACATTGAAGGGCTATTTATTGAGGCAGAGAAGAATAACTATAGTGTGAATATTGTTGAGATATTGGTATGTTCACATTGAAGCCATGAAGGGCTATTTATTGAGGCAGAGAAGAATAAGTATTGTGTATATAATCATTGATATTCAGTGTGTCTCACATGTTATGTTCTATTTCAGCGGAGTCGTTGTCAGACATGGTCTGCTCTGCCATCATCGCCTGCACGGAGCCCAAGACGTCCTCCGTTAATCTGCTCAAGTCGTACATCTCTGAGTACCACCCAGAATTCAACATCGACATCCGACCATCCAAACTGAGGAACGCCCTCGAGAGAGCCGAGAAAAACAACCAGCTCAGGTGAGAGGTCATAAGGTATGACGGGCATTGGTATGATGGGGGGCAGCTTCCAGCTGTCATTGTAATTCACTAATTGTCATACATGTGTGTGATGTGTTGTGATATGTTGATGTGTTGTTATGTTAATGTGTGATGTGTTGACAGACAGACGTATGACGGGCATTGGCATGGGTGGCAGTTTCTACCTGTTACTGTCATGTGGTATTAATGTGTGATGTGTGTTACATGTTACAGACGTATGACGGGCATTGGCATGGGTGGCAGTTTCTACCTGTTACTGTCATGTGGTATTAATGTGTGATGTGTTATGTTACATGTTACAGACGTATGACGGGCATTGGCATGGGTGGCAGTTTCTACCTGTTACTGTCATGTGGTATTAATGTGTGATGTGTGTTACATGTTACAGACGTATGACGGGCATTGGCATGGGGGGCAGTTTCTACCTGTTACTGTCATGTGGTATTAATGTGTGATGTGTGTTACATGTTACAGACGTATGACGGGCATTGGCATGGGGGGCAGTTTCTACCTGTTACTGTCATGTGGTATTAATGTGTGATGTGTGTTACATGTTACAGACGTATGACGGGCATTGGCATGGGGGGCAGTTTCTACCTGTTACTGTCATGTGGTATTAATGTGTGTTACATGTTACAGACGTATGACGGGCATTGGCATGGGGGGCAGTTTCTACCTGTTACGTTACTGTCATGTGGTATTAATGTGTGACTAGCGCAACGCCGAGTACCTAGTAACGCCTAGTAACGGTAATGCCAAGTATTGGTAACGCTGAGTACAGCAAATTTGAAGCGATTTGGTAAAGAAACGGTGGAGTTATAAGGCCCCGTTTCGCGTTGGCGCTGCTGTGAGAGTGATGCGCTCTCCCTAGTAAGGGTAACGCCTAGTAACAGTAACGCCAAGTACTGGTAACGCTGAGTACAGCAACTTTGAAGCGATTTCGTTAAGAAACGGCAGAGTTATAAAGCCCCGTTTCCCGTTGGCGCTGCTCTGAGAGTGACGCGCTCTCCCGATTTTCTTCAAATTTGCTGCCAGGCTTTGCCCTGGTGACAGCAAGCCTGACAGCAAATTTGATGCGATTCGGTTGAAAACCGGCGGAGTTATAAGGCCCGTTTTGCATCATGCTGCTGTTATGCGCCTGAGTAATTGATTCGCTTCCGGTTTGTCACACGGATAGTCCCCGTCCGGTCATCTTCCTGCCAACTTCGAAGGCAATCGGCCCAGAAACGCCGGAGATACGGGCGCCGAGAGGCCGGCGGATGCGCGTTTCGCGCATTTGCAAAACCGCGCAAATGATACGACCACCTCAGTTGCCGTTGCCATCGCCCCATGAGGGCTCACAGCAAATTTGAAGCGATTCGGTCGAAAAACGGCGGAGTTATAAGGCCCGTTTCGTGTTTCAGACACACACACACACACACACACACACACACACGGACAGTTGGCTTATTACTATATGATGTATGTTACAGACGTATGACGGGCATTGGCATGGGGGGCAGTTTCTACCTGTTACTGTCATGTGGTATTAATGTGTGTTACATGTTACAGACGTATGACGGGCATTGGCATGGGGGGCAGTTTCTACCTGTTACTGTCATGTGGTATTAATGTGTGTTACATGTTACAGACGTATGACGGGCATTGGCATGGGTGGCAGTTTCTACCTGTTACTGTCATGTGGTATTAATGTGTGATGTGAGTTACATGTTACAGACGTATGACGGGCATTGGCATGGGTGGCAGTTTCTACCTGTTACTGTCATGTGGTATTAATGTGTGATGTGTGTTACATGTTACAGACGTATGACGGGCATTGGCATGGGTGGCAGTTTCTACCTGTTACTGTCATGTGGTATTAATGTGTGATGTGTGTTACATGTTACAGACGTATGACGGGCATTGGCATGGGGGGCAGTTTCTACCTGTTACTGTCATGTGGTATTAATGTGTGATGTGTGTTACATGTTACAGACGTATGACGGGCATTGGCATGGGGGGCAGTTTCTACCTGTTACTGTCATGTGGTATTAATGTGTGATGTGTGTTACATGTTACAGACGTATGACGGGCATTGGCATGGGGGGCAGTTTCTACCTGTTACTGTCATGTGGTATTAATGTGTGTTACATGTTACAGACGTATGACGGGCATTGGCATGGGGGGCAGTTTCTACCTGTTACGTTACTGTCATGTGGTATTAATGTGTGACTAGCGCAACGCCGAGTACCTAGTAACGCCTAGTAACGGTAATGCCAAGTACTGGTAACGCTGAGTACAGCAAATTTGAAGCGATTTGGTAAAGAAACGGTGGAGTTATAAGGCCCCGTTTCCGCGTTGGCGCTGCTGTGAGAGTGATGCGCTCTCCCTAGTAAGGGTAACGCCTAGTAACAGTAACGCCAAGTACTGGTAACGCTGAGTACAGCAACTTTGAAGCGATTTCGTTAAGAAACGGCAGAGTTATAAAGCCCCTTTTCCCATTGGCGCTGCTCTGAGAGTGACGTGCTCTCCCGATTTTCTTCAAATTTGCTGCCAGGCTTTGCCCTGGTGACAGCAAGCCTGACAGCAAATTTGATGCGATTCGGTTGAAAACCGGCGGAGTTATAAGGCCCGTTTTGCATCATGCTGCTGTTATGCGCCTGAGTAATTGATTCGCTTCCGGTTTGTCACACGGATAGTCCCCGTCCGGTCATCTTCCTGCCAACTTCGAAGGCAATCGGCCCAGAAACGCCGGAGATACGGGCGCCGAGAGGCCGGCGGATGCGCGTTTCGCGCATTTGCGAAACCGCGCAAATGATACGACCACCTCAGTTGCCGTTGCCATCGCCCCATGAGGGCTCACAGCAAATTTGAAGCGATTCGGTCGAAAAATGGCGGAGTTATAAGGCCCGTTTCGTGTTTCAGACACACACACACACACACACACACACACACGGACAGTTGGCTTATTACTATATGATGTATGTTACAGACGTATGACGGGCATTGGCATGGGGGGCAGTTTCTACCTGTTACTGTCATGTGGTATTAATGTGTGTTACATGTTACAGACGTATGACGGGCATTGGCATGGGTGGCAGTTTCTACCTGTTACTGTCATGTGGTAGTAATGTGTGTTACATGTTACAGACGTATGACGGGCATTGGCATGGGGGGCAGTTTCTACCTGTTACTGTCATGTGGTATTAATGTGTGATGTGTGTTACATGTTACAGACGTATGACGGGCATTGGCATGGGTGGCAGTTTCTACCTGTTACTGTCATGTGGTATTAATGTGTGATGTGTGTTACATGTTACAGACGTATGACGGGCATTGGCATGGGGGGCAGTTTCTACCTGTTACTGTCTGTACATGTTACAGACGTATGGTATTAATGTGTGATGTGTGTTACATGTTACAGACGTATGACGGGCATTGGCATGGGGGGCAGTTTCTACCTGTTACTGTCATGTGGTATTAATGTGTGATGTGTGTTACATGTTACAGACGTATGACGGGCATTGGTATGGGGGGCAGTTTCTACCTGTTACTGTCATGTGGTATTAATGTGTGATGTGTGTTACATGTTACAGACGTATGACGGGCATTGGTATGGGGGGCAGTTTCTACCTGTTACTGTCATGTGGTATTAATGTGTGATGTGTGTTACATGTTACAGACGTATGACGGGCATTGGCATGGGGGGCAGTTTCTACCTGTTACTGTCATGTGGTATTAATGTGTGATGTGTGTTCCATGTCACAAACGTATGACAGGCATTGGCATGGGGGGCAGCTTCCAGCTGTCATTGTCATGTGTGATGTGTTATGTTGATGTGTGATGTGTTGTTGTTTATGACAGACGTATGACGGGCATTGGCATGGGGGGCAGCTTCCAGCTGTCATTATCATGTGTGATGTGTTATGTTGATGTGTTATGTTAATGTGTGATGTTTTGTTGTTATGACAGACGTATGACGGGCATTGGCATGGGGGGCAGCTTCCAGCTGGTGGAGCAATTCATCCCGTCCCCTGCTGTTCTGGCCGGTGATGATGACGACGACGATGATGAGGGGGGTGATGAGTACATCCGGGGCACGGGCAAGGAGGAGGTGTACGTGGTCAGAAAGACCAAGTCGGGGAGGAACACGCCCCTCACCAAGATCCAGCTGGACTTCGGCTCAGACTACAAGAGGTACCCCGCCTCCGCTAACCCGTACCGCAAATCACCCAACAAAGCCACCAAAAAAACAACCCAGAAACGCAAGTACCGGGAGGCTTCCAGCGAGGAGGAAGAGTCTTCTCAGGAGAAGTCTTCCTCGGAGGAGGAGAATTCTGAGAATGAGGTCAGCTACCGGCCCAGACCCAGCAAGTCGCGCGGAGGGTCTTCGGCCGTGAAGAAAGGCGCCGGCAAGCCTCGGCCCGCTGTCAAGGGCAGACGGACCCCGCCCAAAAAGAGGCCACAGGCTAAACCCGCCAACAGGAAGGCAGCGACTCCTGCCAAAAAGCCTTCCCACAGTGCTGTGCGGTCGTCACGGAGACCAGCGGCCAGAGGAATCAGCTACAGCGAGGAGGAGGAAGAGCAGGAGGAGGAAGAGGAGAAGGAGGAAGAACCCCCTCACTCCCGCCCCCCTCCCTCCAAAAAAGCCCCTCCGGTCAAACCAGCCAGAAAAACAGCGGCCAGAAAGGGACGGGGGGCTACAGCCAGGGAGGAGGAAGAGGAGGAGGATGAGGATGATTACTACGAGGTGGAGGAGGAGAAACCAGCCAAGAAACCAGCCAAAGCCCCGCCTAAAAAAACAGCCAGCAGAAAAGGAAAGGCCACCAGGAAAGAGGAGGAGGAGGAGGAGGAGGATGAAGAGGATTACTATGAAGTAGAAGAGGAGAGCGCCCCTAAAACCAGGACACCCGCTCCGGCCAAGAAAACATCCAGCAGGAAAGGCAGGGCCAGCAAGAAAGAGCCGGAGGAAGAAGAGGAGGAGGAAGAGGAAGAGGATTACTATGAAGTAGAGGAGGAGAGCGCCCCCAAAGCCAGGACGCCCACTCCGGCCAAGCGGGCCGGCAAAGGGCAGGCCACTCCCAGCAGCCGCAGAGCCAGCAGGATGGAGAGTGCTCCCCCTTCCCAGGACCCAGCAGCCGGCCGCACACCACGATCGGCTTCCAAATCAGCGCGGAAATCCCTGCGAGAAATGGACAGTGATGATGAGGATGACGATGAGGAGCACTACATGGCCAGGCCCACCACCTCACGAGGCAGGAAACGCTAAGAAGGGAATGGGGTAGATGAGGATGATGAGGAGCACTATGTGACCTCACGAGGCAGGAAACGCTAAGAAGGGAATGGGGTAGATGAGGATGACGAGGATGATGAGGAGCACTATGTGACCTCACGAGGCAGGAAACGCTAAGAAGGGATAGAGGAGGAACAACAAAATAAAACAGAGTGTGTGGAGGGAAAAAGAACAGACAGCCAACCCAAAGAAACGGAGGATTAACATCACCCGCTAAGAAGGGAAGGGGAAATAAAAGATGGGCTGAGGGTGCCGAGGAAAAAACAACCCAACCCAACAAGGGTTTTTAACGTTTTGTTTGAATTTAATGTAAAGCAAGTTCTAATTCGCATGTGTTAACGGATTAAGATGTAGCCATGATTACGGTAGCTGGTGTATTAGCAAGAAGGTTTGGTGTGCGTGTTCCTGACTCAGTCTGTGGCTCCATACAGAGCAGACGGGTCAGTATATTAGGAAGAAGGTTTGGTGTGCGTGTTCCTGACTCAGTCTGTGGCTCCATACAGAGCAGACGGGTCAGTATATTAGGAAGAAGGTTTGGTGCGCGTGTTCCTGACTCAGTCTGTGGCTCCATACAGAGCAGACGGGTCAGTATATTAGGAAGAAGGTTTGGTGCGCGTGTTCCTGACTCAGTCTGTGGCTCCATACAGAGCAGACGGGTTAGTTTAGTGCTCAGAGTGTATCTTTTCTGTGCAGGAAAAGGGGGAGAGTTCCAAGGTTTGGTCCTTTTTTACTATCTGTATTACACAATTACTAGCAATCTTTGGCTGTAATCTGAATGTGTGTATGTACGAGAGGGAGAGAAAGAGACAGACAGTGTGTGTGTGTGTGTGTGACTGTCCACTGTCCATGGCAGCGTTGTTGGGATCAGGTTTGTGTTGTGGTTTTGCCGTGTCATCATTTGTTGAAGAAGAATGTAATCATGATATTGCCTGGTATTAAGGTCAGCATTTTGCAACACCATGTCTTGGAATCATGTCATCTTTAGTATTTCTGATTTTGTTGTTTTCTTAAATATATTTTCTCATTGTCCATTTTTTGGGGTGTATTATATTTTTATAGGTTTTTAAAAACAAAAATCTTAGAAAGCTTAGGAAAGTGATTTGTCGTAGAACTCCCACCACCTTACACCCCCCTCCCCTCCCACCACCTTACACCCCCCTCCCCTTCCACCACCTTACACCCCCCTCCCCTCCCACCACCTTACACCCCCCTCCCACCACCTTACACCCCCTCCCCTCACCTTACACCCCCTCCCCTCCCACCACCTTACACCCCCTCCCCTCCCACCACCTTACACCCCCTCCCCTCCCACCATGGTATGTGTATGCACAATGCTTGTTTGATTATCAACTGCCAGCAGAATGTTACGGTGTACAGTATGTGGCAGATTGGACCAAACACAAGGGAGAGAACTGAAGCCCACAGTGTGTTCTAGTTGATTGTGTCCCCTGTGATGTCTGTACCCAGCATGGTGGTTGACAAGTGAGGACTGACTTACCGTTCCTGGCAATAGTAGTATGTCCTTCATCCCTTACTATGGCAAGGGAGAGAACTGAAGCCCACAGTGTGTTCTAGTTGATTGTGTCCCCTGTGATGTCTGTACCCAGCATGGTGGTTGACAAGTGAGGACTGACTTACCGTTCCTGGCAATAGTAGTATGTCCTTCATCCCTTACTATGGCAAGGGAGAGAACTGAAGCCCACACAGTGTTCTAGTTGATTGTGTCCCCTGTGATGTCTGTACCCAGCATGGTGGTTGACAAGTGAGGACTGACTTACCGTTCCTGGCAATAGTAGTATGTCCTTCATCCCTTACTATGGCAAGGGAGAGAACTGAAGCCCACACAGTGTTCTAGTTGATTGTGTCCCCTGTGATGTCTGTACCCAGCACGGTGGTTGACAAGTGAGGACTGACTTACCGTTCCTGGCAATAGTAGTATGTCCTTCATCCCTTACTATGGCAAGGGAGAGAACTGAAGCCCACAGTGTGTTCTAGTTGATTGTGTCCCCTGTGATGTCTGTACCCAGCACGGTGGTTGACAAGTGAGGACTGACTTACCGTTCCTGGCAATAGTAGTATGTCCTTCATCCCTTACTATGGCAAGGGAGAGAACTGAAGCCCACAGTGTTCTAGTTGATTGTGTCCCCTGTGATGTCTGTACCCAGCATGGTGGTTGACAAGCGAGGACTGACTTACCGTTCCTGGCAATAGTAGTATGTCCTTCATCCCTTACTATGGCAAGGGAGAGAACTGAAGCCCACAGAGTGTTCTAGTTGATTGTGTCCCCTGTGATGTCTGTACCCAGCATGGTGGTTGACAAGTGAGGACTGACTTACCGTTCCTGGCAATAGTAGTATGTCCTTCATCCCTTACTATGGCAAGGGAGAGAACTGAAGCCCACACAGTGTTCTAGTTGATTGTGTCCCCTGTGATGTCTGTACCCAGCATGGTGGTTGACAAGCGAGGACTGACTTACCGTTCCTGGCAATAGTAGTATGTCCTTCATCCCTTACTATGGCAAGGGAGAGAACTGAAGCCCACAGTGTTCTAGTTGATTGTGTCCCCTGTGATGTCTGTACCCAGCACGGTGGTTGACAAGCGAGGACTGACTTACCGTTCCTGGCAATAGTAGTATGTCCTTCATCCCCGCACAGAAGCTGGCTGGTGAATGTAAAGTCCTTGAATTATCCGCAAAGTCGGACTGGCTGCTCACGTGGCGGGGTAATCAAAAACGGTCACACGCGTAATGTACTAATTGTACCATATAGCGTTTAAGCGCTTTAGCTGTTGGGATGATCCCTGGAGTCTTTTAGCCAGGGTACAACAACAACAAATCATTGAATTATCTGCCTTTGGTTGGTAGCTAACAGGTTGTCACGTGGTTTTCAGTGGTCTGTTTCTCGCTGTGCTGTCATTTTCAGTGGACTGTTTTGGGCAACAGCTGAAAGGACCATCCACTAGTTGAATTGTTCTTCATCTGCTGTTTGAAGTCAATGTCTGTTCTGAGCTGAAAGGACCATCCACTAGTTGAATTGTTCTTCATCTGCTGTTTGAAGTCAATGTCTGTTCTGAGCTGAAAGGACCATCCACTAGTTGAATTGTTCTTCATCTGCTATTTGAAGTCAATGTCTGTTCTGAGCTGAAAAGACCACCTACTAGTTGAATTGTTCTTCGTCTGCAATTTGAAGTCAATGTCTGTTCTGAGCTGAAAAGACCACCTACTAGTTGAATTGTTCTTCGTCTGCAATTTGAAGTCAATGTCTGTTCTGAGCTGAAAAGACCACCTACTACTACTAGTTGTATTGTTCTATCTACATTTCAAGTCTGTATTTTGCAATTTGAAGTCAATCGCATCCTTTTAGATATTTTTTATACCCCCCCCACCCTCTCTCTCTCTTTCTCTCACAAGGAATGTGTGGAGTTCTAGTGGTGGTTGCTTTCTGACTGTTGTGATCCTGGGGGTGAAGGTGAAGGGGAGACACACAGCTATTGACAGATTGCTGTGAATGGATGGTTCGGTTCTGACTTGTGATCCTGGGGGTGAAGGTGAAGGGGAGACACACAGCTATTGACAGATTGCTGTGAATGGATGGTTCGGTTCTGACTGTTGTGATCCTGGGGGTGAAGGTGAAGGGAAGACACACAGCTATTGACAGATTGCTGTGAATGGATGGTTCGGTTCTGACTGTTTCAACCTGGGGGTGAAGGTGAAGGGGGGACACACAGCTATTGACAGATTGCTGTGAATGGATGGTTCGGTTCTGACTGTTGTGATCCTGGGGGTGAAGGTGAAGGGGAGACACACAGCTATTGACAGATTGCTGTGAATGGATGGTTCGGTTCTGACTTGTGATCCTGGGGGTGAAGGTGAAGGGGAGACACACAGCTATTGACAGATTGCTGTGAATGGATGGTTCTGTTCTGACTGTTTCAACCTGGGGGTGAAGGTGAAGGGGGGACACACAGCTATTGACAGATTGCTGTGAATGGATGGTTCGGTTCTGACTTGTGATCCTGGGGGTGAAGGTGAAGGGGAGACACACAGCTATTGACAGATTGCTGTGAATGGATGGTTCGGTTCTGACTGTTTCAACCTGGGGGTGAAGGTGAAGGGGAGACACACAGCTATTGACAGATTGCTGTGAATGGATGGTTCGGTTCTGACTGTTTCAACCTGGGGGTGAAGGTGAAGGGGAGACACACAGCTATTGACAGATTGCTGTGAATGGATGGTTCGGTTCTTACAATGATGTTATCATTTTATATCTTTCTTTGTGCGTGTGATTTTTAATAAGGATGATTTTTTTGTCATGAATTGTGTTTTTTGTGTGCCTATTAAGACATAAGTTCTTTTTATGCATTCTCTTTTAACCTTTGTTGATTTTTTTAAAATCCAAAACTTCGTTTGGTGAAGATCAGTGTATTTTTAAGTGATTAGTTTTAGTTTTGGTGTGATGATGAGTGCTATGACACTTTGTAGTGTGTGGACATCTTTGTGCCATGGTGTTATCTAAAACAGCGGCTGGTCGTCAGTTATGTCTCCCTCACTTGTTGTCGTGACAACTGTTGGATTATCAGTCTGTCTGCAGCTCACTCCATTTCACGGATATAACAATAACAATAGTGCTTCTTATTGTGCTGCGTGTTGTGCTTTTAGGGTGTTACATTTTCAAAGAATCAAGTATCAAAGTGACGGTACTCGACTGATGTTATCTAAAAGTATGCAAGTCATGCTATGGTATTGGATGCTCCTAGGTCAGTTGTCTTTGAAATTGGACTCACGCATTGAAGGGCAAATGTGTTCACTGTATGTTAAAAACTCAGAGGTGTTGGGCAATTCCGCCATTTTCATTTATTTCTGCATTGTGACGTTTGTTGTGAACGCCTAAAGTTATTGCCATGGTAAACTGTCAACAGAGTGTGTCCTTTGTCAATCATTAACTACCTGTCATTGATTTATGGATTGTATCAGTGTGTCCTTTGTCAATCATTAACTACCTGTCATTGATTTATGGATTGTATCAATGTGTCCTTTGTCAATCATTAACTAAGGAAGGCAATGAATGAAAACGAGTCACTACCCCTCTCTCTGTCTTCTTTGTCATGCTTTTTTTCAAAACACTAATACAGTGTATTCATCATTCATCCAGTGTCCATAGTAATATACAGTGTATTCATCATTCATCTAGTGTTCATAGTAATCATATACACTAATACAGTGTATTCATCATTCATCCAGTGTCCATAGTAATATACAGTGTATTCATCATTCATCTAGTGTTCATAGTAATCATATACACTAATACAGTGTATTCATCATTCATCCAGTGTCCATAGTAATATACAGTGTATTCATCATTCATCTAGTGTTCATAGTAATCATATACACTAATACAGTGTATTCATCATTCATCCAGTCCATAGTAATATACAGTGTATTCATCATTGTGTTTTGTACTTTTGTTATATCTCAAGGGGCTTGCTGCTTCGTGGAGGATAGCCTCCCTTCCACCACACAGCGCTACGTGCTTCATGTATTGGTATCATTCTTCCCATCTATATGCTTCATGTATTGGTATCATTCTTCCCATCTATATGCTTCATGTATTGGCATCATTCTTCCCATCTATATGCTTCATGTATTGGTATGATTCTTTCCTTGCTATTCCAGCTGGTCTCCCACCAAATAAGATTGGTTCAGTCACAGAGTCAGTTGTAGATCTGACACAATATAGCCTTTGTAATGTAGTGTCTGTCAGTGTTGTCCTTCATTTGGTGACAGTTGCAGCATAGTGAATGTTTTGTCATGTACAGTGTCTGTCAGTGTTGTTCATTTGGTGACAGTTACAGCATAGTGAATGTTTTGTCATGTAGTGTCTGTCAGTGTTGTTCTTCATTTGGTGACAGTTACAGCATAGTGAATGTTTTGTCATGTACAGTGTCTGTCAGTGTTGTTCTTCATTTGGTGACAGTTACAGCATAGTGAATGTTTTGTCATGTACAGTGTCTGTCAGTGTTGTTCTTCATTTGGTGACAGTTACAGCATAGTGAATGTTTTGTCATGTACAGTGTCTGTCAGTGTTGTTCTTCATTTGGTGACAGTTGCAGCATAGTGAATGTTTTGTCATGTACAGTGTCTGTCAGTGTTGTCCTTCATTTGGTGACAGTTGCAGCATAGTGAATGTTTTGTCATGTACAGTGTCTGTCAGTGTTGTTCTTCATTTGGTGACAGTTGCAGCATAGTGAATGTTTTGTCATGTACAGTGTCTGTCAGTGTTGTTCTTCATTTGGTGACAGTTACAGCATAGTGAATGTTTTGTCATGTACAGTGTCTGTCAGTGTTGTTCTTCATTTGGTGACAGTTGCAGCATAGTGAATGTTTTGTCATGTACAGTGTCTGTCAGTGTTGTTCATTTGGTGACAGTTACAGCATAGTGAATGTTTTGTCATGTAGTGTCTGTCAGTGTTGTTCTTCATTTGGTGACAGTTACAGCATAGTGAATGTTTTGTCATGTACAGTGTCTGTCAGTGTTGTCCTTCATTTGGTGACAGTTGCAGCATAGTGAATGTTTTGTCATGTACAGTGTCTGTCAGTGTTGTCCTTCATTTGGTGACAGTTGCAGCATAGTGAATGTTTTGTCATGTATTGTCTGTCAGTGTTGTCCTTCATTTGGTGACAGTTACAGCATAGTGAATGTTTTGTCAAATAACTGTTAACCCTAGCCTGGCTGAAGACAGAAACAACACAAGTAATTCCACACTTCACCACATGAGCTGCAGAGCACGCTTTGTGACAGATATAAAGATAACCCCTGCAGCCTCAAGATAATCCCTGCTGCCTGAGGCTTATCAGCCTTAAGATAATCCCTGCTGCCTGAGGCTGATTAGCCGTATTAGTCTGGCTGTTTCTGGACGTGGCATCAACAAGGCTTGTGGTCAGACTCTGGGGCGCATCATGCACGGTTAGCTTTGATCGACACACACCCTTTACTTTTGAAGGCACGCCCCCCGCCGTTTCTATTCTTGTGCTGTTAAAATACTTGTGCTATTTCTATGCTTGTGGAGGGTGAAGTTCGTGTTTTTTCTTTGGTGAAGTTGATACTCATGTGAGTTATGTCAGCTGTTATACAGTTTTTTAAATGTCCTACCAATGTTGTATTTTGTCTACATGTTGCGGTATTAATGCAAGAGTTCCTATATCTGTAGATGTTTTTCTTTGGTTCCTCATGGCATCATCATTTAGTGTTTTCTTTCTGTCTGTTCCTGATGGCATCATCATTTAGTGTTTTCTTTCTATATGTTCCTCATGCAGCATTCATTGGGGTGGTGTTGGCGTTGTTGGAAGGATTGAGTTTGAACATGGAAAATCATTATAAATATAACCAGCTGTATTCTGCGCTGTGGCTCGTGTCTTCATTGACAGTGGTCGAAATACATAGTGTTAGTTTCCAATATTTTCCCCATGGCAATGTCATGCGCGTTTGAGCGACGAACTATATCGAAAGATAACTCTTTTCCGGCTTAGCATGATCGATCGATTTGCTTGCGCTGACGAGCGATCCACCGATGGCGGTAATATCGATCGATATTTGTGCCATCGGTGGATATAAAAAATAGAGCTTATAAACGTATTCAAATTGTTTTTTTTAATGATCATCGATGATGATGGCAACTTTATTTTTGCACTTTCGTGGCTTGAAAAAATATTTATTTAAAAAATAAAATAAAAATAAAAACCAGCCGAAACGTGTTGTTGGTTAGACTATGCAAACAGCAACCGCATGCGATTGTACTGTCGACAGCCAACTTCATTCTAGTGACGTTTTTTGCTACGTTTTCTTGGTTTCACGGGCATGAGATTTTTCAGCCTTTAGGCTGATTTCAGGCTTTTTGATGACCCCAGAGGTCAGTTATGAGATCAAAAAGAGACCAAATGAGCATGGAAATACCTCTTATAGGTGATTGAACATGAACTAAATGAGCATGGAAATACCTCTTATAGGTGATTGAACATGAACCAAATGAGCATGGAAATACCTCTTATAGGTGATTGAACATGAACCAAATGAGCATGGAAATACCTCTTATAGGTGATTGAACATGAACCAAATGAGCATGGAAATACCTCTTATAGGTGATTGAACATGAACCAAATGAGCATGGAAATACCTCTTATAGGTGATTGAACATGAACCAAATGAGCATGGAAATACCTCTTATAGGTGATTGAACATGAACCAAATGAGCATGGAAATACCTCTTATAGGTGATTGAACATGAACCAAATGAGCATGGAAATACCTCTTATAGGTGATTGAACATGAACCAAATGAGCATGGAAATACCTCTTATAGGTGATTGAACATGAACCAAATGAGCATGGAAATACCTCTTATAGGTGATTGAACATGAACCAAATGAGCATGGAAATACCTCTTATAGGTGATTGAACATGAACCAAATGAGCATGGAAATACCTCTTATAGGTGATTGAACATGAACCAAATGAGCATGGAAATACCTCTTATAGGTGATTGAAAATGAACCAAATGAGCATGGAAATACCTCTTATAGGTGATTGAACATGAACCAAATGAGCATGGAAATACCTCTTATAGGTGATTGAACATGAACCAAATGAGCATGGAAATACCTCTTATAGGTGATTGAACATGAACCAAATGAGCATGGAAATACCTCTTATAGGTGATTGAAAATGAACCAAATGAGCATGGAAATACCTCTTATAGGTGATTGAACATGAACCAAATGAGCATGGAAATACCTCTTATAGGTGATTGAACATGAACCAAATGTATCAATTCCACTTTCAATGCTGTTTTTAAGGCTTTGTTTACCTAAAGGCTTTAGTGTCAGGGGGCTTCAGCCTTTTTTGGATGCTATTCAGCCTAAATCACAATTTCTCAATCTCAGGCCTAAATTCAGGAATTTCTAACACGCATAAAGCCCATTGCATAAATATGGCTGCTGTTGGTATAGTTGGTTGGTACAGCACGTTTCAACTTTTAAAATTTTTTATTTTTTTTTTAAAGCCACGAAAGTGTAAAAATAAAGTTGTCAAGTTGTCATAATGATCGATGATCATTAAAAAAACAATTAGAATATGTTTATAAGCTCTATTTTTGATATCCACCGATGACGCTAATATCGATCGATATTTGCGCAGACGGTGGATCGCTCGGCGCAAGCAAATCGATCGATCATGCTAAGCCGCAAGTGGATATCTTTCGATATAGTTCATCGCTCAAACGCGCAGAACAGCAACACAGTGACATTGATAGACAATAATATAATTCCTGGAGAATCACTGTGTTGCCACAGGTAAAGAGTGGAAACTAACAACGTGTGTGTGTCAGTGGGACAGACACACAGAGAGAGAGAGAATGAAAGGTGGAACTTAAGAGTGTGTGTGAGACAGACACACAGAGAGAGAGAGAATGAAAGGTGGAACTTAAGAGTGTGTGTGAGACAGACACACACACAGAGAGTATGAAAGGTGGAACTTAAGAGTGTGTGTGAGACAGACACAGAGAGAGAGAGTATGAAAGGTGGAACTTAAGAGTGTGTGTGAGACAGACACACAGAGAGAGTATGAAAGGTGGAACTTAAGAGTGTGTGTGAGACAGACAGAGAGAGAGAGAGTATGAAAGGTGGAACTTAAGAGTGTGTGTGAGACAGACACACACACAGAGAGTATGAAAGATGGAACTTAAGAGTGTGTGTGAGACAGACAGACAGAGAGAGAGAGAGTATGAAAGGTGGAACTTCAGAGTGTGTGTGAGACAGACAGACAGAGAGAGAGAGAGTATGAAAGGTAGAACTTAAGAGTGTGTGTGAGACAGACAGACAGAGAGAGAGAGAGTATGAAAGATGGAACTTAAGAGTGTGTGTGAGACAGACACACAGAGAGAGAGAGAGTATGAAAGGTGGAACTTAAGAGTGTGTGTGAGACAGACAGACAGAGAGAGAGTATGAAAGGTAGAACTTAAGAGTGTGTGTGAGACAGACAGACAGAGAGAGAGTATGAAAGGTGGAACTTAAGAGTGTGTGTGAGACAGACACACAGAGAGAGAGTATGAAAGATGGAACTTAAGAGTGTGTGCCAGACAGACAGACAGAGAGTATGAAGGATGAACCTTAAGAGTGTGTGTCAGACAGAGTATGAAAGGTGGACCTTAAGAGTGTGTGTCAGACAGAGAGAGCATGGAAAGGTCATTTAAAAGGGGAAACACTCCACGAGTAATGAAACACTAGCACAACGCCTAGTACTGGCAATGCACCGTACTGGTAGCGCCACGTACTGGTAGCGCTGAGTACTGGTTTCGCCGGGTCCGCGAAATATTATTATTACTTTTATCTCTCTCCCTCCTTCCATCTTCTTCACTCATCCCGTTCTACTACCCCCCGCACCTTACTGAGTACAGCAAATTTGAAGCGATTCGGTTAAGAAAAGGCGGAGTTATAAGGCCCCATTTCCCGTTGGTGCTGCTCTGTGATGCGCTCTCCCTAGTAACGGTAACGCCAAGTACTGGTAACGCTGAGTACAGCAAATTTGAAGCGATTCGGTTAAGAAACGGCGGAGTTATAAGGCCCCGTTTCCCGTTGGCGCTGCTCTGAGAGTGACGCGCTCTCCCGATTCTCTTCAAATTTACTGCCAGGCTTTGCCCGGGCCATAGCAAGCCCGACAGCGAATTTGAAGCGATTTGGTTAAGAAACGGCGGAGTTATTCGTGAAAAGGTGAAGCGGCGTATAGCGCACGCGTTTCTGAACCAATTCGCTTCCTGTTATGCACACCGATTTGTCACCGTCCCCGGTCATGTTCCTGCCAAATTCGAAGGCAATCGGTCCAGAAACACCGGAGATACGGGCGCCGAGAGGCCGGCGGATGCCGAACCACGCAAATGACACGGCTGCCTCGGTTGCTGTTGCCATCGCCCCGTCAGGGCTCATAGCAAATTTGAAGCGATTCGGTCAAAAAACGGCGGAGTTATAAGGCCCGTTTTGTGTTTCAGACAGACAGACAGATACACACACACACACGGACACTTGGCTTTTACTATATGATAATGATCTTTATTCCTCAAACAGCTTACAAAATATTAAACCAATAATAAACAATAATCCAAGACATAGATGTACCCTTTCAAGGCAAATAAATGAACTAAAAACTGGGCAAGCCTCAACAATCTTTGTTAATAGTATATATACCCTGATCATTGAGACAACAAATGGAATGCTTTGCTTCTTAGGAATGCTGTTGGAAGATAGTTTGATTTTTGAAGCCTTGAAGAAAAGGCAATTAAAGAAAAAAAGTTTATTAATTAAATGTTTTGATTTTAAACCATTACTGAGAAAACACCCTGTTAAATTCAATAGTCCTTTGACATTTTCAATAACATGATTGATCTGTTTCTCATAATGCATAACTTTGCTTAAAAAAGAATAGTCAAACCTCTGTTATAAGACCCTCTGTTGTAAGACCCTCTGTTATAAGACCTTCTCTCATTTAAGACTGATTTTTTTGGAACGGATTAATGTAGCTTGCTATATTTCATGCATGAAACTGACCTCTGTTGTAAGACCTCTGTTGTAAGACCTCTGTTATAAGACCCTCTGTTGTAAGACCCCTCCGTTTTAAGACCCATTTTTTCTGACTCGTTGGAAGCCTTAACATAGAGGTTTGACTGTAGTGACAACTTCTTATTTTGTAAGAAAACTAAAGGCTGAGACCTACAGTGAATGATGCAACAATAAAGTTGATTTTGTAAAGTATGTTTCATCTAAAAGTTGATGTTGGATACAGTGTGGTAAA
The DNA here is from genome assembly GCA_017654935.2 of Phymorhynchus buccinoides. Classification (NCBI taxonomy): domain Eukaryota; kingdom Metazoa; phylum Mollusca; class Gastropoda; order Neogastropoda; family Raphitomidae; genus Phymorhynchus; species Phymorhynchus buccinoides. The sequence goes on from CM065682.1 coordinate 82,671,181, forward strand.
TTTAAAGCATATTACTGAAGACAACTACTAAATTTGTCATTACAGAAATTTGTTCGTTAAATTGCTTCCAACCATGTCATATTCCTATCCAATATAGCATTTCTCTTATCTCTTACAAAAACATGACATTCTTCAAATAAAAAATATTCCTACCACAACACAAATAAACTGACTCCTTTCTGAATTCTGCAAATAAAAAATAATTCCTAGCACAACACAAAAATAACAGACTCCGTGAATTATAAATGTTACTTTTCCCTCTATATCTAGATTATTCTTCATCACAGAATCGATAACAATCACAACATCCAGCACACGCCACTCTCCAAAACGATGGAACGCCATCAAACATCGGTTTATGTCCACCCAAATAATTAGGTCCTAGCCATCAAACATCGGTTTATGTCCACCCAAATAATTAGGTCCTATCCATCAAACATCGGTTTATGTCCACCCAAATAATTAGGTCCTAGCCATCAAACATCGGTTTATGTCCACCCAAATAATTAGGTCCTATCCATCAAACATCAGTTTATGTCCACCCAAATAATTAGGTCCTAGCCATCAAACATCGGTTTATGTCCACCCAAATAATTAGGTCCTAGGTCCTATCCATCAAACATCGGTTTATGTTCCTATGTCCACCCAAATATTAGGTCCTTAGGTCCACCCTATCCATCAAAACATGTCCACCCAAATAATTAGGTCCTAGCCATATGGTTTATGTCCACCCAAATAATTAGGTCCTAGCCATCAAACATCGGTTTATGTCAGGACGGTTTATGTCCACCCAAATAATTAGGTCCTATCCATCAAACATCGGTTTATGTCCACCCAAATAATTAGGTCCTATCCATCAAACATCGGTTTATGTCCACCCAAATAATTAGGTCCTATCCATCAAACATCGGTTTATGTCCACCCAAATAATTAGGTCCTAGCCATCAAACATCGGTTTATGTCCACCCAAATAATTAGGTCCTACCACATCGGTTTATGTCCACCCAAATAATTAGGTCCTAGCAAATCAAACACAGTTTATGTCCACCCAAATAAAGGTCCTATCCATGAATCTTAACAGGACGTACCGCAAAACCACTGAAACACAAATCCATGAATCGTAACAACGTACAAAATCTGAAGACAAAAAATGTAGTAACAAGTCATAACATGACAATTAAACCGTAAACCGTAAGTCTAGCAAAGTGACTGAATAAGAAAACCAGGCATGACTTTGAACAATAACGGTCAAGTATCCTAGGAACAAATATTAACTAGCTTTGTTTCCATGGATTCCACACAAACCAAACATGAACTTCAAATTCAGTCCCAGTTTTGCACTTCTTAATTTTATTTCACCCAATATCTAGAAACCAAAGTCTGAATTGTTTTTCTGCAAAATAACAGATGTTAGGATTGTTCCAGTGATACTTGCGGGAGTTTACGTACTACACTATACAGCAACATGGCTGGAAATGGTTCTGTACTTATTAAAAATAGGGGTGGGGTGGGGGGGAGAGAGGAGGAGGGGAAGGGTTAGGGGTTAGTGTGTAGGGGGGGGGGGGGGGAGAGAAGGAGAGGGGGGGAAGGAGACGTTAGGATTGTTCCAGTGATACTTGCGGGAGTTTACGTACTACACTATACAGCAACATAGCTGGAAATGGTTCTGAACAGTTTCACTTTACGTCAAATCGTCCAAAGATGGAAGGTCTAATCCAAAAGTTGTTTACTTTCTACATGAATATAACAATATGTATTTACTGGTAATTCTATACAGTAATGATGTAATCATAACACAATAAGAAAGGCAACAACCAGTACTGAGCAAACACTGCTGAAAACATACAGAATACTAACAAATACAACGGGCAATAATATAATAACGATAGCGAACAACAGCCAACCACAACCAAAAGTGTTACAATGAGTATCACAATGTCGTACAAAACATAGAAAGGTTCAGTTCAAAAATAGAACAAAATGAAACAATACACATTACGATTCATTCTTGCAGATATTCTTTTCTCCCTCACTCTACGGACAACACTTTCTAACGCTGTTGGCCACGGAGTAAATGCAGTCAGATTTCAGCAAAGCCCAGATAAGTACATCAGGCACAGGTAAACCGCTATTTAGCCCAGATCAGTACATCAGGCACAGGTAAACCGCTAAGTACATCAGGCACAGGTAAACCGCTATTTAGCCCAGATCAGTACATCAGGCACAGGTAAACCGCTATTTAGCCCACAGTACATCAGGCACAGGTAAACCGCTATTTAGCCCAGATAAGTACATCAGGCACAGGTAAACCGCTATTTCACAACAAAGAACTCGCCCAGATACCATAGAAAAAGACAACTAATATTTGAACACCAACGAAATAAAAAGGTTATCAAGCCAATATAGAGCTTTTCTATGAAGCACAAATTGTATAAAGCAAAGACTTCTGGGTACAATTATACATATAAATTATCAAACGAGAAAATGAACAAGAAAGGCTGGATTACAAATTGGTTCATTATAAGAAAAGCATTGACATTACTAAACAAATAACAAATGTGAATTTATCAGTTAATTTCAGAAAACATTGGGGAAAAAACAGTTATGAATTAGTTTAAATAAACTAAAACAAATAGCGTAGAAAAAATAATGTAATGTAAATTATAACAAAAATCCAAATAAATATATTTGGGATTTACATAAAGGGGCCTAATCATGAAAGAATTAAGAGGACAAATTATCATTTTGATTCCACTGGCATTTTGATTTTTGCCTTGAATATTTCCAAAAGAACATTAGACAAAAAAAGGTTTAACAAAAATATATTCATCAAAAACAGAAACACAGCAAATCTCACTAAACTTCCTGAAAACGGAATCCATGAAACAAGCTCTACTTTTCACGTTGAATCTTCACTAAAGTGAACACCGGCATGTGTGTAGGGCTGTTAACAACGCTTTACCGTCAATATACACGTCGCTAGTTTTCAGTCTTTCCCTATGGCAACAGTGGTAGGTTAGTAGTACCATTACTACAGTGTCACTGCTGCCATGGACAAAGTGTGAAGACTAACAACATGTAAGTCGACTAACCAGAGGCATGGTTTATTGACAACCATCCTATGCCACACACATCCAGTTATCAACATAATATCAGCAAACTGGGCTTTGTTTCGTCTGACCTAGTGCACATGAATCTGGCCCTTCAGATCTTGTCCTTGCACACAATTCAGTTGAACAGTATTCTAGTCTATTCTATTCTATTGTTAGCTTTGGGAGACTCCCTATCTGGCCCTTACACACAATTCAGTTGAACAGTCTATTCTATCCTAGTCTATTCTATTGTTAGCTTTGGGAGACTCCCTATCTTGTCCTTGCACACAATTCAGTTGAACAGTCTATTCTAGTCTAGTCTATTGTTAGCTTTGGGAGACCCCCTTCAAATCTTGTCCTTGCACACAATTCAGTTGAACAGTCTATTCTATCGTTAGCTTTGGGAGACCCCCTTCAGATCTTGTCCTTGCACACAATTCAGTTGAACAGTCTATCCTATTCTAGTCTATTCTATCGTTAGCTTTGGGAGGCTGGAGCAGACACACTACACTACACAACGCCGTGCAGCACAATACAGCTGCTCAGTACATCCTATACTCTGGGTGATGTCAGCAGTTACAGCAGTTGTCATGGCAACAGACAGCCTACAGCAGTGGTGGGGGGGGGGGGGGGGGGGGGGGAACAGCTGATGTCATTTACGATTCATTCTGGGGTTGGCCTGTGTAGTCCACTTTGCCTGGAAACAAATAAAACAAGATATGCCTATTAATCCACAGATTTATTTTTTCAAAGTCTACTAAGTATGAATTAGAAATAACCAAAACCCAAATTTATATAAGAAAATGATATCAGAAAATTCTGGCAGACTAAATTAAATATGACTGGATGTAGCAAAATATAACCATGAATGGATGTTAAAAAAAATTCAAAAATATGGTATAAGAAATCAGAAAAGAAAAAGATAACAGAAGAAGAAGAGGAAGAACAAGGAAAATAAGATGCTGCAACAAAAAGACGACGAAGAAGAAAAAAAAGCTCACTGCAGGGACTGTGGCCCTTCACCGTGTCCCTAGTATGGACCCCGTGGGGGTCACACACCAATAATGATAACAATAATAACTCACTGCAATGAGCGCGACCCTTGCTTTTTGTGTCCCTGGAATCTGTGACCCCGTGGGGGTCACACACCAGTAATAATAATAATAACTCACTACAATGAGCGTGTCCCTGGAATCTGTGACCCTGTGGGGTTCACACACCAGTAATGATAACAATAATAACTCACTGCAATGAGCGCGTCCCTTGGTTTGTGTCCCTGGAATCTGTGACCCTGTGGGGGTCACACACCAACACGTCTGTCGAGCCAGTCCCCCCTGACACTGCTCCTTGTGATAGAATCCCTCCTTATCACAGCTGGGGATGTATTGCTCTGAAATTGTACAATACATGGATAATACACTGCTCCTTGTGATAGAATCCCTCCCTGTCATAGCTGGGGATGTATTGCTCTGAAATTGTACAATACATGGATAATACACTGCTCCTTGTGATAGAATCCCTCCCTGTCATAGCTGGGGATGTATTGCTCTGAAATTGTACAATACATGGATAATACACTGCTCCTTGTGATAGAATCCCTCCTTATCACAGCTGGGGATGTATTGCTCTGAAATTGTACAATACATGGATAATACACTGCTCCTTGTGATAGAATCCCTCCCTGTCATAGCTGGGGATGTATTGCTCTGAAATTGTACAATACATGGATAATACACTGCTCCGTGTGATAGAATCCCTCCCTGTCACAGCTAGGGATGTATTACTCTGAAATTGTACAATACATGGATAATACACTGCTCCGTGTGATAGAATCCCTCCCTGTCACAGCTAGGGATGTATTACTCTGAAATTGTACAATACATGGATAATACACTGCTCCGTGTGATAGAATCCCTCCCTGTCACAGCTAGGGATGTATTACTCTGAAATTGTACAATACATGGATAATACACTGCTCCGTGTGATAGAATCCCTCCCTGTCACAGCTAGGGATGTATTGCTCTGAAATTGTACAATACATGGATAATACACTGCTCCGTGTGATAGAATCCCTCCCTGTCACAGCTAGGGATGTATTGCTCTGAAATTGTACAATACATGGATAATACACTGCTCCGTGTGATAGAATCCCTCCCTGTCACAGCTAGGGATGTATTGCTCTGAAATTGTACAATACATGGATAATACACTGCTCCGTGTGATAGAATCCCTCCCTGTCACAGCTAGGGATGTATTGCTCTGAAATTGTACAATACATGGATAATACACTGCTCCGTGTGATAGAATCCCTCCCTGTCACAGCTAGGGATGTATTGCTCTGAAATTGTACAATACATGGATAATACACTGCTCCGTGTGATAGAATCCCTCCCTGTCACAGCTAGGGAACTCTGAAATTGTACAATACATGGATAATACACTGCTCCGTGTGATAGAATCCCTCCCTGTCACAGCTAGGGATGTATTACTCTGAAATTGTACAATACATGGATAATACACTGCTCCGTGTGATAGAATCCCTCCCTGTCACAGCTAGGGATGTATTACTCTGAAATTGTACAATACATGGATAATACACTGCTCCGTGTGATAGAATCCCTCCCTGTCACAGCTAGGGATGTATTACTCTGAAATTGTACAATACAATACATGGACAATGTACTTCACACATGTCTTCCCCATTGTAACAAGTCTTCACACCTCACACACACCAGAAGGGCAGATATTCAACGTTACATGTGTCTTCCCCATTGTAACAAGTCTTCACACCTCACACACACCAGAAGGGCAGATATTCAACGTTACATGTGTCTTCCCCATTGTAACAAGTCTTCACACCTCACACACACCAGAAGGGCAGATATTCAACGTTACATGTGTCATTGTAACAAGTCTTCACACCTCAGAAGGGCATGTGTCTTCCCCATTGTAACAAGTCTTCACACCTCACACACACCAGAAGGGCAGATATTCAACGTTACATGTGTCTTCCCCATTGTAACAAGTCTTCACACCTCACACACACCAGAAGGGCATATATTCAACGTTATATGTGTCTTCCCCATTGTAACAAGTCTCCACATCACACACACCAGAAGGGCAGACATTCAACACACCAGAAGGGCAGACATTCAGTGTTACCTGTGTCCTTGCTGTTCTCTATTTCGTCCAGTCGGGTGTAGCAGGGGGATTCCGATTCTACAACAAAAATATAAATCAAAACCTTTAGAATTATAAACTAACACATTTCCAACTCTACACAAATTTAAAATTAAAGTAACACATTTCGTTTTTTAACAACAAAAAAAAGTTATTTAAATAACGCATTTGTTTTTTTACCTGAACGCATTAGCCTTGGTGTAAGCAGCACATTCATCCTTTCAGACACCACAATGATCAAAAAGCTACAATTTGAGTTGTTGATTTTGTTTTCTTTCCAAGCAGAAATGGTAGTTTAACAAACACTTAAAGATGTATTACAATGATATTGTTTGCATTGCACTCTACTGAATAATACTTTTAGAATTATGTTATGTAGAAGAGTTTGAATACACCAACATTCCTGCATCTTATATATATTTTCGAAATCATCGAAGCATCGCGAAGCGCAAGGGGGCGGAGTCAAAAGTCAAAGCCCGAAGCGCGGAGTCGACGCGCGAAGCGCTAGTACAATATATTTCAAGGAAAGTTCATTGAAAAATGTGGAGAAGCTAAAAGAAAACCAACTTGATGACAGAAGTATCGATAAAAACAAAAGATAAGTTACAGAGCATCACGTTATTTATGCAGCCCTGATTTGCGGACAGAGGAGTTTTAAAATTAAAAATCAGGAAAAAAGCATCAAGTACACACATAAACACACATACACCTTCCATAATGACACAGAGACCTCTCTTAGGGAAGCACCCGCACCACTGCTGCTGTGTCAGGCCGACATCGTGGTTCACACACACACAGACCTCTCTTAGGGAAGAACCCACACCACTGCTGCTGTGTCAGGCCGACATCGTGGTTCACACACACACAGAGACACATCTCTTAGGGAAGCACCAGCACCACTGCTGCTGTGTCAGGCCGACATCGTGGTTCACACACACACAGACACACAGAGACACATCTCTTAGGGAAGCACCAGCACCACTGCTGCTGTGTCAGGCCGACATCGTGGTTCACACACACACAGACAACCACACAGAGACACATCTCTTAGGGAAGCACCAGCACCACTGCTGCTATGTCAGGCCGACATCGTGGTTCACACACACACACACACACACAGAGACACATCTCTTAGGGAAGCACCAGCACCACTGCTGCTGTGTCAGGCCGACATCGTGGTTCACACACACACAGACACACACACAGAGACACATCTCTTAGGGAAGCACCAGCACCACTGCTGCTGTATCAGGCCGACATCGTGGTTCACACACACACAGAGACACATCTCTTAGGGAAGCACCAGCACCACTGCTGCTGTGTCAGGCCGACATCGTGGTTCACACACACACAGAGACACATCTCTTAGGGAAGCACCCGCACCACTGCTGCTGTGTCAGGCCGACATCGTGGTTCACACACACACAGACACAGACACAGACACACATCTCTTAGGGAAGCACCCGCACCACTGCTGCTGTATCAGGCCGACATCGTGGTTCACACACACACAGAGACACATCTCTTAGGGGCAAGCACCTGCTGTGCACCACTGCTGGCTGTGACACATCTCTCAGGCCGACATGCGTGGTCAGGCCGACATCGTGGTTCACACACACACAGACACAGACACAGACACACACTTAGGGAAGCACCCGCACCACTGCTGCTGTCTCTTAGGGAAGCACCCGCACCACTGCTGCTGTGTCAGGCCGACATCGTGGTTCACACACACACACCACAGTGCATGAATTCCCACATTCTGGCTCCTTTTAGTTTTCCACAGAGACATTTGTTTCAAGTTATTTCCTTTAAAGGGGCAAATATTCTTATCACTGATTGTGGTTAGGGATAGGAAAAGACCTTACAAGTGCCATACCACCATAAAACAATGTAAGCCTAATGGATAAGACACTTTAAATTGGTTGATGCTGGTGACGAGTGTTAACAAAAGGCATGAACTGAAAGGAGCTGAGAATAGCTACTGTGACACATACACACATACAGTGATACACACAGACACACACAAGCAGACACAGACACACACAAGCAGACACAGACACAGAGAGACACACTCACACACACACACACAAGCAGACACAGACAGACAGACACACGCACATACAGTGATACACACACACACAAGCAGACACAGACACACACCTCTCTTAGGGAAGCAGCAGCACCACTCTCGCTGCGTCAGGCGGCCATCTTGGTTGAGGTCACAGGTCAGGAGGTAAGGGTGCAGGCAGGGTTCACGGTCGTTGTTGTCAATGACCTTGACCTCTGACCTGGACAGGTCGTGGCTTTTGTCCGCGTCAAGTTGATGGAACTCCCACAGAACGGAACGAAAACACTGACAGCCTTCTGTGAACACAATACACCGTAATGATATGAACACTGATAATATTAACTAGCAGACCTCAGGACTGTGAGTGATGATGACTGAAACTAAATGGCATTTCTCCTATCAGACCTCAGGGCTGAGTGATGATAACTGAAACTAAAGGGCATTTCTCTTAGCAGACCTCAGGGCTGCAGCCAAGGGGATTAGTTGGCCTTTAGGGACATCACCCACACCGGCTGTCCTCAGGGGACACTACCCACCCCATCCCTCCAGATAACAGAGCAACATAAGCAGACTTACCTCCCTCTCTCAGTTCCTTCTTTACTGACAGGTGGCGCTTCGCTGGGCGGCCATGTTGGTTGCCGTGGTGATGGAGGTGGCGCTCCCTGGTGTGCAGCAGGTGAAACCAGACAGTCAGACGTCGACGCATCTCATCCATGCTGGCACTGTCGCACTGAGGGGAGGCTGGGAAACAGTGATGAATATTGATGATGCTCATGAATATTAATGAGTCAGCGTCGACGCATCTCCTCCATGCTGGAACTGTCACACTGAGGGGAGGCTGGGAAACAGTGATGAATATTGATGATGCTCATGAATATTAATGAGTCAGACGTCGACGCATCTCCTCCATGCTGGAACTGTCACACTGAGGGGAGGCTGGGAAACAGTGATGAATATTGATGATGCTCATGAATATTAATGAGTCAGACGTCGACGCATCTCCTCCATGCTGGAACTGTCGCACTGAGGGGAGGCTGGGAAACTGATGAATATTGATGATGGTCATTAATATTAATGACACATTGGTATAGGCTGCGTCCCACTGATTCAGAAAGACAGAAAATGCAAACTAATTCCATTTAAAAATTCTGATGATGATATATAGGCCACATGCCTTGGAGTCATTTTAATATTTTCTCAGAGAATTGTCTGCACACAAATGTGAAGAAATCTACACAAAAAGTGGAATAAGATTACGAGTCCTTGAAGAAACTCACCGTGATGCTGGGTCAGGGTTTGCTTCCTCTTCTCCTCACTCTGAGGGACACCACTGGTCCTGCCCGCACTGATGTGGACGTCGTGCGGGGCACTGGGCTGGCCATGGGTGTTGTGCGGGGCATGGTGCGGGGAGTCGTGCGGGGTATGAGGGAGGGAGGGGTGAGGAGGGGGGTCAATTTCGTTCAAGTCTTCCTCCGCTTTCTCTTTCATTTCATGGTAATGTTTGAACAGACGAGCACTGCAATGATATACGTGAACAGAGATCATAACAAAATCTTTTGGGCAACGTTCCTTTGCATTCCAAGGCCCAACTCTCTGGAACAAACTACCTTTCAATATCAGGCACTCTTCATCAGTTACGCCGTTCAAATCATCCACAAAAACTAACCTCTTCAAATTTTCTTGACTTAAACTTGTCCTGTATCCCGACCCCGATTCCCTAAATGTTGGGACACTTTTTGGATCTTCACAGCAATGTGTGTGTGAAGACTGGGCTTGCTTTGGTGCGTGGATGTCTGTGTGAAGAATGGGCTTGCTTTGGTGCGTGGATGTCTGTGTGAAGAATGGGCTTGCTTTGGTGCGTGGATGTCTGTGTGAAGAATGGGCTTGCTTTGGTGCGTGGATGCGTGTGCTCTAGGTTTGTTTTTGTCTCTGTGTGTGTGTGTGTGTGAAGAGTGGACTTGCTTTGGTGCGTGGATGCGTGTGCTCTAGGTTTGTTTTTGTCTGTGTGTGTGTGTGTGTGTGTGTTCATGCGTCTGGGTGGGTAGGTGTGCGTGTGTGTATGTGTGTTCATGCGTATGTTCATGTGTGCAATCGCGTGTGCGCGTGTGTCCTGACAGTGTGTGGTGGTGTGTTGTGGGTGTGGGTGTGTCCTGACAGTGTGTGGTGGTGTGGTGTGGGTGTGGGTGTGTCCTGACAGTGTGTGGTGGTGTGGTGTGTTGTGGCTGTGGGTGTGCAAGGCTACTTCGCGTCAGTTCTTTGGTTGTTTGTTTTCTTGTTTAAAATTTATTGTTCAATGTTTTCTTTTTAATCAATGTAAATGTTTTGTAAAGTGCTTAGAGCCCTTACTGAGAATAGGCGCTATAAAAATATGCATTATTATTATAATTATTATAAATATAATAGACAATATAAGATAACTCTGTGCTCTATTTCTCTTTCAGTTTGTGGTAATGTTTACAACAGGCAATGACCCCTTTCTTCATCTTCTGTGTTCCCAGGCCATCAGTTTTCACTGGTCTCCCTGCTGCATTCAGTGATTCAGCCAACACACTCCAATTTGGGGGAGACTGACCCCCAGAAAACTTTCCAACAACTGTGACCTTTCTGAATTACTTCTGCATCCACTGACCCCTCGATGACCTTAATAGTGACCTTCCAATGACTCCAACAACTGTGACCTTTCTCAATTACTTCTGCATCCACTGACCCATCGATGACCTTAATAGTGACCTTCCAATGACTCCAACAACTGTGACCTTTCTCAATTACTTCTGCATCCACTGACCCATCGATGACCT